>OX578148.1:56038049-56500549 GCA_951213105.1 Amaurobius ferox | reverse complement strand
TTTTAAATTATTCTTCTAAATTAAATGGCTAATGGATATTTTGCGCTTATTATTAAAATATTATCGTGTTATGAAAACAACTATCTCCAAGCTTTAAAATTTCGTCTATGTTAAAATTTTCGTAAACTTTAAATGTCGTTCATCACACTACATGCCTTAAAATTTGTCTACCGTTACCATTGATTTATTATGAATTGCAATTTTCAATATTAAACTTTAAATGTTGTTCATCACACTATATGCCTTAAAATTTCATCTACCGTTGATATTGATTTATTGTGAATACCAATTTTCAATAGTAAACTGTAAATGTTGTCCATCACACTATACAAAAAACTGCTTTCAAAATTCATCTACCGTTTACATTGAGTTATGGTGAAAGTCAATTTTCAATAGTAAACTTTAAATGTCGCCCATCAGTCTACATGCCTTAAAATTTCGTCTACCGTTACCATTGATTTATTGTGAATATCAATTTTCAATAGTAAACTTTAAATGTCGTATACATCACACTATATTGATTACAATTTGATCCATTGCTTAATTAATACGATTCATTGCTTAATTAATAATCATGATACTCATAACGAATGTGTGCGCACAAAACATCCATCGTTATATTGCCAGTTCTTTTTAAACGATTAACATCATATGTACTATGTATTGAAAGCATCAAGGGATCTTCCCCAAACGTATTTTAATTATAAACTGAAACGTAATCGAAAATTTGCTCACATAAAATAAAAAAATAAAAAAAATAATTTAAAAAAAATTAATTTTAAATAGGCCTGATGACTAAATTTGAAATAGAAGATTTTTCAGTTAGGCGTCGCTATAATACGCTCAAAAAACTAAACTCAATGTATTGTCTACTAAAGATAAATCAAATATGTGGTCTGTTGTTTTAATATGTCAAGTGATAATTACAGACTACTATTTTATCAATCGCAGCACTTGGCATTTTTCCAGAGTGGAAGAGTTTTTATTTTATTTCTGTCATTCTTACAAGAGTGCCATTAAAGAGTTTCTGGAGAAATCATTTAATGCAGTCTCTGTTTCAGATATCAATAAGAACAATAATCTTTGTGCGAAGGATAAAAAAAAACTTGAGCAACGTATAAAAGCACAAATAATTATTTGTACTATTATACGCTGCTCAAGGTTGCCTTATTCTATTTCAGATACTTTCCCTGAGGCAAAATGGAACGCCTGTCTGTACACGCTTTGTCTGCAACAGATACAAGACATGGTTCTGTAATTTACCCAGTGATTGTGCTTACTAAGATGGAGAAATAAATGCACAAAACATTTCTCGTTTTGAAATTTAATTCCCTTGGTTGTACTATACTAGTTGCGTATCTATACACAACATGCATATAATATGAATTCAGCATTCAGGGGAATGTATGTGAATCTATATTGTGTATTTATACACGGGATACACAACATGTGCATATCATGTATAGATAAACGAGTTGTGTAACGTGTATCTATCTATTTGTGAGGAAATGTAAGACCAGTAGGTATCATTCACATTTTGTATTTTCTATCAAACAAAAAGCGCAGACAAGTGACGTCAATCCCGACAGACTTGGTCCGGAAAGTTTATGACCCAAATAAATCCATATCAGCGAAATTGCGAAAATGTCTTGGGCATAAACAATGCTTCACGCCAGGACTTGCACGATTTTCATTAGATTCAGAGGGACAAATCAAGCGGCACTTCAAAGTGACACTAAAGCAATAAGACAAGGAGTAAGATGTGAAGTCGTGTTGAACTCCGAAGCCAAAAGATACTGCTGCCTTGCAAGAGAATATCAACGAGAGAAGTCAGATCAATTTTAATAGAGATGAAGAAAAGTCAAATAAGATGATGTGAGATCAGCATTTTGAAGATATTCAGACCAGATCAGTATGGCAGAGAAGTGAAAGCATTTCCCAGAGAAGTAAGTCAGTACAGTCCTGGAGTTGTGGTGTTTGAGGAAAATGTGCAGTGCACCGTGATGGCAATCAATTTAGATTCCGGAAGTGCGGACAAAACAAGTCAGGGCAAAAAATACCAAGGCATGTGCCATTTTGATATGACTCAAGACGAGTACGTAAACTGTTTGAATAAATATCAATAATTCAGTCTCACACGGCTTCCTCCTCTCCTTAATCACTTACGCAGAAAATGTTTTTGGAAGCTTTTTTTATAATTTTAATAATGCTCATAAATTGTGTTTTAATAAATGTTAATTTTTAAAGTTAAAAACGTTTATTTCATTGAGAAATGTATTTATTTATAGTTATGGTAAGTGGGTGCTTAAAATTAATGGGTAAATGAGCAAATGCAGTACAACAACTAACCATTTATGTGCCATCTTGCCAATGTTTTGCAATTGTACGTCAATGACAATTCATAATAACAATTTTATTCACCGCACCATCCATCATATACTCCGACGAAATTTCATTATTGTAGAAAAATATTTTGTTTGTTGAAAACGAGTTAAATTTCTAGAAAGAAAAAATAGAATATTTTTTTAAAAGAAAGGAATAATTTGTTCAAAAATTTTGACTTTAATCGGATTATCTTACCGACAGTGGTATTTCTATGAAATGGATTCATTTTGTATTCTAGATATATTTATTCTTCGTCTGGATGCAAATGGTCTGAATCTTCTTAAAATATGAATATTTCAGGTTTTTCATATACATATAAACATCAATCATAAAAGGGTCTATAAGGTAGGAAATAAAAAAATATGTTTCTATACATTGACAAATGTTAATAAGATGAGCTTTTTACTATAACAAATCATTTGAATATCAAAACCGTCATATTGAAAGCTTTATACCATAAAATAAGTTTGAGTGTTAAATGATATTCTGATATTCTGACACTGTATCTAAATGTTTTTAATGAAGGATTTATGTCTTTCTGATATAAATTTCACCAAATGTAACTTAGGTTTTTATTCAATGTTGTGTTAGCTTATTCTGTTTGAGTATAAATTTAAATATTTATTTTATAAATTTAAAGTATAAGACGAGGTTGATCTGTTTAAGTTGGAATTAAACTGTTTTATTTTATAAATTTAAGATATAAGACCTAGATTGATCTGATTGTGCTGCGTTTGGCCTTGGAATAGAAATTTCAGAAGTTTTTTCACCTGTAATTACTTTCCTTATATACACAGTAAAATGTATAAAAAAATATAGTGAAGGGATCGAAAATTCGAGTTTTCGACGGGAGAGCACGTTTCAAGCATCCCTGAACACGAATCAAACGTTTTTGAGATGATGTATGTGTGTGTGGGTATGAAGTTATGCGTGTGTATGTGTGTGTGTGTATGAAGGTATGCGTGTGTATATGTGTGTGTGTGTGTCCATGAGTCTGTGGAGACGATATCTCATTAACGAAAGGAGAGGTTCGAACGAAATTTCGTGCAAAAATTACAATCTGTAAACAGCGGAACCATATTGTTTTTAAACGTAAATTTTGGCAGGATGTCACCAAAGTGGTGACCTTTTTTAAATGTTGCCAAATTGAGGAAAATGTCGACAAATTGATAAAAATGATTCCAAAAGGGAATTAATGATTTGCAAACTTTGAATTCCTTATTACGACGGGAATACCTTCTAGTATATAAGTAATACTCTTTTCACCGCTTATCTGTAACATTTTCTGATACAATTGGCGAACTTGGCGAATAATCTAGCGAGATAATGCCATCTTGGCGATATTTCTCCCCAGATTGGCGAAAATATCGTCAAAGTTAATGAAAATAACGCCTAAATGATTAATTAATTATTAAAATATTTTGATATATAGACTATATTGCTTATTGAGGATACCATCCATATCAATAATTGTTAATTTAGAGTTGCGAGAAATATAAATTTATTGAGTACTTTGAAATAGTATATGTTGTAATCCGCATGTTTAACATTTAAAATACTGTGCCGTGGATCTTTTCATGGTTTTTTCACTGTGAAAGAAGAGATTCATTACATTATATAAGGAAAGTCATGTGTTGTTTACATCGGATTTTTACTTTTTCGTTATAAAAATCTATGTTTAACTGCCTAAATCAGACTTTTTTGTACTCGGTCGGAAGTATTTTTTGCATGTTTACATGACGGGGGATAATCTTGATCATCGGTAAGGGGAATGTCCATTTCCTTCATTTTAACTTTTAAGTATTTTGGAAAGGAAGAGAGGCCTGTGATTTTTTACGCGTGGGAAAAATAAACAATTTGAATATTACCTAAAATTTTCGAAGCAATTTGTGAATTTTAAATCCGCTTAAAAAATGTTTGAAAAATTAGGTCCCATAGGGCTCAATGTATTTCATTTTTTCGACCCGGGTTCAATCCAAAACTAATTGGGTGATATTATTCATTTATATTCCCATAGGTTCTACAGACCGTCTGAACAACATACTAAAATTTCATTTTGATTAAGTCATTTTTACGGCAGTTATCGTGCTAACGGACAGACAGACAGACGGACAGAATGAACAAAGTCATAAACACTTTTCAACTTTGTTGTAAAGTGTTAATTATTGATACAAATATTTTATTTTTTGGACCACTTTTATTACTTTGTGGTTTATCCAGCCACTTAGCTGCTGTGTTTTTTTGTTATATTTTATCTGCCTCATATATTTGCTAAAAATTGATCGCTATAAAAACCGGTTGTTATAATAAGTGCCTGCATTTGGTAAAGGTTTAAGCTGTCCAGTAAAGCTTCTTGTGACATTTTTCATATTCAAAGGACTTGCGTTAACATTATGTTCAATGTATTTGTATTTGCAATTATTTGACCAGGATTTCATTTTTTGGCCTTTGTCTTCATGTGCTGAAGGAGGGATTCTTTAAGGACCTGTGGAGATGGGTTTATGGATGTTTTTCTCAATGGCTAATACCACACTGCTTGCAAATGTTTCGCTGTGTGTTTTAGAGCTCTATTTAAAGTACTCGTTGTTTGTTTTATTCGCAGTTCGTTCTTAGGAGTAGTTAAGTTCGAATACTGTTCATCAAGTTAATTTGGTCTGAAGAAGGGGACGCACAACGACCTTGAAAAAATTATCGTCTTCTTACTCACATATGCCTGCTTTTAAGAAATTTATGCAAATGTTTATCATTAGGAATATTCTAATATATGTACTGAAGTTTATAGAAAATTAATTTCCATTATAACGTTATAGCAAATTTTTGCTTCTTACGACAGGTTTTAATACGTATATCACGGACTTAAATTATTTGCATTAAATTACTTGTGTCTTTTATGAGACTTCTAACTATTTGTAGTCAATCAATATATAAAGATACGGCGAATCCCAGTTGTAACGCTGGATTTCTGCGACAACTTGTTAAAAGGTAGTTAATTGTATGTTTTATTATGTTTTAAATATATGCTCTTATGTTCTATATTTAGTTGTTTGTTGTGCACAGACGTTTACAGAATTCAGAACTAGATATTTTAATTTTAATTTTTTTTTATTAGAACGACTTCAATTACATAACATATATATTGCTGTAAGTGCAAACAATAGTGTACTTACATGCTTTTCAATGCTCAGAGGGCTGCGGAAGCCATAACGTCTACCATTTTAAGTCCCTTATATGGAGTTATCTTTTGTTTATAGTTTTCCTTGTTATAGTGGTTAATTGAATATCTTCTAGGCGAAATGGCGCCTTTTGCTCTTGGAACTATATCAGAAAGATATCAATATTCTCTTGAGGACTTCTTTTGTTGTAGGAGTATCAATAGGTTCGACCTCTGAATGACTTCCAGAATCTTGCACTTCAATATTTTCATTGGAAGATGCAACAGCTATTCATTTGTTCATTGGCAGAGTGATTTATGTGCATCAGTATCAATCCAATGATTTACTAGTGTCTCGGTGATTCTTAATTATCACCAAATGCCACAGGCGCCTACTTGAAAAATTATTGGTGGTTCCGAAAATTTTAACTCGAACGACCCGTTCATTTTTCAAAGGATTTAACTCTAATTTAAATATCAGTCAGTCAGATTATTTGGTACACTAGGACATCCGAAATGCTAAAATGAAGCAAATTACAGTTAAGTACAAAAAAAATATTTGTTTCTCTAGATAATTCTTTATTTCATTTATTTTGCTTTTGCAGACGCAACATTATTAAAATACAATATATAGATACTGTGTGAATTTCCAACTCAATTATCTTTATAAAAAATATCTGATGGGGGCAGCACATGCCTTTCCTTATATAATGCAATGAATTTACTACTTTTACAGTTAAAAAAATGTTATTCTTATAGTAGATACTTATATCCTTTCCTAGACATTGAATTTTCTTCAATTAGTCGTCATTTTCATTGATTTAGTGTAATTTTTATCCATCTGGCGAGATGTTCGTTAATTTGGCAACATTTAAAAATGTCGCCAAGTTGGCAATATTCCGCTAAATTTGACGCCAAAATCTCGTCAAGCGTTATGGACGGAGAAATAAGTTATTCTTACAGCGGATAAATGACTTTTGGCGTTCAAATACAAAAGTATTACTCAAAGCATCTTTTCTCGTAAATGGAACAAGTTAGATTCACGAGAATGATGTCACCAAATTTATCGTATGATATTACATATGAAAAGTGAACATGTTTCTTAACAGTTAATATATTCTTTTAATTTATGGATTTTTTGATAAATTTATTAATTTATTTGAAAAATGTACAATATCTCAAGAACGGTTCATTCTAGCATTCTGAGGTTTATGTCAATCGTTTTCTAAAGAAAAATTGTATAAGAAGTGTCTATTTGTGTAAATTTATTAAAGGTTTTGTTTTTTTCATGACTTTGTCAAATTTTCACTGGAAAATTTAGGGAGGTTCTGAACATTTGATTGTGTTTTAAAACAATAGGCTTCCAGTATTCACGGATTGTGATTTGTGTACCAAATTTCATTTGAATCGCTCCATTCGTTCGTGAGACATCGTCTCCACAGACTCATAGACTCACAGACATACACACACACACTCACACACACACATACACAGACATCACTTCAAAAATGTTCGATTCGTGATCAGGGATGCTTGAAACGTGCTCACCCGTCGAAAAATCGAATTCGAATTTTCGACCCCGTCACAATACTTTTCTTATACATTATGTATATAAGGAAAGTAATAACAAAAAATGCAAAATTTATTTTTAGATATTTTTCCCAATGTTAAAAAATGTCAACAAATTTCTCTTTAAATCATTTTTGAGTTTAAATCTTGTATTCCGAATACAATAAGCTGTCTGAGGGGGAAATTTCTATACGGACTTTATATATAGTATACAGGAATGAGTAATGAAAAACAAGAATTGATAACAAACGCAATATTTATGCATGTATGAATGCATTTTCCCCACTAAATACGCGCAAAAATATTAAGGTTCGAGGACCCCATAACAAAATTATTGAGGGTTCAAAAAGTATCTCGAACCCACCAAGTCGACCTTTTTGCCAAATGCACTGTTGTTCTGTTTGACTTGACCATCGGCGAGTAGAGAACAGAAAGAGAATCGATGAGATGGAAAGAAAACAAAGCATACAAGCTTATACCCGCGTTGTAGTACCCGAATCTGCTGTATAACCAAAGGCGTTATAAACTGGATTCAATGTGCTTTGTACTTTCTGGTACTTGCTAAAGTTATTTGAATGGTAACTGTTTAATTTTTTTATTAATTTTATGTTAAATTTGCGAAATAATTTTGAAAAACAAGTGTTTGAAACATTCTTCAAATACTTTTTGTCGTTATTAACAAAATTATATGGCATTCGTGGTTATGTAAGTCTGACTTCTAACTCGTCACTTGTAAGTCTTTCCAACTCTTAACTATTGTTAACTTTGCTTTCTCGGTAAATTCGTTTTGCAGGCTCTGCTCCTCTTTCGCGACTAGAAGGCAATTTCGATATTTAACTATTTACTGTCCTGTTTCTACATTATTACTTTTTCTTGTAACAGATGATTTCTGCGTTGTGGCCACCTGGTGTTTGTATATGTCTGCGTTGTAGCGTTTGGCTGTGGTTGCGGTGTGGCGTTTGGCTGTGGTTGCGGTGTGGCGTTTGGCTGTGATTGCGGTGTGGAATTTGGCTGTGGATGCGCTGTGGCTACGCTGTGGCGTTGGACTTGGGTTGCGCTGCGGTGTTTGGCTGTGGAGGCGCTGCGGCGTTTATCTGTGGCTGCGCTGTGGTGTTTGGCTGTGGATCCGCTGTGACGTTTGTCTGTGGCTGCGCTGTAGTGTATGTCTGTGGCTATGCTGTGGTGTTTGGCTGTGATTATGTTGTGTTTGGCTGTGGCTGAACTGTGTCGCTTGGCTGTGGTTGAGCTGTGATGTTTGACTGAGGATGCGCTGTGATGCTTTTTTGTGGCTGTGCTATGGTGTTAGTCTGTGGCTGTGCTGTGGTATTTGGCTGTGGCTAAGCTGCAGTGTTTGGCTGAGACTGCGCTTTGATTCTTTTCTGTGGCTGTGCCATGGTGTTAGTCTGTGGCTGTGCTGTGGTGTTTGACTGTGGCTAAGCTGCAGTGTTTGGCTGTGGTTTTGACTGTGACGTTTGTCTTCGGCTGTAGCTACGCTGTAGTGTTTGACTGTGGTTTTGGCTGTGGCTGCGTTGTGGCGTTTGGCCGTGGCTGCGCTGTGGTGTTTGGCTGTGACGTTTTTGAGACTGGAAGACAATGCTGTTTGTTCTACTGCAGCGTCATAATTTTAGTCTCATAGAACTTTCCTTCTTCTGGAGTCATAAAGCCTTCCCTATTATTCAGAGCTCTTAAGGTATTTTGCCCCGAATTCATTTATGACACTTATGTAACATTTTTTGGCAATCTTGCGTCTGTCTCATCTATTGCCCGTAAACTTTCATATTCAAATATAATAAAATTATTGCTAATTTAAAATATACCAATATCTACATTCGTGTTTGATGTCATTATATCTGACATTTACATTTTTTATGAAATTTTAATTCTCCATTTGTCGATTAAAATAATAACTTAAAATAATGAAATATTGTAGAAGATATATTTTTAGATACATATCTTTTTTATTACCGGCCGAATGGCATTTCAAGAGAAAATAGTTTTTCGTCCCATTGCTAGTCATACGATTGTCTGCCTTTTCTTTTGATCACAAAATATCCACATGCATCCATGCGTTCTGCAAATTATTTTTTCCGAAGACGAAATATTTGACGTGGTATATGACGGGAGTGTTTTCGTTCTGTGAACACTTTATTGCTATGAGTGTTATTTGAAATGCTGTCACGTATGTTCATCTTCTCAGATAAAACTTCTTTGAGTCTGCGTTTTATTCTAAAATAGCTGGTATAGGCAGAAATCCTTTAAAGATTCAAATTATTTTTTTTACTCATTTCTTTTTATATCTAATACAATAAATTTTATCACTAAAATGTAAACGGAATATTTGTTTAAAGTCATTTCGAACATGCAAAAATATTTTTGACTTCAAACACGGTAAGAATATTTTACTGAAATCAAAACATTACTGAATATGTAAACAATTTGGAACCTTATATATCCGAAACTAATAAAATGTAAATAATGTATTCCTTTTTGTCTGAAAGAGCACCATTTATGAATATACAAAAATTAATTCAATAATTCAATATACTAAATATTTCTAGAAAAAAAAGGCTTAGTCATAAAGAGCTTCAGATGCACTTTGCTTACTTTCACTTAAAATATGTTCAAAAGTTATATAAATAGTGTGGAGTAGTAAAATATAAACTTTATGCTGGCTTTAAGAAGCATATTTAATTAATCTTAACAAATTTCGAAATTATCGTAAATGGTAGATTTCACTGCATTGCGACGCTATTACCCGCCTATTTCATCTTTCGCCCGAATCCTGGAATAGGATAATAATTACTATAAGACTATAATTTACTGCACCATTTTAACTTAACATAAAATCATTTATTATTAATAATATCTTAATTATTAAATTAGTTACAATAACCATTCATATTCTTTGCAGCGGAGAGAGACAATGTGAGACCATGGCTGAAGAATGCCTTAAATGTATTTAAGACCTTCAACAATTATTAATGGGCACATACCTTCACTTTCGGCTTTGGCCATAGGCCGCAATTCTTGCATCAGCATATTGTACTGGCCGTAAATGTACGTTTTTGGCTCCAACTCGTACTGCTAATTGTACTGCAATTGATCTAGTCATTTCTTTGGAATCTCTAGGGAACACTCTGCAACACCTGCGTAACACTTCTCTTCTGCATCTCTCTACTATACGGCCTGATGGAAATACTCGGGAATCGTCATGGCATTCTGGCCTCTTGGTCCGGACTTTACAAACTACTTTATCCTTGTTTCATAACTGCTAACTGATTATTCTCTTAAAAGTTGTGTAATATCATCTCTTGGTTGCCGTCTCTTTTTGCCTGAGGTCCGACACGCTTGTTTGGCTCTGATTGGGTGACCTAAGGGCACTGAGTCCAGACATCTTGCACATTGGTCAACATCTTTGACCACTTTCGTGGCCTCGCCTTATCCTTAGAGTCCTTCGACCCACCAGTCTTGACACCCCTAAATATATGGTTTCAGCTGACCTCTTGGTCAGAGTGTTGTAAAAACTGGCGTCATAGAGACTGAAGGTTTGTCTGACGTTTCAGACACAATAAATAACTCACATAAAACTGTCTCCCAAAATCTGGTGTGAGATCTATTTCTGGTTTCACAAATAGTAAGCAACAAAAATGTTCAGTTATAAATCCAGTTTTTGGATCAATATTGTTTAACAAAGCTCTCCAGTCTTTAAGCAATCTTCTTGTCAATTTGAACAAGATTGAAAATTTTCCACATTGAAAGTTTTAATGCACATATCTCTAAAACTATAAAAATTATAGTTATAAAAATTAAGCGAGTAATATATAGCACTGTGAAAGAGCTACAAGGAAATACAATTGAATTTCGAATCGGATGTCTTTTTTTTAAATATGGTGTTTATAACAGCGAAAAACGTCAAAGATCCAAATGAGACACATCCTGTAGGTTAAGGATTCTAAAGTAGATATCAATAAACCACCAAATTCAATGTTTATAAAATTTATGCAAACGATGTTCAACTTAAAACCTGCATCACGTCCTACAAAATCTACTTATTTCAAACTTTATACAATTCATACTTGTATACAATTCATACTTGTATACAATTGATATTCGTTCTTAGAAAGATTACGTTGTTCAATTATGCATCTTACTTCAATTACCATAGGACCATATCATCTCTTGTAAACGAAACAAATGAGACTGAATCAACAAATAAAAATATGGAACTTTATTAAAATTTTGTAAAATAAATATACTTTATGCAGACGATGCTCAACTTGAAATTTGCAACAACAAATAAGTATATGGAACTTTATTTAAGTTTTGTTAAGTAAATAGACTTTATGCAGACAATGTTCAACTTCCAATTTGCATCACGTCCAGCAAAATGTCCTTTGCACTGTCAAACTTATATACACTTGATATTTGCTCTTAGAAAGATTATTTTGTTCAATTATGTATTTTACTTCAGTTACCATAGGCATCATCTTCTGTAAACGAAACAAAGGAGGTTGAATACAATAAATAAACACAAGGATTTATTAAAATTTTATTTTAAAAGACTTTAATAAAAAAAAAAAAAAGCAAAACCATTCCGGCTACATCATATTGGAGTCAACGACAATTTTTCCTGTCTCTATATTGAAAAAAAGTAGTTGACACCTCCGCATCTGTTTGACAACATTTTGCGTTCCTCGTGTTTCTCCGTCACGGTACTTTTATACATTTATAAATTTAGTACATTTGTAAAGAACTTATTAGGGGAATACAGCGAGATAAACCGTTTGTCCATTTAAAATTTAGTTTAGGAAAGATTTAATGTCAAAATCAAAGGATGATAGACTAGCAATAGCAAGACCTCGAAATTTTGTGGACATGTACATACATAGTTAATGGAGCCTTTTTTGGAAATTTCACTTTTTTCCAAAATTTATCAAAATACTTTATGACGATTTTTAGGGAGAATCATTTGCTACCCACGTCAGATGTCATTGTAAAAAATATATCGAATGTGGCTGAGATTCTATTCTTTCAAATTTAATTCGCAATCCTACATCTGGCAAAAAGAGCATAGTTTATACCCATTTCTGCATTGTGTGTCTGCTTGTCTACCCTATATTTTTATAAATAAAAACAAGCATGTACGTTGTGGAAATTCATTATCAAGTGCAAAGGAATCTTAGAGTTCTATGGCACGTGATCTTTTCTTCTCACAAAAACAAAATCCCCTTTATATTCTTTGCAGTGTAGCCACATGTGATGTGTTCAGCGAAAATTATTTAAGTATGTTACTTGTTTTGTTTTACAGAACAAAAAATATGTATAAATGTATAAATGTTAAATACCAAAGTAGATATATTAACTAGTATATAACATTAAAGTTATCGAGTTAATCTTGTTATTTTCATCGCTAAACATAACGCAAAAAATAATCATTTATTTGATACATATGAGAATGCAATAATTTATTTTAGATTTTGACAATTTTTGCGGACCATATCGAGAAAAAAATGTTCATTTTTTCCCAATCGTACTAAAATATAATCAACACTACGGTAACTAAAATGCAACGCAGTCTTCAAATTTTGTAAAATTTCATCGAATAGTTTTGAGCTAAAGTGGATATAGCATACATTGCGCAGACACAAACAATGACGGATACATAGACAAATGTCATGCTGAAAACCGTATGTTTGTGTTCTAGAAATCTTGAGACGTGTAGATCCGCCAAAAAAACTAGTTTCGATTTTTGGTACGATTCCAATACTTTTTCTATACATAACCATGTATTATAGAGAAATTGAAATGTATTTTTCGCATTCATATCCGCACAATTTAGCAGGTAAACTGTAAGATTCCATTGGTAAAATATTCACAGACGCAGCATTCCAATGACCCCACGCTCCATGTGAGGTATGGATTCCTGGAACCCAAGATTTGCACGGATGTTGCATTTTAAGTTGTCAACACGAGGGCTTAGCGATTAAACAATTGCTGCATCGAAACTAAATATGTCAGCAATAGGGTTTATAGCCCCTATCGTTGCTCGGACTGTTAATGTGTCAACAGTGGAGCTTGGAACCAAATAATTGGTTTCCCAAAAGACTTTGCATTCAGGTGCCAACGAACTCTATGGAGGATATATATGACGGGCTCTGTTGTTTGGGATGATTTCTCTGCGGGACGATGAATGTAGCAGTCGATATGTTTGACTCTCCCAGGGTTTTCATCATGATCCCACATCTCCATTAAAATTTAATCGTCTTAAAGAGATGATTGAACTAAACACCCATGTCGAAGTGTCATCTTAACCATCGTAGTTAAAAGGATGTTTAATTAGCTTAGAGGGGCATTCAATATATTTTTACTTTCCCTGCAATACATGGTAATGTATAGGGGAAGTATTGGAATCATGCCGAAAATCACAACTCGAGTTTTCGACGGATCTACACGTTTCGAGACCTCTAGAATACGAAAATATCATTTTTAACGTGACGTCTGTGTGTGTGTCTGTCTGTCTGTCTGTGTGTGTCTGTGCAATGTATGTATCCACTCTAACTCAAAAACTAATGGACCGAATTTCATAAAATTTGGTAGGTAAGTCACTTGGGTATTACCCTGGTGCTCATTAGTTTTTGGCATGATTCGTAAAAACAGAACCCGCTTTTTTTTGCGAAATAGCCCGTAAAAATGTCATGTATCCACTCTAGCTAAAATACTATTTGACCAAATTTCACATAATTTGGTAGATAAGTTACTTGTACGATACTTTGGTGCTGATTAGATTTTGGTATTAATCGGAAAAGAACAACCTGCCTTTTTTTACGAAATGGCCCGTAAAAATGGCATGTATCCACTCTAACTAAATTATTAAATGACCAAATTTCACAAAATTTGATACATGAGTGACTTGGGGGATACTCTGGTGCTGATTAGATTTTGGTATTATTCGGAAAAGAACAACCTGCCTTTTTTTCGAAATGGCCCTCAAAAATCGCAAAATCTAAAAAAAGCTACGCATGTTCAAATATATCAATTAAATGCTTGTTTTATACTTATTTTTTGATGGGTAAAATAATAAGAACAACTCTATTACTCCAGAACTAACCATTCTCGATATATTTGAGATTTTTCGCATTTAGTTATGCCACTTTTAGAAAAAAGTCTAATTACCAAATAAAAACAGAAATTGAATTAAAAAGCACAAATTTAGTTTCATTTTGTGCAATTAAACTCAATTTAACGAATTATTAAAGAAAAAAAATATAAATTTGAGTCTGCAGGGAAAGTCATGTGCTGCCTACATCAGATTTTTTAAAATGTTTTCCTTATGCTTAAATAAATGCTTGTTTATTTATTGCGATATTTAGGCTGAATTTAGATTTTCAAGTTCATAAATTATAAACTAAGTCAAATTTTAAAAATTTTGATTACAATATCATTCCGAGAGTTTAGCTACTCATGTACAGAATTTCGTGATCATCCTAAGATTCTAAGCTACGCGCAACACTGTCACTTGTTTCATTATATAAGAACTTTCCTACACCTCCCAAGTCCCAAATTACTCGCAATTTATAAGTTTTGAATTTTAATCAGCCCATCTTTATTATGCTACAAATCTACACCGGCATGTCAAATTTGAATATTATTGGTTGGACATTACAGTTGTTGGTTGGAAGTTAAAAATAAGCAGGGAGATGAACACAGACAACGTGTTAATTTTATTTATGTTTAATATAACTACGAAACTCTAAAAATCATATCAATCATCCGAATATCCGAGCGCTCACTGGAGACACAAACGTCGTATAAGCTCAAATATATAAATATTTTTCAATTTTCATGCAACATGTTTCAGAAATCCCTAATTTCAAACTTTGCATTTTCCAGAATAATACATATTTATATACATGTTTTTCCATTGTTGATAACATGCTTCTATTCGCGTTTGATAAATATATATATATATATATATGTTCCCGATATTCATTTCTGTGGCAGAAAAAAAAGGGTATGTGACGGGATGTTTTCGGCCCATAAAATTTTATTCCCACGTGTGTTTTTCGCAATGATGTCACGTATACTCATCTTCCCACAAAATATTCTTTGTATCTTCTTTTTATGCCATAGAACTGATGCATAAATGTTACCTAACATTGGAAATTTTTTTCATTTTATATGAATATCTTACATAATAAAAGAAGATGCTTGTGTGTCGGTTATATCGTCTGTAGTAGAAAATTGAAGCATCGGATAGTGGCGAAATTTGCTACAGAGGCACTTCAGGTTCCCGGACGATGTGACTGGGAGATATTTTTTTTTTCAAAATTCGAATTAGTTTCAATGTCATGAACATTTACAGACGAAATTCCGTCAAAATGTCTATTTCAGAACCAGTTTTATCCAGGACAGAAGATAAAAATGAGATGGCATAAATTATCGAGACGGTAAAAAAGCTGTTTATGTAAAGATGTCGATTTTACTTATAGATTTTAGAACTTTGCAAATTTAAAATATATCGTTCTAATTAGGAGTCTCCGCTCCTGCTCGATACTCCGCTCCTGCTCACCAACAACCGTACCACTGCTCACCAACACTCCTGTTCACCAGCACCCGTAAGTCGTAAGACTTAGCCTTCTACTCGCTGGATAAGATTTAACTGGTCGAGCCCATTTTGATCACAGCAGCGGTCATGTACGTTGGCCGGGTTGAAAGACCTCGCGAAGCGAGTAGATCTTAGTGCTAGCGAACAAGAGATTGACCCTCAACGGGTGTATTAAGCCTGTGTAATTGGCAGCGTGAAAGAGATCGCGAAGCGAGTTTATCGAACACCAGAGAGTTGGATACTAAACCACCCGATTCATGAAGCAAGTCACAGAGTTTGGCCAGCATAGCAAGCAGGAGGCGGAGTACCCTAGTTAGTAAAGAAGTAATAAAAATTCATAGAAAAATACACGGAGGAAAATATTTCCAAATCATGACAAAATAGTTGTCTGTGAATCGTTCATTTCAAATCTCTCATACACCATTCAACTGCCGTGTTTGGCAATACACATAAAATTGTTCAATTATATATCAGATCAATAAAAACTAACAAGCTTATGTATATTAAACAAATAAATAGTTTATGTTAAATGTTGTTTAATACAGATAATAAAGCTTTTTACACCTTATTAGCATAAACATGTTCTTCTTAAATTCTCAGAGTGTTAGTTGTAAATTGTAACCACTATATTTCGAAAACTAGAATCTTTATCCAAAGTCAAATTATATATCCCTATGGGGCTTCTAGAATCGAATTATGTATCCTTATGGGACCTTCGAAATCAAATTTTATATTCTTATAGGGCTAACAAATTATATATCCTTATGAAAATATTAATCTTCTTTGACTTGACAAGACGATTTCTAGGAAACTATAACAGTTCTGTAGAGAAAAATATTTAGTAATCTAGAAACTGGATTTTTTATAAATATTTTTGTAGCTTACTGCGTATATATATGTTTTATAGTTTAGAAGACATTTCGAAAGAAACATGCAATGTAACGTAAATAAACACCCCGATTTTTTAATTTTGGGAAAATTAATTTAATTTTAACAATTGTTTAATTTTTTGAAAAAAGTTCAATATATGAAAATATTGAAATTATTTTTATATATTCATAAATTATGTCCTTTTCGAACAAAACAAGAAAAAAAATGTTTAAATTTTTATCTATTAGATTAGGAACTATATAGGGTCCAAATTGTTTACATTTCTCGTACCATCCCGATATCAGCTAGAGCTACCCCAACCATAGATGTTATTCATATCAAAAACGATTAATTTGTATTCATTCAAAATATAAAAGTAGGACATTTGGGTTCCATTAAAACAATTTCCTTTTATATATACATTGTAATGTACTGGAAAGATAATTTGTTAAATATTTTATGTAGTAATACAAGATACAGCACGATATATAAGGGATTTAAAGTATGTATATATTAAAATATAAATACTTAGAAAGCAAAGTCCTTCATGAGGCGGAGTAGTATTGCAAAGTATTTGTATACAGCCCCCCTACACCCACCCTAAAACAATTATACATTTTAACGTCTCTTCCAAACAGTCCTCAACTCGTATACGACCACAAAATATTTAGTAATTTGTATACAACCCACAAACAATTCGCAATTTATATACGATTGCCCAAGTACTTGCGCAATCAGCATACAAACTCAGATGTGGACTACGCACCTATCCTATTCAATATCATTATTCTTTAACGAATCTCTCTTTAAACATACATAGAAAACCAACCTCCATCAAAATGCAATTCATTTACGACCCCCTTGACACCTAACAAAACGTATCAGTCCCGCGAATATTTATACCCACTATAGTGTTCATCAAGTATATTGAATTAATAATTCAAACAAAGTGACAGATCTTGTGAAGGAAATATAACTTCCGTTTTACAAGATATTGAATCTCCATCTGTTTAGAGTCATATCCGTTAATTTAACGCTGTTTTAATCAATTTGACGACATGCTCAATAATGTAGTAACATTTGGGGGTAATTTTAAAGCTACAAAATGTGATAGTGTTGCTAATTTCCTCAAAAATGTCAGATAGACAGATAAATAGACAGACCTTGGAAATTTATATTTTTTCTATATTCATACCAAAAAACATATATGGTTTTACGTATAGTCACACCATTCGACATCATATATAACACTATCAATTTCGTTCCAATAACATTACGTTCTTAGCATTCAGCGGAGATTAAGGAGATTATTCCAAGGAGATTTCCTTTATTAGCTACTATTCTTATAATCGACTATTTCTTATAACAAATAAACACTTTGAACAGCCATTATTGTAATTGAGGTCGCAATATTAACCCCACAAGTTGAAGAGTTATCGCCAAGTGGCCATCAAAATGTCATCAATCACTGCCATTACCATGTTAACCTACCATCGAGACATGTACAGACAGACGGTTCTTCATAGTAACTTACGTCAAGTAATTTTACGGCATAAATTGATATGCGTTTCTGTCCAAAAGTAATATGTGTAAGCTCCGTTTGAGAAGTGCATTGTAATCAGGGTACAGGAGACTGAAATAAGTGTAGGATACCAAATAATCGAAAAAAATATATGATGTGGGCAGTACATGGCTTTGCCTACAAACTTAAATTATTTTTCCTTTTCTTTCTTTTATATTTTATAAATTGTGTATATTAGAACAAAATAATACGAATAACTGTGTGAAAATACAGTGAATTTTCAGTTTTACTTCAATTTTTGTTCCATTTGGCAACTGGATATATATATATATATATATATATATATATATTACATTTTTCTAATATATATATATACAGTTGTGTACACAGAAACGTTGAATCAGCATTAATGAAACGTGCATGGCCCTTGATAACGTACATGGTTTCAAAAATGCTTTTCATATACATTTTATTCCTTTAAATATTCATATTCATTATTTTGCCTATCTTATTGGAAGCTAGAACTGGCCTAGCTCATCGTGCTACACTTAGTTTCAGATTAGCTCTTTTCATCTTTTAACTTCTGTATTTACACCTTGTATGCTTTTGTAGGGTAACTGGGGAATAGTACCTTAGGTAACTGCATTAGATATGAGTAAAATTACTTACTTACATGCTCTCATATACATGTTTACATGTTACAACAACTTGTTGTATAGTCTTTTTGTAACCACATCCGTGTCCTTTTTCATTTCATTTTTTATATACAGTATTTTTCTAATGGTTATTCTCTTGTATATATTACAAGCAAAAATCAAAATCTTCAATTATATATATATATATATATATATATATATATATATATATATATATGTGTATATATATATATATATATATATATATATATATATATATATATATATATATATATCTTAAAAACGGTGAGATCTAAAATTATCGAGTTGATCTCATTCTTTTCATCGTAAAATGTTTATAAAATAGGCATTTATTCAATGAATTTGAAATATACGTAGTTTTTATTTTAAATTTTGATAATTTATACTGGGCATTTCACACACACACATACATACAAAAAAAAACAGTTTCTTTCTTTTCGAATCATACCAAAATTCAATCAGCACCAAAGTATCCCCCAGGTGATTTATATACCAAATTTTGTAAATTTTGGTAAATTAGTATTTTAGCTAGAGTGGATATATATATATATATATATATATATATATATATATATATATATATATATATATATATATATATATATATATATATATATATATATATATATATTTCTTTTTGCGGGCTGTTTCGCAAATATGTAGGTTCTTTTTCCGAATCATACAAAATGTATAGAGCAGCAGAGTAATTTACAAACGACTTTTATGTCAAATCTTGTGAAATTTGGTCAATTATTTCCAGCTAGAGTGGATACATACTTTACACAGACAGACATACAGACAGACAAAAATAAATACACACAGACAGATACACAGACAAACGTCACGCTAAATATTGTTTTCCGTAATCTAGAGGTCCCAAAACGTGTAGATAGATCGAAAACTCGAATTGCGATTTTTGACGTGATTCCAATACTTTCCCTATACATCCAGTGTTTCTTTCAGGCTATTTTCGTTACCCAGAAAAATATTATAAATTCAGACTAAATGATAAAAGTTTTGCTTTTATGTGACAGCATTTAGATCATCGTTATGTCGCGACGGATTATTTTCAAAATGAGATTTTGTGGCGGTATGTAGTCAATACGAACACAAGCTCCTAAGAGAAGAGAATTATTTTCTTAATTTTTTCAAAATTTACATTCAAACTTCATCATCCGACCCTACCTTTTACGAGAATCCGCCCATTATCCGCCCATGTAACTACATTTTTGTGTTTGGGGGCGTTTTTCGCAAATAATTAAAAATAGGATTTTTTTGTTAGATGCATTTCTCAAAATCTGCCACTCTCATATGTTGCCAATCTCATCCTTGCTTTCTACTCAAATATTTTCGTTTTAAGTCCCTAAAGGGACACATATTAATACGTGTGCAGACTTGTTTGTGTGAATTTTTATAGCGGAAATACATATCATGCCATCACAAAATAAATTAAAATATTTTTTTTATTTTAAATACTGTTTATTAAAAATTGTTTCAAATTGCTTAATTGCTTTGCTTGTTATTATGTGTGTGAGAAAGAGATAAAATATTATTTTAAAACTTTCCAAAATTCTGTGTTGAATGCAAGAAATCTCTTTTAGAATAAAAGCCGCTAACTGTTCGCTATGAAATTCAAAACTGAGAAATAAAAAGCATTTTGTGGCAAATTCCCTCATTTGTCGTAAAGTAATGACTTTAATTGAAATCATTAAAAACAAAACTGCCTTCTGCAGAGAATAATATGCTTCTAAAAGGAAATTTTTAATCTCGGGTTTTAAGATTAATGTATGGCATTAATTAGAATATATGTATATATCCACAGAAAAGTTTCTAATCTTCCTTGTATAAAAATTGAAATTATTTTTACTCTATGAAATCTTGATAATAAATATTCTAATAGAAAATTTTCTCGTTTTTTCTTTCTTTAATTATGTTAAATGATAGTTTCAGAGAGTAATACGATATGTATTATTAAGTCTCTGAAACATCCGTTACTACTTTTATTTTCATATTTACTTTTATTTTCATGTTCATTTAGGACTAGCTGTATACTTTAATTCGGAATATGTGCTGAACGTTTAATTTTTCAAGTTTGTTTGTTTTTCTAAATTTTGTAATAATTCTCAGAAAAAGGAACCAAGTAAGTTCTCCCGTTTTAAGATAATTAAAAGACAGACAAAAGCACAACTTGCAATTTCATTTTTACGGGGAGTTTCAGCGTCTTCAGCAATGCTTGGTGCTTCGACAATACTTGCTGCTTAGGCAATGTTTGCTGCTTCGGCAATGCTTCGTGCTTCAGCACAGTTGGTGCTTCGGTTAGGTGCACTGACAATTGATTTTAGATATATATGTACAATTTGAAAATGTGTTTAAATTAAGTGTGGGATTATTTCGCATAATTATTTTCGGTGGGTAGTTTTTCAAAAAAGTAGGGATCAAACTTTTTCTAGAGTTCCCTAATGAAAAAGAAGTCTAAATAGAAAAAGTTTCGCTGTACAAAAATTAGTCTAAAAGTGGACCTGCTGTAATTATCTGTAATATTCATTAAGATATCTTACATATTGAATATATATATTATTTGCTTGTATGTGTGTTGTCTGTAGCGGAAAATCTAAACTTCGGACAGCGATGAAATTTGGTATGAGGTACTTCTGAACCCGATAAAATATGACTCAGCAAGATTTTTTTAAATTAAAATTACTTTTATAGTTATTTTAATTATTTGAACGATTTTGAGCAATTTTCACACAGGTAAGTTTCTTAACTACCGACATTATTATCATAGTGTTTCCATCTTGACACCAACGGAAATATAAAAAACGTTATTTTTAACGGTGTCTAAACCAAACCGAATCAGTGTAACAGTTCCTTCATATTTACTTATTTATTTTTAGATACATCAAAATTTTCTTTTTTTTATGTTATCTGATAGTTATTTTACCGCATTCGGAAAAGGGAGATTACCACAACTCTATAATATGGTAAAAATATGTGTGTATATCTTAGCATTCTAACAAAAATAAATTTAAATCGCTATATTACTCGTTATTCATTTTCTGTAAAATTTTAAACAAACACATAAAAATTGAAATGTGAGTTTCCCTTTAATGAAGTGCGTATCCTTTTTCTACCCGGTAGACGTTCACGTGCATGTACGTATAAGGATAACGTGCTACGCACATGCCTTGAAAGACATGATGTGGTTTAAGCGACGCATTTACGGCGACTCAAATACATTTGACTTTTATACATTTTGAACTTCATTTTTGAACTTTCAAACTTTATTTTTCTTGTATAATTCCATACATACTTACATAATGTATGAGCCGTCCCTGTCGTTATTGGCAAATCACTTGTTTGGTGACGTCAGGCCCGTGAAGGTATTTAATCGCAGGCTTTGCTCCTGCCGATTTCTGCTTTTACTTTTAAAATTATACACTCGCGCTTAGCTAGTTGTCAAATGCGGCTTGTAGTGTACCATGTTATTTCGTAGTCAGTGGCTCAATTTATTTTGGATGAATACGTGTATGGTTTTAATCGCTTTGTGTTTTGTACATAAAATGTTAAGTTTTTTACAATGTGGCTAGGCTTTTGGGAAATCACACTTCTGATACTCATGGAGTTTCGCCAAGCAATCTTCATAAACAGACAAGATTCTCTAATGCAAACATTGTTGCGAGGCAACAAATTAAAGTAGAGTCACGTCCGCCACACATTCTCTACTGGACAAATGATTTCGTTTTCCTTTTTAACATTTTCCAACGTAGTTGAAAAGTGTTTATGACTTTGTTCATTCTGTCTGTCTGTTCGCATGATAACTGCCGTAAAAATGACTATCAAAATGAAATTTTAGTATGTTGTAGATGCGCTCTGTGGGACATACGGGAATGTTAATGAATAATATCACCCAACTAATTTCGGAATGAACTCGGGTTGAAAAAGTGACATATATTGAACCCGGGTTGAAAAAGTGAAATACATTGAACCTTATGGGACCTTATTTTTCAAACATTTTTTAAGTGAAGTTAAAATTCACGATTTGCTTCAAAAATTTTAAGAAACAATAAAATTATTCCATAAAATATATAAAAAATTTCAGCAAAATATGCTCGGTAGTTTTTTAAATAAAAATTAAAATAATAATTACACCCATATTATATGAAGATATCACGTGACTAACTACAAAATAAAATATTGTATCCATCTATCTATATTTAGTGTTAAGTTGGTTAGTTAGTTTAAACCTACATTTAGTGTTGCATCTGTCCTAAAACCACTCTATTTTTGCGTATTTTCTGTGCATCTATATTCTGTACCAACGCAATTACAACATTTATTAGTTTAAATGATCAAACTTTGATTATTTCTACAACGAAACCTAATTTTAATGAATGCTGAATGTAAACAATTGATTGTAAGATGAGTTGTATAAGAATAGCTGAATTTTTTCATGCAATATTATTTAGCTCTGGAGTCTGGAATAAAAGTGATACAAATAAAATATTCCTTGCTTTTACATAGAGAGGCAGACGATTTATATTTCGATGACGTCATTTGATTCATTTTTTACGTTTTCAAATATAATAAATTATTGTCGTACTGTGTAATTTATTGTCGTAATTTAAAATATGTCAGTGCTGATATTATCGCATTTTAGAGATGCTTAAATAAAATTGCATTTCAGTGGGAAAATGTTTCATAATCAAAGCTTATGTATGATTAATCGTTCTTGTTTCTTTTATTTTGCTTTTCATGGCAGTGGAAAATTTGGCTGATGTGTGTGATTCAGAGATACGGATTATGGTGTGGTTGCCTTAAGGAGGATCAGAAGTAGAAAATAATTTTGCTTCTAAACAGACGATTTTAAATTGAGTGGTATTATTTGTAAAAATATTATGTAAGTAGCGATCGCTAATTTAGGACCTGGGCAACGTCGGGTAATTCGGTCTCGTTTACATTAGAAGGAGCTTAAAAAACTAACAATATGAGGAAAGTTGATGTTGAATTTTCCCTGAATTTTACGATTTGTCCTCAATTCGAAGATTTCACTTGATTGTTGACTCATGCTGCAGGGGCCGACTCCAAATTGAAATCGGACGGGCCCGAAACGCAGATTTATTTGCTGCTGACTTTGGGCTTGTCGGGGGAATTTTCTGATTATATAATAAGCAATATCGCGTCGAATATTGCAAATAATTGCAGCTGGTATTTTTTTTCTGTAGTCTAGTTAATGCGCAGCGCAATTTGATCTATTTGAACTTATTTTGTTCAAGGGACCTTATAGAAATCTAGACTCCCCATTTTCCTGGAAATCCCCCCCCCCCCCCCCCACGAAAAATATATACACTGACTTCCTTCAATATATACACTGAGTTAATCACGCAATGCAAATCTTCATTTTTCGAAAGCGTATTTCAATTTGAGTGGCTGAAAATCGCTGCGGATGTAGATGGCATTATGCAAATATCGTATGTTACAGCCAATCACGATTGACTGTCCGGATATATGCTAATTAGGAAGTCGTTGAAGACGCCAGCATTCTGAAGGGTGTGAGGAGGTTCAAATGGTGTTACGAAGTGTTTATAACTTTTGTAGGATTCTTTTTGATGATATTCGTGTTTCTATGGCTGAAAGAAGACGAATGGCAGATAGTGAGCGCTGGCATGCTTCCGGACGCAATGAAGCAGGGCAATCAATCAAAGTTGTCGTTATTTTCTTTGGCGTCGATCATTCCGTAAATTCTTGATTATGGAAACAATACCAAACAAGTCACACAGTTGTCCGGAGACCTGGTTCAGGTCGTCCAAGGGTTACCATCCCATCTGATGATCGGTATATTGCTATAGTAGCCAAGCAGAATCAACGAACGACCTTAACAACTGTTACATCCATGATTGCAGCGGCACTTGGTAAGGCAATATCTGCCAGTACTGTGCGCCGAAGGCTCCACGTGAAGGGACTGTACGCCCGAGTATCACGTTTTTGTGTTCCATTAACCGTCCAAGTTAGAGTGGCAAGATTAATGTTGTGTCGTCAACATGTCAGTCAGACTGTCTCATATTGTTGCAACGTTCTGTTCACGGACGAGTCCAGTTTTGCCCTGGAATCAGATAAAAAGCGTATAATGGTCTAGAGTGAGCGAGGCACGCGCAATCAGACCAAGAACATCACCGAAAATCTTTCATTCAAATGTGGCAGCGTCATGGTGTGAGGTGGAATTTCAATGGGATATCGCACAGAGCTGCACATCCTTAAAGGCGGTTCTGTGACGGCTGCGAGATATCGGGATGAAGTCCTAGACACTATTTCGAGACTCTTCACTGCAGCAGTTGGTCCTGATTTCCTCCTTATAGACGATAATGCCCATGCCCATCGAGGTAACACCGTTGACGAATATCTGGAAAGTGACGGAATTTCTCGTATGGAGTGGACGGCGCATTCCTCCGACCTTAATCCCATTGAAAACCTTTGAGATTTCCTCTGGCGTGCTGTCTCTGCACGTTTATTTCCTCCAGCCAGTCTCAGAGAGTTGGAAACTGCCCTATTGGAGGAATGGCCATTGTTCGCACCTGCGATGGTTGATCACCCCATTGAAAGCATGGAAAATAGTTGTAAAGTTTGTGTGAAGATCTGGGATGGTCACATACCATATTAATGTTTGATTTGGTTTGTTTTCCTTTAAACATCATTTGGTTAATGACCCAAATGTGATGTCATCATATAACTTACAAAAAGTAAATATTTTTTCATCCTTGTACTTAATTCTTATTTTCGTTAATGCATAAACATAGTAGCTACCTTCGTGTACAATTTTGAGTTAGTCAAAGCTTTACTTTTCCATTTTTGTTGATTTAACCGTTCGTGCTTAACTTTTGGAAGCCATTGTATATGAAATAATTTAACATTTAATTTTAACATTTTTTAAATTGTATGTATATGTCTAAAACCAATTGCTCAAGCGCCTAAAGCGAGGCCAATTCTCTGAATAGTTGAAATACTCTGGGAAGTTAATAAGTTTTTTAGTCTTATATATATTGTTGCCCAAAAGAAATTTTCGGAATTGCAACTAGGGAAGCAAAACTTTTTTTTACTACCCTAAGAGCCACCACTCATATATTACCAATCTTATCAACACCAGATTTTCCATTAAGCGTATTTATATCTAACGACTGTGAATTTCCATAAACAGCCTCTTTGTAAATTTCCTTTCAGCGCATTCAATTGAAATGTATTTCCAATCTCACCATAACTGCATTAAAAACTTTGCCCACATCCATATTTTCACCAATCAATGTATCTACGGAGATGTCTTTACTACTTCAGGTTAACAGATCTATCAGTAATATACATAGACCAAGAGCGTCTGCTGGCTTGCTGTTCAGGTTTAGTGTAAAACGCGAAGGCCAGCTATAGACAGGTCTTCTCCGGTCTAACATTGCGAACGGCGACGATTCAGGTTAAGTTAAACATTAGTTTATATCGCAATTCACCAAAATCTTTATTTGATTTCTGATTATTAAGAAAAATACCTGATTAAAAATTATTTACAATTTATTAACCATTTATTCAAAATAACTATCAGAAAAAATATAATAAATATCAATACATAAAATATTCAATATAATAATTTACTCACTTTGTCTGCCTCTGAGCTGGCATACAATTTTTAAATAACATGACCATGCATTCTGTAGGTCATGCGAATTGCAACATGAATCACGTATACTACTTAGTGTTACCATTTTATGGCTCGGTCTAACCACTTTGTAAAATATTTAGCCGTAAAAATTCCCATTTAGATATAGCTAAGTTCCCCCCCCCCCCAAAAAAAACCAAGAAAGATCAATCATGCATAAAGTATTGATTATGACACACTTTCCAACTGAAATGTAATTTTATTTAAACATCTCTAAAATGCGATACATTCAGCGCTGATGCATTTTTAATTATCACAGTCCTACAGTAATTTATTATATTTAAAAACTTAAAACTTCATCGAAATAAATGAAATTTATTCAAATGACGTCATCGAAATATAAATCGCCTGTCTCTCTATGTAAGAGCAATGAATATTTCATTCATATCACTTTTATTCCAGATTCCAGAGTAAATAATTTTGCGTGAAAAGAATTCAGCAATTCTTAGCAATTCTTATACAACTTATCTTACAATCACTTGTTTATATTCTGCATCCATTAAAATTAGGCTTCGCTGTCGAAATAATCAAAGTTTGGTGATCATTTAAACTCAACAATATTATAATTGTGTTGGCACAGAATATAGATGCACAAAAAATACGAACAAATTAAGCGGTTTTAGGAGGGATGCAGCAATAAATGTAAATTTAAAGGAACTTTAAAAAACACGATTTGCACATTGAAAAAACAGATGGGTGCCATATTACTTTCCTCATATACATAATGTATAAGGAAAGTATTGTGACGGGGTCGAAAATTCGAATTCGAGTTTTCGACGGGAGAGCACGTTTCAAGCATCCCTGATCACGAATCAAGCATTTTTGAAGTGATGTCTGTGTGTGTGTATGTGTGTGTGTGTGTGTGTGTGTGTGTGTGAGTGTGTGAAAGTATGTGTGTGTGTGTGTGTGTGTCTGTGTCAGTGAGTCTGTGGAGACGATAACTGGCGAACGAATGGACCGATTCGAACCAAATTTGGTACAAAAATCACAATCCGTAAATCAAATCAACAAAATCGTTATCAAAAAGTCATAAAAAAAAATTCCTATTGAGAAACATGTTCACTTTTCACATGTAATACCATGCGATAAATTGGGTGACATCATTCTCGTGGAACTAGCTCATTCCATTCATGAAAAAATATACTTTTAGTAATACTTTTGTGTTTGAACGCCAATAGTCATTTATCTGCTGTAAGAATAACTTATTTCTTAGTGCATAACGCTTGGCGATATTTTGGCGACGAATTTGGCGGAATGTCGCCAACTTGGCGACTTTTTGAAATGTTGAAAAATTAACGAAAATCTCGCCAAATAGATAAAAATGACGACTAATTGTCGAAAATTTAATATCTTGGAAAGAATATTAGCATCTACTATAAGAAAAACCTACTTTTTTTTACTGTAAAAGTAGTAAATTAATTACATTATATAAGGAAAGTCATGTGTTGCCCACATCAGATTTTTATATATTTATATATTATATAACTTATTAGATATTGAATTTTCCACAATTAGTCGTCATTTTCATTGATTTAGCGTCAATTTTATCCATTTGGCGAGATTTTCGTTAATTTGGCAACATTTCAAAAAGTCGCCAAGTTGGCGACATTCCGCCAATTTCGTCGCCAAAATCTCGCCAAGCGTTATGAACGAAGAAATAAGTTATTCTTACAGCAGATAAATTGGCGTTCAAATGCAAAAGTATTACTCATAGTATCTTTTTTCATGAATGGAACGAGCTAGATCCACGAGAATGATGTCACCCAATTTATCGCATGGTATTACATATGAAAAGTGAACATGTTTCTCAATAGGAAATATTTTTTTTCTATTTTATTTGACTTTTTGATAATTCTTTTGAAAAATGTGAAATATCTCGAGAACGGTTCATGTTAGCTTTCTAAAATTTATATCAATCGTTTTCTAATGAAAAATTACATAAGGAATGTCTATTTACGTAACTTTATTATTGGTTTTTATTTTTTTACGATTTTTTCAAAATTTCATTTGAAAATTTAGGGGGGTTCTGAACATTCGATTGCGTATAAAAACAATAGGCTTCCAGTGTTTACAGATTGTAATTTTTGTACCAAATTTGGTTCGAATCGGTCCATTCGTTCGTCAGTTATCGTCTCCACAGACCCACTGACACACACACACACACACACACACACACAGACATCACTTCAAAAATGTTTGATTCGTGATCAGGGATGCTTGAAACGTGCTCTCCCGTCGAAAACTCGAATTCGAATTTTCGACCCCGTCACAATACTTTCCTTATACATTATGTATATAAGGAAAGTAATAATAAAAATTATAAAAGGAGGCACATATAAAGAATATAACATCCTGGTCACCTAAGTATATTCATCTACCAAAATATATATTTTGGCAAATATGGGGCAAAATGAAATCTCTTAAACGATGGCAAAAGTTATTACCGAACCATTTTTACCCAGCTACAATATTCATTTAAACACATACTGCAGATGAATTTATATCTATTACTTTCCTTATTACTTTCCTTATATACATAATGTATAAGGAAAGTATTGTGACGGGGTCGAAAATTCGAAATCGAGTTTTCGACGGGAGAGCGCGTTTCAAGAATCCCTGATCACGAATCAAACATTTTTGAAGTGATGTCTGTGTGTGTGTGTGTGTGTGTGTGTGTGTGTGTGTGTGTATGTGTGTGTGAAAGTATGTGTGTGTGTGTGTGAAAGTATGTGTGTGTGTGTCAGTGAGTCTGTGGAGACGATAACTATCGAACGAATGGACCGATTCGAATCAAATTTAGTACAAAAATCACAATCCGTAAACACTGGAAGCCTATTGTTTTTATACGCAATCGAATGTTCAGAACCCGCCATAAATTTTCGAATGAAATTTTGAAAAAATCGTTAAAAAATCAAAACCACTAATAAAGTTACGCAAATAGACATTTCGTATGTAATTTTTTATTAGAAAACGATTGACATAAATTTTAGAACGCTAACATGAACCGTTCTCGAGATATTGTACATTTCTCAAAAAATTAATAAAAAAGTCATAAAATAAAAAAAAATATTTCCTATTGAGAAACATGTTCACTTTTCATATGTAATACCTTGCGATAAATTGAGTTACATCATTCTCGTGGATCTAGCTCGTTCCATTCATGAAAAAAGATACTTTGAATAATACTTTTGTATTTGAACGCCAATAGTAATTTATTTGCTGTAAGAATAACTTATTTCTTAGTGCATAACGCTTGGCGAGATTTTGGCGACGAATTTGGCGGAATGTCGCCAACATGGCGACTTTTGTGAAATGTTGCCAAATTAACGAAAATCTCGCCAAATGGATAAATATGACGCTAAATCAATGAAAATGACGACTCATTGTCGAAAATTCAATATCTTGAAAAGAATATTAATATCTACTATAAGAAAAACCTATTTTTTTACTGTAAAAGTATAAAATTCATTACATTATATAAGGAAAGTCATGTGTTGCCCACATCAGATTTTATACATAATGTATAAGGAAAGTATTGTGACGGTGTCGAAAATTCGAATTCGAGTTTTCGACGGGAGAGCACGTTTCAAGCATCCCTGATCACGAATCAAACATTTTTGAAGTGATGTCTGTGTGTGTGTGTGTGTGTGTGTGTGTGTGTGAAAGTATGTGTGTGTGTGTGTGTGTGTGTGTGTGTGTGTGTGTGTGTGTGTGTGTGTGTGTCAGTGGGTCTTTGGAGACGATAACTGACGAACGAATGGACCGATTCGAACCAAATTTGGTACAAAAATCACAATCTGTAAACACTGGAAGCCTATTGTTTTTATACGCAATCGAATGTTCAGAACCCCCCTGAATTTTCGAATGAAATTTTGAAAAAATCGTCAAAAAATCAAAACCAATAATAAAGTTACGTAAATAGACATTTCTTATGTAATTTTTCATTAGAAAACGATTGACATAAATTTTAGAACGCTAACATGAACTGTACTCGAGATATTGCACATTTTTCAAAAAAATTATCAAAAAGTCAAATAAAATAGAAAAAAAATATTTCCTATTGAGAAACATGTTCACTTTTCATATATAATATCATGCGATAAATTGGGTGACATCATTCTCGTGGATCTAGCTCGTTCCATTCATGAAAAAAGATACTTTGAGTAATACTTTTGCATTTGAACGCCAATTTATATGCTGTAAGAATAACTTATTTCTTCGTTCATAACGCTTGGCGAGATTTTGGCGACGAAATTGGCGGAATGTCGCCAACTTGGCGACTTTTTGAAATGTTGCCAAATTAACGAAAATCTCGCCAAATGGATAAAAATGACGCTAAATCAATGAAAATGACGACTAATTGTGGAAAATTCAATATCTAATAAGTTATATAATATATAAATATATAATAATAGTTATATAATATATGTCGAAAATTCAATATCTAATAAGTTATATATATATATATATATATATAACTTATTTCTTTGTCCATAACGCTTGGCGAGATTTTGGCGACAAAATTGGCGGAATGTCGCCAACTTGGCGACTTTTTGAAATGTTGCCAAATTAACGAAAATCTCGCCAAATGGATAAAAATGACGATAATCAATGAAAATGACGACTAATTGTCGAAAAGTCAATATCTTGGAAAGGATATTAGTATCTACTAGAAGAAAAACCTATTTATTTTACTGTAAAAGTAGTAAATTCATTTCATTATATAAGGAAAGTCATGTGTTGCCCACATCAGATTTTTTTATTTTGAAGTGGGTCACGTTATCAAAAGAATATATATATATATATATATATATATATATATATATATATATATATATATATATATATATATATATAAATATTTAAATATATATATATATATATATATATATACGAATAATTGTGGTAACATTAATTTTTAATTAGTTAGAACTGAATTACACTAAAGTTAGCTGCATTTGCGCTGAATTGGTGTCAAATTTTATCTCATTATTATCTCATTTTTTTTAAAATTTTTTTTATTATTATTATTGCATAATTTTTTTTTATTATTACATATTTCTAATATATATATATATATATATATTATAGGAAAAATTGAATATTTCCAAAAGTTTTCGAAGCAGTTTGTGAATTTTAAATTCGCTTAAAACATGTTTGAAAAATTAGGTCCCATAGAATGCAATGTATTCCACCTTTTCAACCCGAGCTCAATCCAAAACTAATTGGGTGACATTAATCATTTTTATTCCCATATGTCCCACAGACAGTATCAAAAACAGACTAAAATTTCATTTTGATAAAGTCATTTTTACGGCAGTCATCGTCCGAACGGACAGACAGATAGAATGGAAAAGTCATAAATACTTTACAACTATGTTGTAAGGTGTTAAAAATATGTCTGTGTCAGTGGCAGCTCCTGACTTCTGGAATGGGTGAAGCAGATTTAGTGGCAAATTCTTCTCTCCTTTTCCTCGACAACGAACATGATTAAAACACACCACGTTATTGGCAGAAGTATTCTCCAATATTATCTGACAATAGCCAAACAAGTCTGAAAACTTTGCTAAATAATAATACTAATAACCCATACAGCCGATAACTTTAGGTGAAGCAGCGCTTATCCTGTGTCACCCTACTTCAGCCCACAAGCCGCCACTGGTATATTTGTGTGTGACTTAGAGGAAAAATCCAAGCTTCCGACAGCTGAAAAAGTCAGTACAGGACTAGCTAAACTCACACTGCGATACGTGGTGACGAGAATGGTTAAATAATTTTGAACTTTACAAATCTAAATTCGGCCGAAATCTAGCCATTTTTAAATCAAATTTATCGAACAGGAGATTGTTTCCGAGTCGTAAACTTCAATCGTAGGCAGATAGATGTCTGTAATTGAAGGAGTTACCAAACGGGTTTTGCGTTTTCAAAACCACAAATCTAAATTCTGAAATTTTAGAGACATCGTTTAGAGGGGGGCGTGGGGTTAGTTGGGTAGTTATCCCCCACGCTTACAGTGTATTTTGCCAAACTTGGAAAGACTTTTCAACAACTAAAGATTTATCAAACGCTTTAAAATGAAGGGTGATATGCTACTGTTGTGATCATTTCCAACAACGATACATATTTTTTCAAATTTTCTATTGCAAAATTTGTAAAATAAAATTCACAAGCTATTTGAAAATACATTTTGGTACGAAACATTCGAGTTGAGCCAAACTCTATTTAATTTACTTAATGTAATAGGTATACTCAGTCTAATTTCGGTAATTTATTTAGCGAAAGAACAAATTTTAAGATATACAATTTACAAATTTTAAGAATTTGTAGATTTTAAGATATACAATTAACAATTTATAACAAATTTTAAGAAATACAATTAACATTACGTATAAAACAAGCATTTAACTATCACGTTTGAACATATTAAATCTTTAATTTCAGATTATTACGATTTAAACTGGATATTTCGGGAAAAAAATACAGGTTCTATCTTTTCAAATAATACCAAAATCTAACCAGTGCCAGAGAAAGCTACGAAAGACCTAACTATTAAATCTTAAGAAATTCCATTGAACATTTTAGAACTACAATATGAAACGCCGTAATCTCCTTAGAATTAAAATTAGTTGGAGTGTGTGAGCCATAATCTAGTTAGCTTTTAAGTTGCTTGTTATAATTAATTACTTTCTTTCTTGCAAATTTTGCAAAGAAGATAAAAATAATTAAAAAAATCTAATGTGGCCAACACATGACTTTCCTTATATAATGTAATGAATTTACTAGTTTTACTGTAAATAAAATAGGATTTTATTATAGAAGATACTAATATTCTTTCTAAGATATTGAATTTTCGACAATTAGTCCTCATTTTCATTCATTTAGCGTCATTTTTATCCATTTGGCGAGATTTTAGTTAATTTGGCAACATTTAAAAAGTCGCCAAGTTGGCAACATTCCGCGAAGTTCGTCGCCAAAATCTCGCCAAGCGTTATGGATGGAGAAATAAGTTATTTTTATAGCAGATAAATGACTATTGGCTTTCAAATACAAAAGTATTTCTCAAAGTATTTTTCTCATGAATGGAATGAACTAGATCCACGAGAATGATGTTGCCCCATTTATCGCATGATATTACATATGAAAAGAGAACATGTTTCTCAACACTTAATATTTTTTTTTTACTTTAAGGGATTTTTTGATAAATTTATTTGAAAAATGTGCAATATCTCGAGAACGGTTCATGCTAGCGTTCAAAAGTTTATGGCAATCGTTTTCTAAGGAAAAATTGCATAAGAAATGTCTATTTGCGTAACTTTATTAAAGGTTTTGAATCTTTGATGATTTTTTCAATATTTCACTCGAAAATTTAGGGAGGTTCTGAATATTCGATTACGTTTAAAAACAATAGGCTTCCAGTATTCATGGATTGTGATTTTTGTACCAAATTTCATTCGAATCGATCCATTCGTTCATGAGACATCATCTTCAGAAGCTCACTGACACACACACACACACACACACGCAAATACACACGCACACACACACACACATACTTTCGCACACACTCATACACACACACACATACTTTTTCGTGATCAGGGATGCTTGAAACGTGCTCTCCCGTCGAAAACTCGAATTCGAATGTTCGACCCCGTCATAATACTTTCCTTATACATTATGTATATAAGGAAAGTAATATGTTTTGTTGGTTCAAATGATCACAATTATAACATATAACTCTTCATTTTTTAGAGCTTGAAATTTTTTTCGATTGATGCTAAGTTTGATGATATACACCCTCAGGGTGGGTAATTGGCCCTTTCCCTGAGGGGGCTAATGGTGTCATGAAAACAAAAATTGTATTGAAGTTATATTTCACTACATTGATTGAAAGTGCTATGTTTTGTGTTCATTGAGCCGTAAATAATCCCTTTATACGTAATTATGTCAAATTTTGTCCTGTGCTATCAAGTTAAAAAAAATGAAATATCGAATATATTTCGAAGTTTTCGCTCGAATTTCAGAAAAGTATATCTAGTTATCAATTTTTCAAAAACAAAGTCAGATATAAAATTTCATAGAAATCCATTAATAGTGTGGCAACTATCGTGAACAAATCGACTACATGCCGTGTTTGAAATCGACCAACATAGGCAGACGAGACTCAGACAGACGGATATCACACTTACAATAATTAAAGGGTATTCAGGAGGTCCTAAAATATATATTGACATCAAAATCTCGAAATCGAAAATTTTCATGAAAAGAATACTTTCTCTATACTATATTAAGCAGTTTTAGAAAGTAAAAATATATTTTGTCTAGTTTGATACGTATATTTCTAAACTGGTTTGATATTGTTTGGCTTTCATTTTTTCTTGCAAATGTTCTTCTGCCTACGTTATATAAAGCTGGCAAGAGTGCTGGCAATGTTTATTACTGTCAACTAAATTCCTTGCTGATACAGAAATTCTCCTCTTCAACAAAACTTCTCTTTCCAACTAAAATTCATGTTACTTACGTAATCCATGCTACTTCCCAGTAAAATTCATGCTACTTCTTTGAAAGCTGGAGTTCCGAAATTCGGTAGGATTACTATATTTTCCTAACAAACTGCCATGTACTGTACGGATGAAAAAGATGGAAAGTTGTACTTCCCCAGAAACCAACACTCCAAGCTTTAGGTTTCTGCAGTATTGTTGGGAATCACTAGCACATATGGGTACTTTATTTCCAACAAAAATACCTTTTACCGCGCAACTATGACACTTCTTCCAAGACAGGACCCGACAAATGCTGGGACATGCGGAGCAGAAGGTCCAGCCCCTGTAAGAGAAATTCCCCAAATAAAACAATTGCAACATAGAAAATATAATGGTATCACCTGGGAGGGGGAATTATGCCATGGGAATAGGTTTGGTTTGCCCACTGAAAAGATTCAATATAGGGATAAATAGGGATTCATATAAGTATTACCGCACTAATTCAAGATCTTCGAAAAATTATGCCATTGGAATTGCATAGACGACGAAACGAAAGAATCTTGGGGGGGGGGGGGGGGGGGGGGGCAAGAAAAAACTATTACGCATACTAATGCAAATCTTAGGGGATCCTCATCTGCAGGTTATTTGCACATATAAAAAATAAAAAAAAAATTGAAAATATTTGAAAACAAATTCAGAACACTGGGATTTTTTCTTTTTCAATGTTCTTTTTAGGTTGGTTTCTCCGTTTGGCTGTTTGGGTCAGACCTTGAAATCGGTTTTTGACCGACTTTTTACGGAGCTGATTTTCTTGAAATTTTACACACATAATTATTTCCGGCCACACATTAAGTTGCCGTAAACCTCTGGGTTGGGTCAGTCGTGTGGTCTGGGCCTTCGATACATAATTATTTGCGATGACAATACAACATGTCATCAAATTTGAGTTGATCCCCTCCCCATATTCTGGCTCCACCCCCCCCCCCCCCCCCAAAAATTCCATTGTTGGCTCTTTTCTTTTAATTATCTCACAACAATGGGATAATAAGTGAAACCGCATAATGAACTTTTTTTAACTATCTTAACTTAAGAGGAGTTCTACCAAATTTTAATCGGTTAAAATGTTCCACTGAACTAAGCTGTGTTCCAAATTTGAGATTTTGGGGACGTAGGGAAGTATATTAAAAATACCATCAAAGAAGTTGAAACAGACATCCAGATAGACAGACATCGGTCATACCGAATTCAATAACAGATTTAAATAAGAAATTTCAATCATGCATAAAGCACTGATTATAAAATACTTTCCACCCTGAAATGTGATTTTATTTAAGCGTATCTAAATTGTGATACATTCAGCACTGATATTTCTGTAAAGTATCACAGTAATTTATTATATTTGAAAACTTAAAACTAAGTAAGGTATTAAAACTTCACATTAAGAAAACTCCAATATCGTGTAAGACAAGGCGGCGCTGGATTAAGTGGCGCTTGGATAAGCTACATTGCATGAATTTCTATAGCAAAAGACCTAAAATATTTTTTAAACTGTCAGTTTTGTAAAAATACATAATTAACGCAATGCAAGCTAGAACTGAAACAATAACGAATATTCCTATTCCTACTCATTCAAAATTATTTCACCTTTCATTTTATTTTTATCTCCATAGATTCTGTACTCTATCCTACTACTATGAAAAAATACTAGTTACTTATACTCAAAATTAGTTAACTTTTAATTTAAAACTACTTTAATTTAAAGCTACATTGCATGAATTTCTATAGCAAAAGACCTAAAATATTTTTTAAACTGTCAGTTTTGTAAAAATACATAATTAACGCAATGCAAGCTAGAACTGAAACAATAACGAATATTCCTATTCCTACTCATTCAAAATTATTTCACCTTTCATTTTATTTTTATCTCCATAGATTCTGTACTCTATCCTACTACTATGAAAAAATACTAGTTACTTATACTCAAAATTAGTTAACTTTTAATTTAAAACTAATAAAAAATACATATACTAAATACTACGGTTTTCTGTTGTGTCAATTAGCAATAGCAGCCACTTTACTAGCACTAGCGACACCTACATACAATTCCCAAAACATTATGGCATTTTTAAGCATCTCTTCCATAGGAGTTTTATCTCCTTCTTTCTAATTCCATGGTAGTTACTTACTAAATAAACTTTATTAAAATAACGCCATTGTAATAAAAAAATCGTCTGCCTCTATATGTAAAATCAATGAATATTTTATCATTTAAAATAAAACATATTATAATTGCGTTGTCTCAGAATTTAGATAAACAGATAATACATAAAAAAATCTGATGTGGGCAGCACATGACTTTTCTTATATAATGTAATGAATTTACTACATTTACAGTAAAAAAATAGATTATTTTTATAGTAGATATTTATATTCTTTCCAAGATATTGAACTTTCGTCATTTTCATTGGTTTAGCGTCATTTTTATCCATTTTGCGAGATTTTCGTTAATTTGGCAACTTTTAAAAAAGTCACCAAGTTGGCGGCAAAATTCGTCGTCAAAATCTCGCCAAGCGTTATGGACGGAGAAATAAGTTATTCTTATAGCAGATAAATGACTATTGACAAATACAAAATTATTTTTCAAAGTATCTTTTCTCATGAATGAACGAGCTAGATCCGTGAGAATAATGTCACCAAATTTATCGCATGGTATTACATATGAAAAGTGAATATATTTCTCAATAGGAATTTTTTTTTCATTTTATCTCTCGGCGAACTACATCATTTGCTGTAGTTGCTGAAAAGGAGTCTCTGCAGCTAATAAATATTAAAACACGTTTAAAATGTAGAATAGAAAATAAATTTAATAACATTTAAAGTTTAGATACATTTTACAAACATTTGAAAAATAGGAATACTAATTAAATGCATGCCAACGCGCCTCCCCTTGTAAAAAATCACACTTAAACATAAACATTTTTAATTTGTTCTAGTATTTCATTCAGAAATTGAAGAAAATTAAAATATATAAATTTCTCGTTATATTAAAAGCTTGCTGGGTTTGCTGATGGCAAAATTATTTCTAATTGCAGCCTACAATTTGACAGTCCAGCAGAAGTGAAGAACTATTTTATGTAACATCTTAACATTTTTCCAAAATAGCGCTCATTTGCGTCAGATCACCATTGGCGACAAACTCACTAACTCTACACAGCCTGATTAGAATCCTCGAATTCGAAAAAAGAGTTATTTACCTATTTCTACTTATAACGGTATCGATTCTATCTTTCGTACTATGTGACCTACTTGGTTGTGATTTTTGAAAATAATTTACTCATGTGCATGATAAAAAAAGCAATTGAAGTCGAGTGTCGTACAAAACAGAGCACCAGGCGCGAAGCGCCTTTAATCTCCAATTTCAAAATGTGGTTCTTATCGTCATACTGTGACATTAATTCAGTGACCCTAACAGGAGGTTCGAGGTTTTTATTTACTACTTTTTTATTATTTATCCTAGCTCTTATTGTGGCAGTTTGTTGCACATTTAGAGTTTAAGCAGTTTGGGAGGTTGATGCAGATCTGAGGGTTACCTAGCCTTTTAACAGCTTAGAGTTTTGAACACTAGTCGCGCGTTTAATTTGATATCAGATGTTTGGGGTGGGATCTTTTAATTCCGATTATCGATGTTTAGAACAGCGCGGGGTCTCTTACGAGATTTGGCCTTGCGATGATCATAATCCTGCAGATTGAATAACAGTTCATTTGGAACGGATGGCAAATTTTTGTAAAATTTAAGCGCTAGCTTTTTAATTTGGGCTCTAACAGTTTTTATTTTGAAGTCATTCCTAATTACCGAGTTCCTTAAATACCTGGGAGCTTTCCTGATAATCCGTAAGATTTTGTTTTGTTTTGTCTCTAGGAGGTCTATCGTAGTTTTACAGGCATATCCCCATACGGGTGCTGCATACAGCATTCCCGGGCGGATGACCGATTTATAAATTAGCAGTTTGTTTTGATGACTGAGATTTCCGTTTCCTATCATTGGATATAAGGCTTCTGTAGTTATATACGCTTTTTTGATTAAGTTCGTTACGTGCTGTTTCCAGGTTAGGTGGGAATCTATCGTTACACCTAGGTATTTAGTAGATTTTTCCGCGCGTAAGGCATGATTGTTTATATACAGTGGCGGCGGCGGTTTGTTTTTCCTCGAGAAATAGATCCAATAACATTTGTTGGGGTTTAATTTTATTCGCCATTTTTCCAGCCATGTTTGGAGTATGTCTAAGTGTTGTTGTAGCTGTCTGTGCATTACTGAGACATATGGGTGTTTTGCAAGTATCGCACTGTCGTCTGCATAGAGTGCCAGCTCTGTGTTTGGAGTCCTGGGGATGTCGTTCAGGTATATGTTAAAGAGTGTCGGGCCCAGGATAGAACCTTGCGGTACACTACTTTTAATGAGCTTGGGTGTTGATAAGTTACCTCCTACTCTGACTTGAAAGTGTCTGTTATTTAAGTATGAGATTAAAAGTTTGACAAGAGCGTCAGGGACTTTTAATGTGATCAATTTGTACGCTAATCTACAGTGCCATACTTTATCAAAGGCTTTTTGTATGTCCAGAAAAATCGCAGCTGTGGGTGTCTTACTATTAAGTCCAGAAGATATGTACTCTACCACTCTCAGCAATTGATGAGTGGTGGAGTGCTTTGGCCGAAATCCAAACTGCTCCGGAATGAGGATGTCATTCTCACTAAGGTGCGTGTTCAGTCTCTTAAGAATTATTTTCTCAGTAATTTTACTAAGTGTCGGTAGCAGGCTAATTGGTCTGTAGTTGGCTGGAATTGTGGCATCCTCACCTGGTTTGGGGATTGTTATGATTATCGCTTCCTTCCATTCTTTGGGAAAGTAGTTTAGTTTTAATATTTTATTTATTAAGATAGTCAAGTAACATATTACGTTTAGGGGCAGGTTTTTAACCGCAATATTTCTGATTTTGTCGTGCCCTGGGCTTTTACGATTTTTGAGATTTTTGATAATTTCTACTATCTCCTGCGGGGTGGCTGGTTTAATCTCAGCCGTTACCGGGGAATTCCTGAAGTTATTTAAAGTTTGGCTAACCATTCTTAGGGTATCCTGACACATTAGATCGTGGTTTGGTTGGAATTGTTTTTCATAATGACTTGCGAGCGCCTTGGCTTTTTCCTCGTCTGAGTACGCGATTTTAGCGCCATCCATTAGTGGCGGGAGCTTAATTTGAGGTTTCCTGAGTCTTTTTGCGAATTGCCAGAGCGATACATCTTCTGGGCTAAGGGATTCGATTAATTCTTTATACTGTTGCTGCTTTTCTGCGACAATTTTCACCCTGACTTTACACGTGAGTCTGTTAAGCTCCCTTTTAAGGGCGGGATCTCTGTTAGCCTGCCATGTCTTACGTAATCTATTCCTTTGCCTGACTAATTGTTTGACATGGTGGGAAAGTGTGGGTAATTTTGGAGACTCACGGTGTGTTGTGGCAGAGGCAATTGCTCTCTTGATTTCTGTTGTGAGTGTGTGCGTGGCAGAGTCAATATCCGCCGTGCTCATAATGTTAGGTACTGCTAAGTGCGGCTCGAAGAGTGCTCTTTTGAATACTTCCCAGTTGACCCTCTCTTGTCCCAAAGAGGCTGGAAGAGGTGTGTTCAGGTCAAATGTCACCAGTACCGGCAGATGATCCGAGTCGAATTCATCCAGGGTACTAATAGTGTGAGCGTAGTCTATGTTTCGAGTTAGGACAAAGTCTATGAATGTGCCGCTGGCGCCTGAGAAGCAGGTTGGTGTCGTCGGAGCAATGATGTTAGTATTTGTGGTGTTCAGCAGTCTATGTATCTGTGTTCCGCGTGCATTGGCTCTCCTACAGCCCCACGCTCGGTGATGTGCGTTGAAGTCGCCTGCGAGTATCGTGTTGGGATATCGCGAGAAAAGCAGTTCCAGCTGCGCAGCTACGTCTACTCTACTCATATTTTTGACATATGTTGAGGTTAGGATAAACGGGCTAGTATTATTAATTTTAATTTTTATGCTAGTATTTTCTATACTTTGAAGATTTATGCTTTTTAGTTCCTCGTGGGGAATATTTCTTTTAATGTATATTGCTGTTCCTCCATGGGGCGTTCTAGCATTAGTATTTGAGCTAAGATTATGATAACCTGAGTAGTTGGCTATGTTTAGTTTTTTACTTTCTCTAACTCTAGTTTCCTGAATTAGTAAGGCGTCTACGTCATTTTCGTTTACATAGTTCCTAAGTTCATTTATTCTTGGAGATATGCCGTTCGCATTCCAAAATAATATTTTTATTGATTCCTTTTGGGACCTATCCATGATGGGTTTGATTCTCACTGTTACTTTTAAAGTCCGCGATTATTTTAAGGGCCTCAAAGACCATTACCATTGGATCGCTCTTTTTTTGCACCAACTCTGCGAACTGCATCAACAGACGTTTTATGTCGTCTAGATTAAACATGCTGATAAATCCTCTGATGAGGTTGAGGATATCCTCCATCTTTTCAGCATCAGATTTATCAGCCTGTTCAGTCTCCGCTTCCATTTCCTCAGCCTCAACCGCGGTTTGCACTTTTTTGTGAGTGTCCTTTTGGAACTCGATAGTTTTTAGTTTTTTTTTCACCCGTTTTAGCTAGCAGCTGGGTTTGCGCGAGCTCTTCTTCCTCCCTGACTCGTTTAGTATCTTTCCATTCCTTAACTTTGCTATCCAGTCTATCCTTTGCCTCTTTTGCCTGTCTGGCTTTTTCTGCCTCCGATCTCTTTTTAATTGCAGCTGTAGCGCTGCTCTAACTTCCTCCAGAGTCAATTCTCTGGAGGTCGAAGGTTTGGGGGCCTGCTCTTGCACCGATCTGGTAGGTGCTGTAGGTTGGTGCCTGTTTATCTGTGGCACTAAGTGCGAGGAGCCCTGAGGGGGTGCCTGGGGGTTTGGTCCGAGGGCCTTTTGCCTCCAAGGGGGTATCTGATTTTTAGGGGGTGGGGGGGCATACCCCGGGGGGGCATACCCCGGTGCCTTTCCCGTGTTCCAGGGGTTCTTCGGGCATTGCCTGAAGTTCGCCGGATGGTCTCCATTACAGTTAGCACACGTCGCCTTCTCTGTCCTGGGTCTCTTGCAGTCTCGTGTGAAGTGTCCTTCACCACACTTCAGGCACTTTGGTGGCATACTGCAGTTCTCTGATGAGTGGTTAAATTGCTGGCACCGGTAGCAAATCTTAAAGCCCCTAGCTCTGAAGGCCTCTACCTTCACAGCCAAGTACCCTAATCTTGTGAGTCTGTAGACCCTCTGCCAGTCATCGGTAGGCCTAAGGCTGACTAAAAAGATCGGCAGGGGTGATCTCGTTTTTGTGTTTCTCAGTTGAGAAACCCGGACTACATCTAATCCATTCGATGTTAGAGTCAATTTTATCTCCTCAATTTCATAGCTAGTTGGTAGCCCCTTCAAAACTACCTTTCTCGGCCTTTCCGTTTTGAGGTTTAAGCTATGGAAGGGGATTTCCTCGCTAGTCAAATGGCGCTGAACAACCCTATAGGAGTCAGCGTCATTAGGTATAAGTTTGAGCATATCTCCTGAGAGTTTGCCAGATACTTTGTTACCTGTAATTTCATTTAGTTTCTTAAGGAAAGCCTGGTAGTTATCGCTAAACTTTATGAAGAAGCATTCCGCTTTTAGTTCTTTTTTTTCTACCTCCATACTATTTTCTCTAACAATATTTTCAACCGCTTTAGGTTTAGGTGCACTTTTAAATTGAACAGGTTGTGCAGCAATTTCAGCATAAGTCTTAGTTTTAACAATTTCATTTACAGTTACATTATCACTAACAGCATTACATTTTACTTTTAAATTTTCATCCTGGTCTTTAGTAGTAGTTCCCTTAGTGGGAGACTCCTCTAACCTAGCCCTTTTACTTGGATTTACCACCGTTTCAGTTTTGTCAAGATGTTTAATTTCATTTATAATTCCTAACTCTAACAGTTTAGCTCTAATTATTCTATCATTGTACTCCTCAACTGAATTAAAGATTACATAAATATCACTATCACAGTTTCTAAATTTACAAATGTCACAGCACAACAAAAAAGAATTCACAAAATTGAACGAACCTAGAATCCGGGAGACTTGGTCCTTGTCCTGGCCGAGGAGTCCATACTTCAGCATATCCCGGATATGCAGGGTCAGCACGTAGATGATCAGTCCACAGTAATTGACGGCATTCTTCACTTTCTGCGTCTTTGCGGCAAGAAGTCCAGCATCCGGCATGCGTCCAAAATACGCATTCATCGCATCCTTGAGCGGCCGAGCATCATCACCTTCCAGTTCAATGGCAACATCCTTCGTCTTCTTTAAAAAAAAAAAGCAATTAAATTCTTGGAAATATATTTATTATAAAATATATCTCTTTTTTTTCTGGAGAATATAGCACGAATCAGAATTTAATTGAATTTGTTTTTCACCCTATATTAAACAATTTTATTTTACAAAATACCTAACATATGTTACTGAAATTTTCTTTTATATATTTTTATGGGATAATTTGAATATTTCCTAAAACTTTCGAAGAAATTTGTGAACTTTAAATTCGCTTAAAAAGTGTTTGAAAAATTAGGTCCCATAGGGTTCAATGTATTTCATTTTTTCAATCTGGGTTCAATCCAAAACTAATTGGATGATGTTATTCATTTATATTCCAGTTGGTCCCACAGACCGTCTGAACAACATACTAAAAATTCATTTTGATAAAGCCATTTTTACGGCAGTTTTTGTTTTAACGAACAGACAGACAGAATGAACAAAGACATAAACACTTTTCAACTATGTTGTAAAGTGTTAAAAAGTCAAACACTTTTCGACTATGTTGTAAAGTGTTAAAAAGGTTCGATTTAATATTTGATGAAAAATTGATTACAGAATTGCGAAAGACTGAAAAGTATAATACAACGTATTATAAAAAATCATTTTTAAGCTACCCTGTTTTAGTAAAATGCACTAAAATTTAAAAAAATATTTTATGTATCACAACATTCTTGGCCATATGCGACTAAATATAAAAGCGTGAAGCGCCCATAAAAGAATTGTATTCTGAAATTAAGAGAAATTTAAGGAACAATCGAAGTGATTACATGGGAATGGCATATATAAAAATGAAGGATTGTCAATTTTTTTTAAAATGAATTGAATGTGTAGGAATTGATGTTGATAATCTCAATCCAGGCCCGAACTCGGGACCCCGTGCTTACCAGACCGACATTATAAGGTTAGAGCAAAATCGACCTCCTCCGAACTTATAATTCGGGTACTGATTCCTAGCATCTTCGATCGATGTGTTTGGCAGAAGCAGAATCGGCTGCTGCCACACACTCCACTACCTGATGAGAAGCCCCGTCGAATTTCGGGGAGGAGGGGCTCCACCCAGAGAACACCCGCCCGTCCCCATCCCGAAACTCCGTCGAGGGCTGATTAGCCGGGAGACGTGTCGTACCTCAGGCGTCGTGACGTCAGTCGTGGCCAACCAGGAATTGAGTGAAGGCGTCTCCCGGCCGTCATCTCCGATAGTAGAAGCTGAACTACTGCCCCCCCCCCTCCGCACTTTGAAACGTAGGAAGCTGTAGGCCCAAATCTGGCCTTCGAATTTCCCCGCCTGAACTTTTCTGGAAAATTCTCCTCTAGTAGCTCACACAAAGAAGTATGAGCAGTACGTGGGCTCATGGATGTACAACGTTTTTTTTTTCTAGACAATGGTCCTTTACCGCATTTTTGAGTGTCTAATATGTTAGTTCATGATTTAATAAGGATTTTGACCTGCATATCTCTGATTATATACCTTATTACATTTGGATACACCCTACATTGGATTCATATACTAATATTGGATATTGAAAATGCTCTTTAAAAGTAGGTGCTTGCCATTTTATGCTTATTATCATGTCATTTAAAATTACTTAGAATTTTAAATATATGGCATTCAAAATATTGTGTTTCAATTAAAGCTAACTGGATTCTAAATTGTTTTGAAAGTTTATTGTTGTCACATTAATTAAGAAAACTGCCTAGGCACTTGTAAAATTAAGCTTTGTTAAATAATTGTGATGTATTTAAAATCATTCAATGTTTAAAATGTATATTTTATCAGGTTAGCTTGTGTCATTCATTGCATTTACCTAGTGTATTTAATATGTTGTCATAAAATATTCAATTTCCAGCAAATATTCTAAAATTATTTTAATAATGTTGTTAGTTGTGTGATATTTTATAATAGACTAGCAGTATGGCAGTTCTTCGTACTGATTATTATAATACAAGAAACTTAAAATTCAGAATTTGATGTGAGTTTTATTATTTGGAGTCTCTATTTTTGAAATTTTATAATAATTCTAATGAGAAGAAAATAGGTGAGTTCTACCGTGTTGAGACAATAAACAGAAATATATGTGTACAACATACAATTTTATGTATACTGTTAATAGCAGATATACCCGGCATTGTCCATGATTTAAAATATGTGCAAATTCCTGCAGTATTCTAAATGATATTCTTACTCAAAACATTCTATTAAAATATTTCATTTAATTCTCCCTTCACTTAATTCTTCTAAATTTAATTCTCCTTTCCGTGTTTTCTATACAAAATTATCTTCACAAGCAGATCTGAAGAATAAAACATCCTCGTTTGAAAACAAATTATAAAATATATATGAAATTGGATCAATATATACTGAAATGAAAGCTCTAAAATGATATAAAAATGGTTATAAAACTTTCTTTTATATCAATTTCTTTATTATTTAAATCGGAAAAAAATTAATCACCGTCTGCCTAATAAAGACATTTGATTTAATTGCGTTGCTAAGCATCATAATATAATTTTTTAATAAATTTGCGGAAAATATATTATCTGCATAATTCTATTTTTATGGAAGATTTAATTGTGGGATTTTTATTCATATCTCGACAATCCTGGTCCTAGAAACTCGAAATATGGACTAAATTTTAAGTAGAGCTATTTCAAGTCTGCCCACAAAATTTTCATGAAATTCGATGCAGCAGTTCTACCGTGATGATGAGATAGATAAACACACAGACAGATAGATGTATTTTCAATTTTATTTATATAGATAAAAAAATTTCATTCTCTTTTTAAGATATTGTCAATAGTAAAAAATCGTAGCAATAAAAATGCTACACTAAAGTTATGAAAGTAAAATAATGTCAAATGTAATATTTCACACATTAAATAACATATTTTCAACCGTTTGGTAAATAAGTTATTGCGTATAAAAAATTTAGTATCTTAATATTTTTTGCATGTATATTTTTTATTACCTGTTATGGCATGCTGAATTTTTAAAGGAAAGGGTTAAGAAGTCATTATGTTATTGAAGATTGATAAAATTACTTGGTAAAAAGCAAAGTGACCAACTTATAATTTCAAGTTGCCATTGCATATTTCATTATATTACAGTTAATGTTATTTTAATAATACAAAGCTAATTTAATATTTCTTACATTTTCACTTCAATGGAATTGTAAATGAAATATTAATACCAAAAAGTTCTATTATACAGCTTTATTAAATTTTCAAAGTCCCTCAGGTATTTCAAACTGCAATTAAGCAAAATTGTTTACAATTTGTTAATGTGTGGTAGTAAAAAAAGGAAGATAAGATGTGCTATATTAGAAAACCTGAACTTCTACAAATTTTAGTGCATAGGTTAATGAATGACATTCAATTAGTATTTTATCTTAATTCTAAATCATTTCAAAATTTTTAACAACAACAACAACAACACTTAAGCATATTAAAGTTAAATCCTGAGTTTCTTTTTAATGATTATCTTATGATAAAGATAAAGATAGTATTCAGTAATCATTTTAGTTTCTGCATACTTTATCTGTAAGTACGCATACTTTAGCTGAATGTACTGAAGAATTATTCAAATAAAATGCCTGATTAAGCAATAAATATACAAGGTTCTTTTTCAAACTTTTATTAAAACACTAACTGAATGGAATCCTTTCATCTTTGTTCCCAGAGTGAATTTGAGTCATTATAAATATTTTATTTTAAGGAAATGTACAGCAAAATTAATATTTAAAATCACCCATTTTAATGTACATTATCGAAAATACTTCCACATTTCATGAATATTATTTGCTTTACCGACAAATTATTATTCCTTTGCATCGAACATAGAATTAAAAGGGAAGCAAATAGCAAAAGTTAAGATCGCGATCTAGAAGACCTACTCGCAGTGGGCCTACAAGCCGAGATGTTAAAGGTTAGTGATCCGGCCTTTGCTCTCGGAGGTGACGCTCTGGATCAGCGTAGTGCTGCCACCTCGTGTTGCCAGCGTGCGTCAAACGTCCAGCTCACCATTGTAGCAATTCATGTTGCTAGCCCCGAGCCAGCTCGGTGTCATTTTGGCAGGTGCAGAGTCGGCTGTTGCCACACACTCAACCCCCTGATAAGAAGCGTCAAATTTTTAGTGGTGGGTTTGTCAAATTCTTAGATGAATTCAGAATAGAATTCCAAAATTTGTCGAAATTATCGTACTTAAGTCAAAATATGAGTATTGATAGCAATAGTGTATTGATAGCAGCGATTCTTCCCTGAGAATTGTCGATTTTGATTGTAACTGTTTGCTGATCTCTTCTACTGGTGAAAACAGTTTCACACAAACCTTTAACCCAAAGTAAATAGAAAACAGCCCAACTGATTGCTTTGGTCCTGTGGCTTGCCGACAGGAATTTTCATGAAAAGTTCCTCTAAATTTATAGGAAGAAATTCGTAATTAAATGGGATGCTTTGAATAGAATTTTTTAAAACAGGCTATCTGGTGGGACACAAGGGTTTCAAAGAGGTAAATATAGTCACCAGACTTGTGAAAATCAGCTTAAATTACTTTGATACTTTGATTTTGAAGATTTTTAAAAAGTGCAATACGTTTTGGAGAGCGACGAAGCAAAGGCTATTTCCTGGGTTATATCCAAAGCTTACCTTAGACAATTCTGTAGCATCCTGTAAAGTTAATTGAAGTTCGAGGGCTGCACAATGTACATAAATAGCTTTAGGCTCTCACGCTGAAATGCGAGCTGCTACTCTTGAATATTTACCACTCATTGTTAATGTATCATCGTAACCGTGCTTATAGCATAGATTCTAATCGCTAATAGGTACTAATAGCATAGGTACTAACATCATGTACTAATCGCTTCTACCGACAGCCCGGTAGAGAGACTGTAAAAGTTACATGCAAGTATTCCACAGTCTTTTGTAGTAAAATTCGTCGTTTGCAGTAAAATTAAGACGAAATAAACCGCACTCTATTAACTTATTAATACTATACAATCTTCCAAAATAAAATAAATAAAATAAGATATTTTCAAAAATCAAAGAATTTCGGAGTTTTTTCTTAGGTACCTTGTACCCTCGTCACATAAAATACACAGCAACTTTCTCCCGTTCGAAATATACGACACATCAATCCATAGCGAGTAAGAGTTACTCACTAATTTAAAATATTATAGAATACCGCAGCTTGTGAAATATTGAAATTTTAATGAAGTTTTTTTTCATCTGAAGCTTGACTTAAAAATTTAAATAATGAAATATTGATATTTCTTGGATTCATTCCGTGTATAATCAAAGAAGCAAACATTGTTTGAAGCTATAAGGATATTATTTTGGTTTGAAGGGGTGTACCGAGAGATAAGCGACCAATTGGGCCTTGGTTTACGTTTCACTGCATTTATTATTCAGATGGGAACTTCCCCAAAAAATTCACTAGGTGCCTCGAAAAAACCTAGCGACGCCACTGGAATAGGTTTGCACAGTGGAATTCAAATGACGTGAAATTATTTAATTATTAAAATGAGTATTCAAATATAAAAGTTTAAAACTTATTATTCAAATAACATCGAAATATATAAGTTTAAAATTCAAATTATTTTAAATTCAAATAATTTGTTATTTGAATTTAAAATAACAAACATCGATATTATTTTAAATTCAAATATAATTAATTTTATTATTAATTATATTTGAATTTAATATTAATAATAAATTATATATTAATTATATAATAATATAATTAATATATAATTTATTCCAAATTGAATTAAAATAATTAACATTCAATGTGTTAATGTGTTGGATTGAATTCGAAAAATTCAGTGTCCAAACTTTTATAAATTGTTACTCAATTTATAAAAGTTTGGACACTGAAATTATTTAATTTAGGGATAAATAGGGATTCATATACGTATCACCGCACTAATTCATTATTTACGGATAGTAATGCCACTGGAATAGGTTTGCACAGTGAAAAGATTCAATTTTGGGATAAATAGGGATTTATATAAGTATTTCCGTACCTCGTCACGATCTAGAGTTTGCTGTCTTCGAGGCTGTGATATGAAAGTTTCCAATAATTCAAATTATATTAAAATATGTAAAAACTTCAATTTCTATACCTTTTTCTATAATGCATTTATGTTTCTGGAAAAAACATTTTTCTACATTTTATTTATGCCGAGGGGTTGAAGGGGGCGCCGGACGAATGTTTGCCCCGCGTCTCAATTGGGTTAAGTCGGTTCCTATTTCAAACAATTTATCCCATCATTTTCAGCGACTTCAAATTCTAATATATTTATCCTTAAAACTCTTTATAAAATAACACTGGATTTCCGCATAGATACCTTCTACTTCACAAATCCTTGAAGTCTATTTTATGCCATCTTCCAAAAATAATTAAAACTTTCTAACTTAAAAAAGCATGAAAAAGAAACTAATTTTCAAACTCTTGCTTATTTTTAGTGACTTTCTACAGAAACAGGATATGACCGTTCATTATTTTTTCATCTTTCACGATACAAAAGTGGTTTTTTTCTGTGTTTTAATAATAAACGTCTTTTGTTTCGCGATGTAAGGAGAAAATTAATGTCCATTGTGTTTTGGATTGAATCTATAAACATCCGCCTTTTATGAAGGATAACTTTAAAAGAAAATTAGATAATTTCCTATAATTATTGTCTACGGATAAAGTCTCCAGTTCGATTATGCAGACGCTCTTGATCTAAAAAAGCTGTTATATCTTGCGCAAAGTAAATATGAAATTTATTTCGGCAAATAAAAGTGGAATCACAAAGGTCCAAAGAAATAAAAGATTAAATTACGTGTTTGCAATAATGGAAATTCTTACTTCTTTTGGTGTAATATTTATTAAGTTAAACATATAAATTTCTGTTTTTCACTGTTTATGAATACAAGATAATTACTTGAATTTCTTACTTTCCATGTACTGTATTGCATATATGTAAAGAGAAAATTCTGTTATAGCATTGAAAATCTAATTGTCGAAATTTTATATGTTCGATTTTTTATACGTTTGCATATGGTCGTTTTGAGTGATCTGCAAAACGGAACAAGAATTTTGATTTCATCTACAATACAAGGTAATGTATAGGGAAAGTATTGGAATTGTGTCGAAAATCGCAACTCGAGTTGAATTTTCTATAAGAGTTCTACACGTTTTGGGACCTCCAGAATGAAAGAAAACTATTTTTAGCGTGACGTCTGTGTGTTTGTTTTTGTATGAGTGTGTGTGTGTGTGTGCGCGTATGTGTGTGCGTGTGTGCGCGTGTGTGCGTATGTGTATGCGTGTGTGCGTATGTGTGTGCATGTCCGTGTGTTTGTGTGTGTGTGTGTGTGTTTATCTCTGTGTGTTTCTGCCTGTGCAATGTATGTATCCACTGTAACTCAAAAACAAATTAACCAAATTTCATAGAATGTTATAGGTAAGTTACTAGTGAGTTACCCTGGTGATGATTAGATTTTGGTACGATACGGGATACAAAGAAACCTGTTTATTTGCGAAACGGTCCTCAAAAATCGTATGCATCTACACTAGTTTAGAAACTAATTGATCTAATTTTACAAAATTTGGTATATAAGAAATTTGGGGGTTACCCTGGTGCTGATTAAATTTTGGTAAAATTCCGTAAAACAAAACCAGTTTTTATTCTTTCGTTCTTTTTGTAAAATCTCTCACAAAAATCATCAAAATTTAAAATAAGAGACTATACATTCTCAAATATACCAATTAAATTATTGTTTTATTCCTAATTTTTAACGATATAATTAATAAGACCAACCACATTATTCGAAAAGTAGTCGTTGTCGACCATTTTAGTTGTTTTGAAATTTGGCTAAGCAGTCTTTGAAAATACTTCCAGTTACCAAATGAAAATGAAAAAAAGAAATTAAAATTGCAAATTCAGTCTAATTTCGAATAAGTATGCTGTTATTTTGTTCAATAAACCACAATTATTAAAGACATAAAGAGAAACTGAATTTATGTCTGTAGGGAAATTCGTATGATGCCCACATCACATTTTTAATTGTCCTTCTGAACTAGTATAAGCAATAGTAAAATATTGATGAGGACTACCGAATTTTAATGGATTGATGTTAGTTAAAATCTCGGAAAGGATTGAGTTGACGTCGAAAAGGGGGGCTGGGGTTACAGTGATGAATTTCGTATTCCAATATAGACCTATGCAGAATAAATATAATTTTTTCACTAATGGAAAAGTTATGACATCATAAAATCTCCAGTGTTTATGCCAATGGATGAATCTACACATTTTGAGTTTCCTTGAATGAGAATAAAGCATTTTATCAAGGATGCCTATGTGTTTGACTTTCAATTTCTTAGTCGGATTATGGACACGATAGCTCCCTAATTTAGTGTTGTTTTTCAAAGTGTGTTTCACGGAACCCTGGAGTTCCGTGACAATATCCTAAGGGTTCCGCGAAGTGATTGTTCTGTGTGAATTTTCATTAAAATTAAATACGTGTAAAATTCTAAATACCTAATTTGGACCACATCCCTCACAGCAAAGATCGTCACATGTGTGACAGTTACGTTGTAGTCACGTGACACCTGGATCACAATGTGACATCATATTTGTGAATTCTATGCGACGTTACGCATTAGTAACTTTGTAACTTCTCACTGTGACTATATTGTGTGACGTTTCCACAATTCAATTAACACGTAACTATGTGACGACATTAAAATGGCAATTACAATGTGACGTCACAAACAAGTTAATATGCGACGTCACAAACGACCATTAAAATGACCAAAATGACTTCGCTGTGACCTCAATATGACATTGCCGAGAGGTACTGCGACGTCCTGTGACGTCACAAAGTCACAGTGTGACGTAAATCTGACGTCACTGTGAAAAAAAATGCTGTTAGGGAGCGGACTTCTACCATTTTAGAGATTCTCCATCAAACTAAATTCCCCAAAAGTGTTCCGTGACCAAAGAAGGTGTAATTGATTAATAATGTTAACAGTAATTCGATATGAATTTTTTCAATAGGTGAATGACAAAGGCCAGATGACTTTCAGAATGAAAGAACCTTTTGAGGACTGAATTTATTTTGAAAGAAAAGAAAAAATCGAAATAACGTTATAAAATATAATTAAGAATAGAGTTGATTCGTAAAATATAGGACATTTACAAAAGAATACCCCAACTTTAAAGAGCTACAATTACAAAAATAAAGAAGTTACAACCTTTTTGGACAAATTTAATCAAAAATAACATTTTAAAGTTTAGAAAATTATAAATGTTCAATGTGACCACCCCCAGAAACACGAACGACATTCAGTCGTTAGGAGAACTAACTCATCCCACACTTTTTTCAGCATGTCCGGAGTTACAGTTTGGATGGCTGCAGTTATTCGCATTTTCAGTTCATCAATGTTCGCCGGTAGTGGCGGAAAAATCACTTTATCTTTTATGTAGCCCCAAAGAAAAAAAATCGCATGGAATTAAATCAGGGCTTCTTGGGGCCACTGATTAAGAGCGATGTCGTCATCTGTTCTGCGACCAATCCACCGTTGCGGGAATTTGTCATTTAAGTATCCACGAACAGATAAGTGCTAATGTGGTAGCGCTCCATTCTGCTAGAAAATGAAGTCTCCAGCTTCTTCTTCTAACTGCAGAAGCAACCCAATCTGTAGCATATTCAAGTATGTAATGCCAGTAATAGTGGACTTATGAAAACAGAATGGATAGAAAATTTTGTCTTGCGATATGGCACAAAACACATTAACTTTCGACAAATCACGTTCCACTTCAACGGTTGCATGAGGATAACCTGTATCCCATATGTTAGCATTGTGTGAGTTAGCTTTACCGTTGGTATGAAACGTCGCTTTATCGCTGAGGACAAAATTATATATGAAGGAATCGTCTTTGTCGAGCTCATCAGGAACAAAATTTCAAAAATTAATTCTCTGTTCTTTATCATTTCGAGTAAGAGCGTGTACCAGCTGTAACTTGTATGGTTTGAAAATCAATCGCTTTCTCAACACTTTCCATACGTCGTATGGGGCATTTGCAGTTCCCGATTGCAGTTTCCCGGTTGTTGTTCATTTGTAGTTTCGCCAAATAAAGAACTTACGAACTTCTCATTCACTACAATTCATAGAATGGTGCGCTTACTTGTTTGGTTAAGAGTTTGATGAATTAGTTAAGAGTTTTATTCGTTATCAATATTCGTTATCAATTCTTTATCAATGATTTCACATTTTTATCTACAGGGATGTCTCATATGTTTTTATGGAAACTTTAACTAATAGGAAAACTTTAACTATGGAAACTTCAACTAATAACTTCTACTAATAGGAAAGTTTGTTTACGCGCTGTCGGTTGCGATAGCGAAATTAAATCTGAGTTACAGAACCTTTAGTGGGGAATTGAAGAGTTTGATATTTTTTCCTCGAAACGAAGTGAGATAGGCCAACATTTTTAATTACAAATTTGTAGAGAGTCCATTATTTATTATGCAAATATGTGCAATATATTCATAAGAAATCTGATGTGGACAGAACACTATTTCTTTAGATATTTCAATGAATTTACTTCTTTCACAGTAAAAAAATGATCTGTGGCACAATGCTTTAATGTTACATTGTCCATTTTGGTGATTTCAACATTCCTGGTTTCAACAAGTAAAACTGTTTCGAAGTATCCAATTAATATTTCACACAACTCTAAATTAATAGTTAGTGATAAACAAAAGCAACCGCAATAAGCAATATAGTCCATATATATTGTATTAGTCAATTCTTCAATTTAGCGTTATTTTCGTTAACTTAACGTCATTTTTGCAATTTTGAAGATATTTTTGTTAATTTCAGGCGAAATATCACGACTTTATCACGAAACATCACAAAGAATAATAATCTAATTATATTTTATTTTAATTATAATTCTTGCTGTAGAAAATGCATTTTGCTAAAAGAACAGCAGACAAATAATGCAGTATAACAATTATTATTTTTCGTTAACTACATTTTTTATCGTACGTGTGTACGTTATTAGCAAACTGTACATATTTTCGCACAAAATAGAGCTCAAAAACGTTGTAATTTAAATTGTTCGCCTATCTTACTTAATTTTCAAAATTTTGCAATTCAAACTTAATTTTCAATTTTTTGCAATTTGCAGATAACGGCGCTGAAAATTTTCTCAATTGATAGCACATAGTCTTTTTCCGAAGAGTAGACCTGGTTTTTGTGGCTCTTAACATGTCTTAATCGAAAGTTAAAGGGATTCATAATCTTGAACTAAATTATTTTTTATTCGAAATAATTTTTTTGGATTTAGTGTGCCAAGAGTCATGAATGGGCGCATGATCTTTGTCCATAAATGCATGCTCATCCATTGAATAAAACTAATTATCCGTCGACCAAAAGCATAACCGTCGGTATGATTTATCTTTAGTCAATCTTGAGCTCTTAATGATTTTTACTTGAAACAGCAAAAAAATTAGACTTTTATCTCCCATCAAAGACACCGCCAAATGCCTTCCATTTTCTTTTATATTTAATTACACATTTTACAATTTATGGACTGCATTATTTCTTTCCTGGAGACTTAACATATGGAAGCATTTAAATCAATTCTAATATACCAAGAACGGCGGCACAAATCATAAAGCGGCTTGTGTAAAATGTTGATTCAACGACCTCCAGTACAGGAGCTGCCGCTTTTATATTGTATATAAATAATAAACAATTAGTTGGTTAAAATCATTTAGCATCCCTCATAAATGCATTAATTTCTCAAGGACTCAAGGAATCACTATTTTTGGAGTACCTAGCAAAGCTCAATGGAGCTTGCTTCCACCTCCGTTCATAGGTATAAAAGGACTTTCAAATAAATTAGGGATCCGGAAGGATCATAGCGGTGCATGTTAGAAAAGATTAAGACAAGTCCCAATTCGGTCTACATGTCACTGATTTGGAATATGGAGAAAATAACTCCGAGAAAGAAAGGAAAAATTTGGAAGAAAGGGGTGAGTTCCGTGGAACTTTGTCTTGAGCCAGTGAGTAACGTTCTAGTTAGGCAGAAGGAGGCGGGGAAGCGCCAGCAGATCAAAGAATTCTGGCAGAACCAATCAAAACGCCGCATACATTCCAGACCACGGGAGAAAAACAGGACCTGCCTTCCTAACCTTCACATGTCATCCCTTTGAACTCTTAGAACCCTTGCTTTTGGGATAATTCACTGCATTCGACCATCTCCCCCCCCCCTCGCTTGTTTAGGCATCTGACTCTTCTGTGAATTGTGCAAGGCCCTGCGCCACATTGAGCGCACTCCCACTTCAAAATTAATCTTCTCTTCTCCTTCATGGTTTCTATACCCCCTCTTGCTTTTTTAAAATTTTAAAATTTTAAAATTTTTATAAATTCTAAATTTAAAAAAAGAAAACTCTTTCTTAAGACTCGGATGATCCAAAATTCTCCGAGCAAGCTTTATGACTTTTTAATCTCCCTTTCTCTGAAATCCCTTTCCTTCGTATTTATTCTTCTTTTTATGCCAGGTGATTAAAGTCTTGTTGTCAAATCCGGACTAGGCACCCCTTTAAAATACCTGTACCTTGCACCTTGCAGGACCTGTCTAGCAGGCCCCGAAAAAACCCAAACTTGAAAACAGAGCACCTAGACTTATGGGGATTTGGCCAGGTCACAAATACTATCATATAGTATAGCTATTCTGTCTATGATTCTAGTGGATTCCCTTAACTTGGGAAAGGCAGCATTAAGGGCTTGCTGAAGGGAATCTGTCTGATAGCCGTTTCTTTCCAAGCGGACTATCAGGTCGATGACATCCAGTCAGTCAGCTCTGGTGTGATCGTTACCTTCTGCAGGGGGCTTCTTAGGGTTGAAATTTACGACTTTGGTTTTGAGGACGGTTTTGGTGGGAAGCTTGGGGAAGTCCTGATATTTATGCTGATAAGCAGTTGCATAGGTTTTGGTACTATAGACGAATTTGCTGGTAAAGGTACGATGTTGAGCAACCCTGGGTTTAGGGAATTTTGGGCACCCGCGGTAGCTCGCGTGGTGTTCTCCACCACAGTTGGCACTAGTGCACTTAATCTCTGGCCTTTTCGGGCATTCATATGATCGATGATCACTCGCACACTTCACGCATTTGGGCGGAAGATGACATGAATTGGCCGCGTGATGCCATTTTGCATTACTTTCTGCATGAGTGGCATTTGCACGTCTACGTTATGAATATGATTCATTCTGACTTCAAAAACAATGAAATGCCAATGATTTTCGATAGCCACATTAGAAACTCTAGTATGGCAATTTCTAAATTTACCAGATTTTTATTTTCTGTTATTAAGTTGCAAATTACTAGTTTTTCGTAACTTATAAGTTGGAAGTTATTAGTCCTTCATTAAAAATGTCTCCAGATAATTTAACCCATATTCGGCTGCGCATCGAAATGATAAAAATTTTGAAGCTAAACTTTCAGAACGAATTAATTAAAACTTAAGAAACGTATTTAAGTACAAATAGGAAAATAAGGTATCATACAGCTGTTTCGACGATACGTTGTATCCCTTCGTCAGTGAAAGATAACTAACAAACCTGAATTTAAAAAAAAAAGAAAAAAAATGACCCTTTTCTACTTATTTCCGAACATATGTCTCAAACCTTAAGAAGGAACATAAAATCAAATGATTTACCAAACATCTAATAGCTTTCTCAATACAGCATGCCCTAAAATAGGATGATGATGATAAATATGCTGCTATTCTTCTTTTAAATGGAAGAGTAGAAATCAAACTGAACCATTAAATTTTTTCCATATTGTTTTTAGCTTTCAATTTTTAACTGGAATCTTCGTTATCGTTCTTTGAGATTTTGTGCCGTAATATGCTGATGTCGTAATATCATTTGATTCATTCCCGTCATAGAACTGACTACATTAAGCTACTGATTGTTTTGTTTTCTAAGAATTGTTTTTGTAAATAGAAATCGTCTGCATTTTTCTCTTACGATGTGACCCTTTAATCCCGGAACAGATTCAATTTCACTACATTGAATACATTTATTATTTCACTTTATTAATACGTCTGCTACATTTAATGATGCCACTGATTTCAATAACGTATCGTTAATTTTTTCAAGAGAATTAATAATACTCGTAGAAAGCAACTTTGGAAAGTGTTTGAATAAAAGTTAAATTATATAGCAAATGGAATCTATAGATATATTTGTTTAGAAATTTGTAATTGGATAGATTTTCCATCGTCTAAACTGTTAACAATTCGAGAAAGCAAATAATTCGAAAAAAGAATCAACTTTACTTGTTTATGTTCGTATCACACAATTCAAATTTAAGGATATTCAAATTCAAGGATTGTCGCCTTATAGGAAAGCTGGAGTACAGATATAAAGCATAAATAGGGGCCAATATAAGCAAAAACTTAAGCATAAAAACATGAAGCATTATGTTTTATGTTTTATGCTTATGTTTTTGCAATAAGCATGAAAAGGCATTTTCTACAAATATGATACAACAAGGTAAAAAAAATCCCTTTAATCTCCCTATTTGCTCCAACTCCGGGCTTTACTTATAATACCACATTAGTTTTGTTCATACATGCACATACATTTCTTAAATATCATTTTTAGCAGAGATGCAAGTTTGTTAGATTGATCTTTTCTCTGTCAGCTATTAGTTTCTATTTATATTTAAATAAAACACCAACAACAACAATAAGAAATAGTTTTCGCCAACTTGTGCAATAACCTTCTTACTTTCTGTCCCTTTACAAATCATTCATTTTGCCTATTTATTTTCTCTGCTTTGTTCAAAATCTTCCTGAATCAGAATCCTGAGAATGTCGAAACAAAGAATTATTGGTGTACATTTCAGTTTCGGAAGCCATTATTTATAATTTCGAAATCGACATTCTGGGTCTGTACATTGTGGAAATGCATTGTGCAGCAACGCCTAAATGTATATATATTGGATTGGGTCCGATTAACGCGTACTGAGAAGTAAGTTCGTTGCAGAAGAAGTAATCTACCTAGCTTCTTTTCCAAAGCTGATTTGAATTTCAAACATGAATATTGTAAGATTATTTTACTCATTTTTGCTTTTATTAAAATGTACCGTAATTTCTGATACAAAAATGTGCAGTTTAAGTACTTTAAAGATCGTGTTTTTTTTATCAAATGCGGCATTTAAACCACACAGATGTGAGAAAATTTACTTTTCTTCAAGAGGCGAGGTATCTTGCTAAAGAATTGAGTGATTTCTTGAAATTTTCTTTTTTAAGTACTTTAAGTACTTTAAAGATCGGCTTTTTTTAAATCAAATACGGCATTTACACCACACAAATGTGAGAAAATTTACTTTTCTTCAAGAGGCGGGATATCTCGCTAAAGAATTAAGTGTTTTCTTGGAATTTTATTTTTTAATAGTTAACTGCCCAATGAGTTAGTTTATAGATTTTCAATGAAAGTTTTAAGAAATGTCTAATTTTTATTTTCTCACACTTCAATGTAGGGAAAATAATCCCAACTGATAAAATGCACTACTTCTGTAGAAATACTTGAAATCTGCAATTTTTCTGCAAAGTTTGGAGTATTTTTGCAAACACTAGACTTTTATCAGCCTGCTCTTGCGATGATCATCTTCAACAAGGCAGAAGCGGTATATGCAATATTATGCGATTTATATACAAAAAATTAGCGATACCATACAGTAGTCTTCTATAACTCTCGGGAATGGATTTTGTCCAGATGGAGCCGTCAATTAGTAATATAAGGGCCTTGATTTATCTGTCTGTTTATTTATATTTGGGTAACGCTGCCACAAAATGTTGCCAAAAGTGTTTCAGATGGGACAGGGAACTCCTCATCAATCAGAGTTATGTCGTTCAGCAGTAATAGCCAGTCAAAACTTCATCCGAACAGAAAAGACATACTATCAAAGACAGGCTATTCAAGACAAGCAATTAAGTAGACGAATTAATTAATGAAAATTACGATACATTGGTGAAAGTTCAATGTTTGGAAAGAACATAAGTAGATTATAAGAATAACCCATTTCTCAGACCGTCTGTTCGTAAATCTCGGTGAGAAATTTAGCGGAACGTCGCCAACTTGGCGATTATTTTAAATGTTGCCAAAGGGATAAAAATACTGCCAAATTAATAAAAATGACACCATGTGGGAAGTATTGATTCCTAAAGTCTTATTTCTGTCATGTGAAGGGCATACCGTCTAGTGTAGTATGTTTAATGGCAGGCATCTTTCAGAGCGACGATAGTATAATCATATTTCTACTTCGTGTCTTTTTCTACATTTCCATGATTTAAAGAAACCAATGTAATAGGTCGAGATTATACAGAATGTTCCATAATACAGAATGTTCCATAATGGACGTTACATTTTGTTGAATGTTGGGCAGCGAAAATGTGGAAGCAATTTAAGATTTTCTCACAATCAGTCGTTATTCCCCACCAGAGCCTTCTGTTGGTATACAGGTCTGAAGGTACACAGAGTCAGAGTTATGAGTACCACGCCGCATCAGCTTCTAACAGAGTGCTTTGATGGTATCAGTAGGTTCTAGATAGCGGGTAATTCGTCTAGACAACCAACCTGCTTCCTGAGGTCCCACGATGAGACCCCTTTTCAAAATCCTGTAATTTCCTCTGTACAATGTTTACAACTTTAAATTGTGCATTTGGCGTTTTTCTAGGTGACAAGATGTAATATTATTTCTAAGTATCTAATTAAATACGATATTTCAAGGAATGGCGGCCAAGTTCGACAAATTCAACTCCAAGACAGACGGAGAGAAGGCTGTTGTTATATATCGATAAATGACTAATCGCAAATTGATGGAAGTCAATGTACAAAAAACACAAAACCACAATGTAAACACAGAGTATTTTCTATTAAACAGAGTATTCAAACGAGATCCACGAAATGATATTAGCAAATGTGTCACGTAACATTGCATGTGAAAAGTGAACATACTTCACAATAGTTACATATTTCACAATAGTTAGTAATTTTTTCTAATTTTATGCTTTTTTTATAAATTTATGTGACAAATGTGTAATATTTCGTGGGTATATTAAACGTGGTTATCCGTCAAAATGTCGAAATCGAAAATATTCGGGACAAGAATACTTCGTCTATACAATATGCATACGCCATGATTTAAAGAAACCAATACAATGAGTCTATTGAAATTTTTTAAATTTGTTATTGAATTGGATGACCGATGGTAGTCTGTTTGTCTCAAAAACTGTAATTTTCTAACATATAATAATAATTCCTGATTTAGGTTGTATCAAACAAATAAAGCAAATCCTGGAGCTTGTACTGTTGTGCATACAAAAATTAGCGAAGTTGTATATTGGACTTATTTCGAACGTTCTTACAATGGGGGAAAATGCCAGTGCTATTTTTCAAGGATCCGCCTAATTTCAATAGTTTGATTTGTTCAACCGGATTAAGTAGCTTACCAAATTTCATATCTTTAGGAAGTAGGACGCATGTTTAATGAGTGTTCAAATGAGCGAGAAACAGATAACCAATGACAGATAAACAAACAGATAACCAAACAGATAACCAACAGATAAACAGTGACCAATTCAATAAAACATTTAAAGAACAATTGCAATAGATTGATTTAGTTTATTTGCATCATAGAGTATTTTTATTAATTTCTCATATTATTGTATAGAGCAAGTTTTGTTTTCTCGATTATTTTCGATTTCAAATGATTTTCGATTCAAGTAATTCAATGATTTCGATTTAATGATTTAATGATTTCGATTCAAATGATTTTTGATTTGGGGAATAAACACGTTTTAAGACTTCCTGAACCCATTTTATTTATTTTATATCTACTTAGCTCATCAAACAAAGCAACCTGTTTTGATGGACACGTACTATCATTGTTGGAGGATTCATTTTTCTTTCAAAATACTTTGAAGCAGTGGTTTCCGAGTATGGCACCGGGGCCGAGTGGAGCACTCAGCGGTGGTTGGCGAGCGACAGCGAGCAGGGTTCGGTATCCCACTAGTAACCTATTAAAATTTGAGGTATCCTCTACGACACTCTATCGAAACATACATACTATACTATCCACTTACATAACGCTATTAATTCACGCTCCCCTATAATATTTAATAAAATGTAGCTTTCCCCCAAACAGTGAAACTCACTACATTTTAATAAAGAATGTTAAATTAAATACTGTTATAATTGAATGTTATAAAGAATGTTAAATTAGCGACAGGGTATATCGAATAAATTAAATTTAATTAATAGTGTATATTTTCTGACCTATTGAATATTTGAGAATTTGGCAAGGTTTTTGTCTATTTGGCAGTGTTGTGTCAATTTTGTTGCGCTTTCTAAAAGTCGCCAAATCTGGCACCCACGAGAAGACAGACAGGGCCCCATTAAAACATAAATAATATATTATCCGTTTATTAATTAGTTTGTATTCCAATCCATTCGCAAAATGTTAAATATAAATCCTGTTTATGGGGGGGGGGGACTTTGATTTTAATTTTATTAATTTGGCAATATTTTCTTTAATTGAGCGTCATTTCCATAAATTTAGCGACATATTCGTCAATTTGGCGACATTTAGAAAAGTTGGTCGCCAAATTTTTTGCCAAGCGTTCCAGACAGCCTTATGAATAGATAAACAGATAGAACTGGGACATTACAGTATTTATTTTTGTATTCCTAGCAGTGTTTAGAAGGAAAAATCTCTTTCATAACATACTGGCGACTTTTAGGAGCGTGGATCAGCTAAGGAAAACGAAGGACTTCGGTACATACAGAGTCACACACATTTTAATAATGTAAATATTTCTCTCATCGAAAAAAATAGATTTTGATCAACCTAGTGCTGTATAACTTAGATACATCCAAGCAACGTTGGATAAAAATAGGTTTACCCAACCCTTTTGGGTAATGCGGGTTTTACCCGGATAAACCTAAGTTTATCTAACTTCGGGTTTTACCCGTAATATATATACACATAACAATATCTATCTATCAATCAATCTACTCACACTCGTTATATTTTCAAATGCTCTGAAATATAAATTTGTAGTTTTCCCTTTTGTAAAAATGATTAATTCATTTTGTATTATTTAGTTAATTATCATCATTTCCTGTATCTACATCGTGCCGTCCTTCGTATTTTCCAATCCGTTGAATGAAGCGGCAACAAAGGCAAATCAACGAAATCTTCTAGTTTACCCTGATCAATCTAGCGCTCAAGTGAATGCAGCACAGAACCACCTCTCAGCACCAAATTATATGGCTCTACAAAAACCTGGTCCTCCTGGCCCTCTGTGTAGACTTTATCCTATATGCGAGTAATTCCTATATGCATCTCCTTAAAATTTTAAGAAAATATACATACTAAATCTGCATTTACAGAATGAGAAGATTAAGAATATATATGTATAATTATTTAATTTGTTTTAAAATGTAAAGACTTTTAATAAAAGTTTTATGAACGAAATATATTTGTGGAAAATGAATTTATACTAGCCGGCTTTGTCCGCTAGTGGTCACTAAATATACCAAGAAGTTTTTATAGCAATCAGTTTACAGCAAGTTCTGCGCCCGATTAGTGTTGGCAAAAGATCCCCGACCCCTTTTGCTTTCTTGCCCCTCACTCTTCTCAACGACCATTCTTTGCGCTGGTCCACAAGTCTTAAAGAAATAAAATTGTGTTTAATAGTACGAGTAGATTGAATAGATTCATTGCGGAGTAGAAAATTCACCGTGAAAATTGAATCAAAATCGAAACAAGTGCCATCTAACGAATACAGTTTTAAAAACGATTTTTAAATGACCTCTCTGTTCCCTTCTTTCTCCCTTCTTCTGATAACACGTTATTAATACTCCTTTCTTCGTCACATGACTAAATCCGTTATTTACACGCTCCGTTCCCGTAGAAGGGAGCTCCATATATGTATCCTTTCTTAGAGAGAGACTTTCTGGATGAGAGTTATTGAATTAGAATCCAATTGTAAAAAAAAATGAACAAATAAAGTAGCAACAAAAATAATTCTAGCTTTGTAAAGCTATGATATGAAACTTCACTATGACAAAATTTGAAGACCATACCTGGAACAACAGTATATGTATGAAAAAATTTAAATTTTGAGCATTATGTCGCTCTGAAATGAAAATTATCGAATATTTAATTTAATGGTAAAATATAAACAAATAAAGTGACGACAAAAAGAGTGCACATTTTCTAGATGTGGACATGAGTCTACACAATGACAAATGTTGAAGACCGTACCTGGAGAACTTTTATTGAGCAATTTAAATTATGAGTAATATATGCCGAGTTACCGTAAAAGTGGAAGTTCTCATCAAAAATCGTGATTTTTCTTTTCAGGTTAATGCTTATAATACTGTTGCAATCTCATAGTTAAAAATTAAAATTCGCATTGCAGAAAGCTAGACTTACCGTTTTGGGTATCCCGACTATTTGTTCTGCATGCGTTTTACACAATTTTACACAATTAAAAAAAAGAAAACTATCAACTTGATCAAAATTCCGTCTTTTAAAAGGTTTTTAATTTTCATATACATACATCCCGTTTCAACCTAAAACAAAGGTTTTATATATATATATTTTTTTTTGTAGAATGGCATACGTTTTTCCTATTCCCCCTTTTTTTCTCCTCATAATTAGCTTTTTTATAAATATTAGAACAATGTATTACATGTCTTTAATTATGGACAACATCGGCAGCATGTTCAGCTCAATGTCTATGTTTATAAAAAAAAAACCCGCAAATTTCTAGTTTGAGTAGGGGCGTCGGAATAGTGATTATATACATACGTATAGATATTTCCATGGGAAAAAGAGGTTTCTAGCAAATAATCAGAAATTTATCAAGTTTTACGAATTTCCGAAAGTTTCGGCGCCATCTTCGGTTTTATATTTACATATAAAACACATGCATGAGCGCAAGCTTAGCAAAGAGTCACAACATTAAGCCCAAATTGCGTAGGCAGGTCGAGTGGGTCCATTGAAGATTCGAAAATACAACGTGAAAATTGCATCAAAATCGGAGCAAGCGTCGCCTAACAAATGATTTTTAAAATAAACAAGCCTTCCTCTGTCGTTGGAATATGAATTAGCATTTATAACACTTTACAACAAAGTTGAAAATTGTTTATGACTTGTTCATTCTGTCTGTCTGTTTGTCCGTTAGCACGATAACTGCCGTAAAAATAACTTAATCAAAATGAAATTTTAGTATGTTGTTCAAACGGTCTGTAGGACCTATGGGAATATAAATGAATAATATCACCCAATTAGTTTTGGATTGAACCCCGGTTGAAAAAATGAATTACATGGAGCCATATTGGACCTAATTCTTCAAACATTTTTTAAGCGGATTTAAAATTCACAAATTGCTTCGAAAATTTTAGGCAATATTCAAATAGTTCCATAAAATATATAAAAAAAATTCAGCGTAATATATTCAGTAGTTTTTTAAATAAAAATTAAAACATTAGTAACACCTCTTATATGAGGCGATCAAGTGACCATAATATAAATAAAGATCACGTGACCCCCTTCAAAAAGATATATAGCATCCATCTTGTCTCAAAATCGTGATTTTTAAAGCTCTTTTTAATTCATATTGAGTGTTGTATCCGTCCTAAAACCTCTTTATTTTTGCTTAAATTATGTGCATCTACGTACTGAAACAACGCAATTACAATATATTTGAGTTTAAATGCTCATCCGAATTTGATTATTTCTACAACGAAGCCTATTTTTCACCTATGTAAAATGTAAACAGTAAAATATGTAGAATGAGTTGTATTAGAATTGCTGTATTTCTTTAACACAAAATTATTTAGTTCATGGAGTCTGCTCAGCTGATATGAATGAAATATTCATTGATTTTACAAAGGAAAGGACGATTTTTTTCGATGAAGTTTTACGCATAGATTTTAATTACTTGTAGCTCCATGATCTTAATTTTTAAATAAAATAAATTATTATAGTATTGTGATGAATGACATGAATGGGAAATTATTTATGAATGAAATGCTGCTTTTATAGAGAGAGCCAAGCGTGTTATTTTTTCTATGACGTCATGAATTTCAGTTGTTTTCGATGAAGTTTTCAAATATAATAAATTATCGTAGTATTATGATAATTCTAAAATTATATACCGAAGCATGTATCACATTTTAGAGATGTTTAAACCCGGCAATTTATATTTCAATGCCGTCATTTGAATGAAGTTCATTTTTTTCGCAGAAGGTTTAAGTTTTCAAATATAATAAATTAATGTAGTTTTGTGATAAGTTTTAAAATATTACCGAGGAATGTATTGCATTTTAGACATGTTTAAATAAAATTGCATTGAAGTTGAAAAGTGTTTCATATTCAATGCTTTAAGCATGATTGATCTTTCTTGTTTGAAGTTGAATTTTAATCTCAATGGCTAACTTTTACAGTTTCCACCGTTTCAATATGAATTATTTTTGAAATGGAAATTTAATCTTATATATATATATAAATGCTAACTATGGAAGTTTTTATCGTGAAAATCTGTTTTTTTTTCTTATAAGAACATTACAATCTTATATTTACGATTTACAATTTCTATCTGTAAAACTCGAGATTTTAGAAATCTATAATTTTATCACTACTACCACTGGCAACAACTGTCTGACATTCTAGACAGAAAGCACAAATGAATGCTGTTTTTATTTTGAATGGGTTGCTTTGGGTTTTTCGGGATTTTTAGAAATTTGTGTAAAAAATACTATCGACTTTATAAAAAATCCGGCTTCTAGAGGTTTCTGGAAATTTATCGTCTATCGTATAAAATACCGAAGTTCTACCTTTATATTTGAATGATGCAATGACTTTCCTTCACATCCCACTTTTATCCCCAAAATGAGGGGTTTTTTTTAATAAATATTTAAATATCTATTAAATTTTTCGAATTTTCGAAAGTTTGGTAACCATTTCCGGTTCGATATCTAGATTAAAAAAACAAAAAATCTGTGAACTTCTGGGCCAAGTATGGGCTTTGGAATAGTGGATACATGCATAGATACATAAGTATGCAATCACGCTATAAAATATTTTATTCAATTTTTCAAAAGGATTATTCGTCCGCTAAGTGGGTGTAATAAGTGTATTAACATTCTTTACATTCTTGTGTGGGCGCATACATATCTGTGCTACTCCCGCTTCTCGGCATACCCCTGCTTCTTCAGCTTACTTGGGTATGCTGCGCGGGCACCGGGTATGTCAACTGCTACGTCTTAATAAGTCAGCAACCAGGGTAGCTCATAGGAATAGTGCACCCACCTATAAACATGATCACTCCTTTATATTTAATTTTTTCCTATTTGAGTATTCGTCTTCTACTTTAAAATTTTATTGCGGGTTCGGGCCCCTCTTGAGCCCCAGCCCTCCCATTTTAGTGGCTCTGCTGCAGAATGAAACTTTCTTCTATATACAGTATTTAGCAATACATTTGGTCTATGCTTGAAGCTGACGGCTTGGTCTGGGTTGTAAAATATTAGTGCGCTATTAATCATTTAAAGCACAAGGGAGGTAATTTGACCAGGAGCTGCAGTTTAAAGTGCAATCAAAATCACTATAATAATGCATAGGTGTGCTTCCACTCAGAATTCAAACCATAATGCTAGTCATCTGAAGACCAAAAAATAAGCCGTCAAGTCACAAGTTGGACACCCAACTTGTAGAAAAAAGCATAGCAGGGGAATGTTTGTATGCAGGGTTTATTGGAGATTAACGCAATAAAATGTTTCTATTTTGATTTTTCGGTTCAGAGATATAAAACGTAAACACCTGTAGGGAAGATAATGGGGTTATCCATGTGATGGTGTCCAAATTGTTTATATTTTGTAACGTTCTGATTTCAGTCAGATACCCATATGGGCGTCCATACGGGAGGGGGCAAGAAAGCCTTATATGTTCAAGGTCACAAAAGTGGGCATTAAACCAGTATATGTTGTACGACTCATTCTTGAGTTTATCGTACTTACGTCAGTTGCTTCCCCGCTCTCTCTGGAAAAAGTTTTGCCAGAGCTCATGTTCGAACATAGACGTTATTCAGGTCAAAATATATCAAGAGATAAGAGACATGAAAATATAGTTCAGAAAGAGGACGGAATAAAGTTCAAAAATAAAAAAAAACACTGAATAAGCACTTTTCTATACGTAAGTGGCACTTATTTATGACTTTATTTCTACGTATATTTATCCAGCATCAAATATGGATTATTGGAATACATCGCAATGGCCTCCTATTATTTACATGTTGGCAGAAGTCAATACACAAATGATAATTAACCCTGCAGCTGCTAAATTAGACGTGATAAATGAGTACAACATTTATTGCTCATGACGTGATTTTAATCACGGCATAAAACAAATATTGTTATATTTGAATAATATATCGTTACATTTGGTGATTGTTAAGTTTAATTCGTCACATTTCATACCTAAATCATACCTGACACGAACAATAAATTTATATATCTAAAAATTAATAGTTTGCAGCAGGCCAGGGTAGACCGAGTTTTAATTTTTTTTAATATCAGGTCGAGCTTTAGGTAATAATATATCCACGATAATAGGCTGAGTTCCAGCTTTGTCGGTTCAGGGAGGTTTCTTGTCTAATAGTTCTACCTGTATAGAACTACATTTTAAGGCAAGCTCACTGCGGCTTTTCCGCTAGCAACTTCAAACTGTTGCTAACGGAAAAGCAACAGTTCGTTCGTGTCCAAAACTATGTTTTGCTAGCAGAAACAACAAGCATACAACTATAATAGAAGGTCTTTATTTCACTTCTTATAAGACGTACAAAATTTAAAAAGGCCAGAGCGCTTTCGAGCGTAAATACGCTCTTCATCAGTGGCTACATGGAAATATAAATGATCGTTCATATATAGATCAGAAAAGGTGACAAATTTGCATAAATACAATTATCAATAAACTTACGTTTATCTAAGGAGAATCCAAAAGTACAAAACATTTTGCACAGATTAAAAAAAAATCGAGCATAAACCAAAAAACCGAGCATAAAAGTACAGTAAAAAATTCTAACAATTTTATTACAGAAATTTCAAATTCAAAAATTTTTTAAAAATAAGGGCAGTCAGGCCCAATCCCCGAGAGGATGACATAAAAGATAACTATGAAGAGACTTGAATTGCATGGAGTCGAGAATGAGTCGCCAAGCATAACTTAAAATCTGGGATTTTTTGGATTCTCCTTAGATAAACGTAAGTTTATTGATAATTGTATTTATGCAAATTTGTCACCTTTTCAGGTCTATATATGAACGATCATTTCTTTTTTCATGTAGTCAATGATGAAGAGCGTATTTACGCTTGAAAGCACTCTAGCCTTTTTAAATTTTGTACGTCTTATAAGAAGTGAAATAAAGACCTTCTATTACAGCTGTGTGCTTGTTGTTTCTGCTAGTTGAAATCAGACGTGATGCCAATTTATGTACTATGTTTTGCGTTTGCAATATTATTCCTAATTAATATTTATCTACACATTTTAATGTTCTTAATCAAATATTTTTATTGCACTGATTATATTAGGATATATACCGTATTATCTATAGTTTTCCCCAGAATTGAGATAGTTCCCGTTTAAGGAATTTCCTTGTAATCTGACGTGCAGCCAGTAAAGAAAGCATATTATGCATGTATGGGAAGAATGCAGAATAATCAACTTCTATCGGAAAAATTTCGATATATTAAATAATAGAAACATCGCATCACTACTCACAAACTGCATTGCGTTTTATTAAAAACCATTGATAAAATAATCTAAAAATGACCAACTGACGTAATAACTTTTGACTAGAAAGATGTATTTTCGATATACCGCAGGAAGAAAAACAAGAAAGATCACTCAGGCATAAAGCATTAATTATGAAATACTTTCCAATTGAAATAAAATTTTATTTGAACACCTCTGAAATGCGATACATTCAGCACTCCTACTTTTTAAATTATCAGAGTATAACAATAATGTATTATACTTGGAAACGTCAAACTTCATCAAAAAGGCAATGCTATAAAATAGTATGTTTCTCTATGTAAAATTAATGAATATTTCATTCATATTACTTAAATTCTGGACTCCTGAACTAAATAATTTTGAGTGAAAAAAAAATCAGCTATTCTTATACAACTCATCTTATAATCGCTTAATTTGTTTACATTCTGCATGCTATAGAAATAAGGTTTCGTTGTAGGAATAATCAAAGTTTAGTGACCATTTAAAATTAAATATATTGTAATTGCGTTGAAACATAATTTAGATACACAAATAATATGCAAAAATAAAGTGGTTTTATGACGGATACAATGCTAAATATTAATATAAACTATCTTAAAATCACGATTTTTACACAGGGAAAAAAGTAGATGCCATATTTTATTTCGAAACGAGTCACGTGATCTCTTCCTATAATATGGATGTAATTACTATTTCAATTTTTATTTTAAAAACTACCAACGTATTTTGTAGAATTTTTTTTACACATTTTACGTGATAATTTTAATATTTCCTAAAATTTTCGAAGCAATTTATGAATTTTAACTCCGTTTCAAAAATGTTTGCAAAATTGTGTCCTATATGGTTTAATGTATTTTATTTCTTCAATCCGGGTTAAATCCGAAATAAGCGGGTCATATTATTCATTTCATTCCCATATGTACCACAAACCGTCTCAACAACATACTATAATTTGATTTTGATAAAGTCAGTTTTACGATAGTTATCGGAACGGGCAGACAGACAGGATGAGCCAAGTCATAAACACTTTATAACTTGGAAAGTGCTAAAAATAAATCATCACTGACATGATTTATCCTTTGTCCATGCCAATTTTCATTTATTCTTGGAAGAAAACAGAATAAATAAAACTTCTACTATCACCGTCTTTAACCGCAACCTTCGCATTTCCCCAAATACAAATCTTTCATTTCATCAGTTCTTCCGTTTAAACTGTTTATGCTTGGGTTCTCCAGCGTCAGAGAGACGAAGAAAAAATAAACACGCAAAATGAGTTTCAATGTGCAGAGCAACAGAGGTGGTAGAATTTGGCGTAGGTTATCGAAGGCGGCGGATCACTGTTAGAATACGCTATTTTATAAACTATTCTGAATATTTGCTTTAATGTAGGTGGATGGACTTTATTTTTACTCTCCGGACTAATTTAACGGTATTCTACAGTTCCTGGAATAAGTAAATTACAGATGTATGATGTAATAAAACAGTTTTAAAATTTGAAACATATAATGTATTAAAAACGTTGAATATTTTTATGGACCCACAGCGTACAAAATTAGCGTCAAACAGCAGTTTCATATGAAGGTAAGTTTAAAATTTATAAATTTTTTCACTGTACTACTTACTCAAAAGCATGTAATGTTTTGTATTGGCCGTACCTGGTTGGGTCAGAATTTCAGTGTTGGAGCCAAGAGAAATCTGGCCCAACCCAACATAAGTTGGGCCACATAAACTTTTGGTCAGTGACGGGCTCTGCCGGAATTTCAATACAGTACAGTACAGATGCAATAGGGTGAATTATTGATTGAGTATTAATATAGTATTAAAATATATATAATGATCGCAAGAATAGATAAATAGCCCAAGCTTGTTCATTATTGTCTCGTAGATGTTATTTTATATCTGTGTTGCATTGTCATTAATTTAAAGTGGACTATTTTTAGTGATATAGCACACTCCTTTTATTATAAGGAGAAATTACTTGGAACATTTAAAATAGAAACACGATTGTATCAATTATACAAAAAATATTTTCATACAAAATAAATTTTCTGGTTTTGAGGATAAGATGCCTGACATGAAATTTTCCAAAGTTCTTAGTTTCTTTTGAGAATTTCTGTCATATGTCGACTTTATAAAAAATTACTTTTTAGAAATAGTTAACAAGTAAAAGCAAAAATATCCGTATGTACATAATTATATAATGTGCAAAATATAATGATGTGTTATTATATTTATATGATGTGCACATGAAAATAATTCGCTATGGGCTATGGCACGTTTATAAGAAACAGATATTTGCTAGTTTGATTTATGGTGTTATTTTTCAGCATTATAATATAGCTGTGTTCAAAGGTACTGTACATACAATCCGGCAGTATTTCAGGAATTTTTCACAGGGAGGCGAATCAAACTTTGTGTGTGTGTGGGGGGGGGGGGGGTAAGTTTTCTATTTCTCCTATATAAATATGTCTAAATCCTGTTATATAAATAGAAACCAAATTAATATAAAATGTCTCCGCGAGGACAAACACTCGTCTCCGAGGGGGGGGGGGGGGCGCCTTCCCGGATATATGCCGGAAAGAAACACTGCATACAATTCGTCATTCTGAAAAAAAGAGGGCAGTGGTAATACATAACCTGATATTGATTTTTAAATAACCGTTCTTATTATTTTATTATTGCACGAAATAGCAATGCAGAAATTATTGGAAATCCATGACATTCACCGAATTTGAATTTAATCTGTGGGTCAAAAAGATTGACGCTCCTGTATTTAATATGACTGTAATTGCAAATGTAATTGCAGATGACTGTAATTGCAGAACAAACTCTTTCTAATGAATTCGTCGATCAATGTTTCGAAAATATTATTATTTTCCACATATTCAACAGCATATTTAGAAACATATTTTTATCTAGACGTACTTTATATAGGACATGTGAAAAAATCGGCTTTAAACATTAGTAATATTCTGGAACATAATTAAAATTTCAAACAATTAAATTTTTAATTCAATTAAATTTCGCATTTTTATATGTTTTAAAATATGCGAAGTAATTTTTGTTATAAAATTGGTGCTCCTGATTCACTTTTGTTTCAATATACACATTTTCAAATTTAATTCCAAAATTTATAAAATGTTTCTTTGCATCATTTATTTGGACCCTGAAGGACAAAAAATATTGATTTTATTCGGAAATTTTCCATTCAGATACAGATGAAAAATTATTGGGATTAAATACGAATATTATTGGATCATGCAAACTTCTGCAGAAAGTAGTTAAACAAATTATGTAATTATGTACTAACTATAAGTAGGACACAGAGTAAAATAAATTAACAATACAACAAACAGAATCTTCGTAAATACGGTATGGAAGCAAAATAACTGGTCTACTAACTTAAAAGGCCTATTACCTAGGAATTACAATTACCAGACATTGTAAAATGATAAGATTAGGGATAATGAGATAAAAATGAAGTTAAAATTTGACACCAATTCAGCGCAAATGCAGCTAACTTTAGTGTAATTCAGTTCTAACTAATTAAAAATGAATGTTACCACAGAAACTCGTAAACAACTAGACAGAAAATAAGAAAGCAATATACAATACGCGCATAATGCAGCAGACAAGTATATGGATAAATATTTGAAATATGTAATAATAAGAATAATGTAAAAAAAAATAAATAAAAAAAATAAAAAAAAATTCAAGTAATATTAACATAAGAATAGAATTATTACCTAGGAATTACAATTACCAGACATTGTAAAATGATAAGATTAGGGATAATGAGATAAAAATGAAGTTAAAATTTGACACCAATTCAGCGCAAATGCAGCTAACTTTAGTGTAATTCAGTTCTAACTAATTAAAAATGAATGTTACCACAGAAACTCGTAAACAACTAGACAGAAAATAAGAAACCAATATACAATACGCGCATAATGCAGCAGACAAGTATATGGATAAATATTTGAAATATGTAATAATAAGAATAATGTAAAAATAAATAAATAAAAAAATAAAAAAACAATTCAAGTAATATTAACATAAGAATATAATTATTACCTAATATATATATATATATATATATATATATATATATAAAATCATAGTAGTCAAAAATTTGGAATTCGAGTCTTACACTTATTCGCTATGATTTATCATCCACTTAATGATTATTCATAGTATACTAGATATATTCTCAAAAAGTTGTAAATTTTCACATCAGATTGATTAGCCAACGGCCTTATCATGCTGAAAACACCGGTTCTCGTTAGATCACCGAGGTCAAGCAGCATCGGGTGCGGTTAATACTTGGGTGGGTGACCACCTGGGAAAACCGCTTGCTGTTGGTACATTTCGGTCGCGATAGCCCAGGTGGTTTGCGTGCTGGATTTCCACTTTTCCACAACTGTTGCCGTGTTCTTGCGGTGTACGATCACGTTAAACACGTGGTTCCGTAAGTCCTTCCGAGAGGTTGGTGGTAGGGGAAGGAGGGTATGGTCCCTGTGGATGCCTCCTCCACTGAGTTCCGGTCTAAATTGGGTGACACTTCCCGGCCGTCCAAACAGTTACTTGACACCTTTCTGGTAGATCGGACGGTCTGGGTCTCAACAACATCAGATTGATCAATTAACATTTTATAAAACTAGCTAATCTCGAGGTGCCATAGCCCATCGTCCACTTAAAATGATACAATTCAAGAAAATGTAGCTGCTCAGCGCTATTAAAGTAGGCATTAGTACTACATAGCAGATGATCAGTGTAGCTCAGACAGCCAGGTTTCACGACATATCACATTATACTTAAAATTTTCGTGATTTTTACTTCAGATTAATCTGGAGTCATTGTGCTACACGACTATCTCTGGAGATTCAATTGCTTTTAGTTATTATCCTCTCAAAGTTTCAGCCATGAATATCAAAGTTCTTTTACCCTTGTCGATACCGAAAGATTGGGGTGGCGTCTTTTCCACATGGACTCTGATTTTGAATTGTTGGTTTGACACTCTCTTCATTGACCTCCATGATAAATGCCTATAAATGCTCCACTATAAATGCCCTATAAATGCCTATTTTTATGTGACACCATTCTATAACAATCACAATATAGTGAAAAAAAAGGTATATTCGCATTCAATACCACTTATCAACAACAGTTTTAAGTAATTAAAAAATATACAGCGATTTAAATAAGCCATCAGATCCGCTCTAATAAATCTTATGAATAAAATTAGTGCATGCAAGTATTGTTTACATATAACAGTGCTATTCAATTTATTGTACTTTGGTTTAAATTAAAAAGTCGTTGAACATTTGTTATTTCAGATGATGAATCCTGCACCTACTAGCATAATTAACAACATGGACGACCAAAATAATTCCAATGACGTCCAAAATATGTATTCATCACCATCTAGTATGTCTATGGAAGCAAGGGCGTCAGTAGCATGCTCTCAAGATACCTTGCAGGTGCCAGAAAGAAACTTGTATTTAGAAAACTTTGATAATTTCTTATCTGCACCAGAAGATAGCAGCAAAAATACAGTACAGCCAGAATCAAGTGTGGTAACCCAGTATTTTTATCAATACAGCATAGTCAGATACGGACCCATCAGTCCTAATGTAATTCCAATGGATACTGGAACTTGCAATGGTAATAATGCATCTGACGAAAATAAAATTTTGCCGAAACCACTTCCTCTTACGTATGGAGATACAAACATCTATAGAACAGTTCCATATGTCCCTAGATATATCTGTTTAAGTTCGACAATTCAACAGTTGGATATATCGTCGTACATGAGAAACGTAATTAACTACTAGCAGAATATGAGATTATTAAATGCAGTTCCTGAACCTCAACTAGTTTACTCACTTTGCTCTGGATATTTTAATAGGCCATCATGGTACTTTTCTGGTAATAGTAATAATTTTCTCACGTACGCAAATTATTCTCAATATAATAATAGCAACGAGGAGTATAACGTTTTAAATGGTAAGCAATTTCAATTTACTAGTTTACCATATAGCAGGCCATATCAATACATGGATTTGAATACTTCACCTACAGAGATGAGATTTGCAGCTCAAGATGATCAATCTAACACGATATTGGCTGAACCTCAGGAGGCCACAGAAGCACCTCATATACTTAATACAGGACAAAATACAGAAATAATCAATTTTTTGAACGGAGCAAGATATTTTATCTAATATGCTTATTTTGTATATATAGGAATAGCCAGGATCACGAAACGGGTGAAGTTGTGAATTAATGGGGGGGGGGTCAAACTGGTATTCTTCTGGGCAATGTGGTATACGAAATATAAATATTGGACCAATGGGAGAAGTTGTAACCTTCCATACCCTTCTGGATACGTCTATGCATTGTGGTTGTAATAAAAATGCATATTTTGAACACTGCTATCAATGACTAAGAGTCATAAGTCACTGAGACAATAACTAAGGCATAACTAATTATAGTTTTATAAATGGAGTCCACAGAGAAGAATGTTTAAAATAAAATGCCACATGTGCTTAAAATAATTGATATTAGGGAATTTCAAATTACTATATTGCACACTTTCGAAACAGAAAGTATTTAACAACTAAGGTTACAAAGCTGTAATAGTTCCAAGGTTGTAATTGTTGTTGTTGTTGTTGAGACCCAGACCGTTCGACCTACCAGAAAGGTGTAAGGTAACTGAAGGTTGTAATTGTGTAATAGTTGATCTTGCAGAATCTACATTTGGTTGTTTAGTTTATGTTAATTTTCAACAGTTTATAATATATTTTAGTTCTCTTAAATCGTGATGATGTGGCGATTCAGAGTTCTCCCTAAATCAAATCGGCATGTGATTTAATTTCTTAAATGAACAATCCTATTTCTATGCAGAAGAGCTTTACTGACTTTTTGATAAATCCAATCTAACTGTTTTCTCTTTAATATCAGGATTTGGAAAAACAGGACATATATTATTTTCCATTTCTCTTACCTGTTATATTCAACATATTGTGTGTGTGAAATAGAAAAAAAAATGTATAAAGGAATTTTGAAAGTATGGACATATGTTAAAAAAGTATAACAAGTAATGTTTTTCCTTTTAGAATTGCTCTTTTTGAAATAATGTCATTCTTTTTTGATGTTTTATATAATTTTAGCTGCGTGTATGATAAGGGAGTTTTTGACAGTAACCTTGAAATATTAGTGCGTTTGAGTGCAAATATATATTTATATTGTGAATCTGAATTTAAAAATAATTTATTTAGTCTAGCAACAAAAATGTAAGTTAATTTTTCAAAGTGTTATTAATGCTTTCCTGATTATGAATTCTACTGTGTAAACATTTTTGTACAACAACGTAAAATAAAATTCTTTACAATGAATATTAATATAACTTTATTTTAATAAATGAATTTTTTACTCTTTTTTAAATGTATTACATTAAAATTTTTCTTAAATGTTTTTCTGAATGTAACAAAAAATTGGAATTTAAAAGTATACAATGTTTACGCTCTTTCTTTCTTTAAATATATAAATTCTATAAATGCGTTTCTATCTTAAATCAGCCATCCTCAGAGAATAATTTAACAGTTTAGTTTAAATATTGTATTATTAAGTACAAAGTGAGAAAATCTGATGTGGGCAGTACATGACTTCCTTATATAATGCAATAAATTTTCTTCTTTCACCGTAAAAAAACTATGTATATGATCCACGGGACAGTGTTTTAAACGTTAAATTATACACTGGGCGCTTTTCCGGATGACAACATGTAAAGCTATTTCGTACACAATTAACTTATATTTCATCAATTATAAATTAAAAATTATCAATATTGATAGCATCTTTATAATGCAATATGATCCATATATTAAAAGATTTTAATATTAAGTTCATCAATTAGTCGTCACTTTCCTTGATTTAGAGTCATGTTTATCTATTTGGCTACATTTCGTCAATTTGACGACATTTTTAAAAAGTCGCCAAGTTGGCGTTATTCCTCCCAATTCGTCGCCAAAATTGTGTTATGAACGAAGAAGCCTTCTTCTTCGTTCATAACACAATTTTGGCGATGAACAATTATTTTTATAGTAGATAAATGAGTAATGTTGTTGTAATGTAATAAATGAGTAATGTTAGTAGATAAATGAGTAATGTTAGTAGATAAATGAGTAATGTTATAGTAGATAATGAGTAATGTTGTATAATAATTATTTTTATAGTAGATAAATGAGTAATGTTGTCCAAATACAGAACTACTACCCACATTATCTTCGTTCGTAAATGGAATGACCTAAATCCAAGATATTGATGCTAGCACATTTATCGATAATGTTATATATGGAAAGTGAACAGATTTCGCAATATTTAATATTTTTATCTAATGTTTATGTGATTTTTTTGATAAATTTATTTAAAAAGATATGCATTATCCCGAGAACAACAGTTCCTGCTAGCGTTCTACAGGTTGTGTAAATCGATTTCTAATGAAAAATTACGTAAGACATGATTATTAACGTAACTTTATTGAAAGTTTTGGTATTTTGCTGAATTTTTCAAAATCTCATTCGAAAATTTAGGGGGTCTTCCGAACATTAGATTGCGTTTAAAAAGAATAGGCTTCTAGTATTCCCAAATTGTAATATTTATAAAAAATTTCGCTCGAATCTCATTATTCGTTTGTGAGATATCGTCTCCATAGACTCACTGACACACACACATATACATACTTACACACAAACATCACCTCAAAAAAGTTCGATCCGTGTTCAGGGAGGCTTGAAACGTACTCTCGGGTTGAAAACTCGAATTCGAATTTTCGACCTCGTCACATTACTGTCCTTATATATTATACTATGTATATAAGGAAAGTAAAAATAAATGTGTTACCAATATTACTTTTGAAAAATTATATTTCATTTCTGATGAAAAATTATATTCCTTCAACTGTTTAAAAGTTTGTAAATTAAACTTTTAAATGGGTTTTTATAACATTGTGTTAATAAAAACTGAATCTTTAAAGTAAAGTATTGTCTACACTGCTAAATATTGCATAAATTCTAAAAATAGGTTCGTATGTTGCGAATTGTTAACCGTTAAAATTTGCTTAGAAGTTCAGCATTTATTGGCATTGAAATAACTATAGCCATCCAAGTATTTTTATTGCAATAATAAGAGTGGAAAAGAAATATGTTTTTATACTGAATACTACTATTGCATTTAAAAAAATCTGATGTGGGTAGCACATGACTTTCCTTATATAATGTAATGAATTTACTGCTTTTACAGTAAAAAAATAGGTCATTTTTTTAGTATATATTTATATTCTTTCCAAGACGTTGAATTTTCGTCAATTAGCCCTCATTTTCATTGATTTAACGTCATTTTTGTCCATTTGGCGAGAATTTTGTTAATTTGGCAACATTTAAAAAAGTCGCCAAGTTGGCGACATTCCGCCAAATTCGTCGCCAAAATCTCGCCAAGCGTTATGAACGGAGAAATAAGTTATTCTTACAGCAGATAAATGACTATTGGCGTTCAAATACAAAAGTATTACTCAAAGTATCTTTTCTCATGAATGGAACGAGCTAGATAATCGAGAATGATGTCACCAAATTTATCACATGATATTACATATGAAAAGTGAACATGTTTCTCAACAGTTAATATTTCTTTTTAATTTATGGGATTTTTTGATAAATTTATTTGAATAATGTGCAATATCCCGAGAACGGTTCATGCTAGCGTTCTAAAGGTTTTATTAATCGTTTTCTAAGGAAAAATTACATAATAAATGTCTATTTGCGTAACTTTATTAAAGGTTTTTATTTTTTGATGATTTTTTCAAAATTTCACTCGAAAATTTAAGGGGAGGGGGGTTCTGAATATTCGATTGCATTTAAAACAATAGGCTTCCAATATTCACGAATTGTGATTTTTGTATCAAATTTCATTCGATTGGCTCCATTCGTTTGTGAGATATCGTCTCCACAGACTCACTGACACACACACACGCACACGCACACACACACACAGACATCACCTCAAAAATGTTTGATTCGTGATCAGGGATGCTTGAAACGTGCTCTCCAGTCGAAAACTCGAATTCGAATTTTCGACCCCGTCACAATACTTTCCTTATACATTATGTATATAAGGAAAGTAAAAACACCGACAGCAAATAAATATTTGTAAGTCTATAAAAAAAAATAATAAAACACAAAAGAATTACAATAAATCATTTTTAAAACTTGTTAATGAAAAAAAATATCGAAATCATCAGGCAGGCTATTGTATAATTTACAGAAATTAAAGAAAAAACTTCTAAATTCATTGTAAAAATGAATTCCAATTTTTGTCTTCATTTATAAATTTTTCGACACATTACAATAGGTAGGACAAAGAAACTAATGGAGCCAATTGCTTTAAACAAAAATATTCTACCCAAATTCTTTAGAAATCCATTCCCACACCGAAAAGCCTGCAACGTCCATTGCACAAACAACATCTAGATTGGTCTCTGACAAAGTGAATCCGGTGTTCTTTGAACTCCAACATCAGCTAGGTTGGTCTCCAGCCGAACAGGACGCTCGACTCTAGTGAGTATGCAATGTAGTTGCATAACTTCAATATCATCATCTGACGGTCTCCAGCCGAAGAGGACGCTCGACTCTAGGGGGATAGAAGCTAACTTAGAGCGGCTCCCCGCTAGATTGGTCTCCACCTCCGATTGGACGCATCCTAGTGGATCAGAAATTGCAACTTTACGGTAAAGGATCAGATATGTTCTACTAATTTGTGTATACATATGTATATATACATGTCTTCTATATATATGATATTTTTGTAATTATTTTTTTAAAATGGTAGATAAAACTGGTAGTAAGTTTAAATCCAGAAATTTTATTTGTTACATTTGAAAAATCTGATGACTTTCCCCGAAGACTCATATTCAAGCTCTCTTTACTGTTCAAAAGTTTAACACCTCAAAATAACACGCGTAATTATTTAAAATTAAACTGAATTTTTACAGTTTTAATTCAATTATCGTTATATTAGCAACAGATTATTTTCAAAAGTGTTTTTGCGAAAATGCGAAAGGAATAAAATATCTCAAGAACGGTTAGTCTTAGAGTAATGGGGTTGGTCTTGTGAGTTTCATCTCCAAAAATTGCGTATAAAACAGGCATTTAATTGATATATTTGAGCATACGTAGTTTTTTAATTTAAATGTTAACATTTTTTGCTGGCCATTTCGCAGGAAAGACAGGTTCTTTTTTTGTCGAATCGTACCGAAATCTAATCAACACCAGGGTAACTCACAAGTGCCTTATCTACCAAATTTTGTGAAATTTTGTCTATTACTGTTTCAGTTAGAGTGGATACATACATTGAACAGACAGACACACACACACGCACATAGACGTCAATCTAAACACAATTCTTTCGTGTTCTAGAGGTCCGAAAACGTGCAGATCTGTTCAAAACTCGAGTTGCAATCTTGAGAACGGCTAGTCCTAGTGTAATGGGGTTGGTCTTACTAATTTCTTCGCTAAAAAATTAGTAAAAAATAAGTAATAAACAAGCATTTAATAGTTGAGCATACGCAGCTTTTAATTTTAGATTTTTGCGATTTTTGATGGCCATTTTGAAAAAAAAGGCAGATTATTTTTTTTCGAATCCTACCAAAATCTAATCAGAACCAGGGTGACTCACAAGTGACTCATCTACCGAATTTTGTGAAATTCGGTCCAGTAGTTTTTCAGTTAGAGTGGATACAAGCGCAAACCATTTCGCAAAAAAAGACGGGTTATTTTATTCCGAATCGTAACCAAAACAAATCAGCACCAGATTCGCCCACAAGTGACTTACTTACTAAATTTTGTGAAATTCGGTCCATTAGTTTTTTAGAGTGGATACAAAATCTGCATAGACAGACAGACACACAGACAGACACACACACACAGACGTCACGCTAAAAATAGTTCTTTCGCATTCTAGATGTCTCGAAACGTTTAGATCCGTCGAAAACTCGAGTTGCGATTTTCGGCATGATTCCAGTACTTCCCCTATACATTACCATGTATTGCAGGGAAAGTAAAAATCACAGTACAGGAAATCAAAGCAAAATCTTCAAACATATATTTAAAAAAAAAAAATTCAGGCAGAGCAAACAAATCATTAGTATTACAGCATAAATTAAATAATGTATAAAATTTAAAAACAGAAAAGTTTTTCAAAAAATTGCGATTAAACTTAGCTGGAATGTGAAATAACATATGGCACCTTCAGCTAGGCTTGCTAGCATGAATATGGATGACATTTAAAAGTGCACCACAATCAATTTAATTGGTGAGTAATTTCTTAATAAACAAGAAAGATCAATCATGCATAAGCATTGATTATAGAAACATTTCCAACTGAAATGCAATTTTTTTATAAACATCTCTACACTGTGATGCATTCAGGGCTGATATATTACTTTCCCTGCAATATATGGTAATATATAGGGAAAGTATTGGAATCACACGGGATCATACGGATCATACGGATCTACACGTTTCGAGACCTTTAGAATACGAAAAAACTATTTTTAGTGTGACGCCTGTGTGTGTGTCTGTCTGTCTGTGCAGATTTTGTATCCACTCTAACTAAAAAACTATTGGACCGAATTTCATAAAATTTGGAAGTAAGTCACTTGGGGGCGAATCTGGTGCTGATTAGTTTTGGGTACGATTCAGGATAAAAGAACCCGCCTTTTTTTGCGAACTGGCCCGCAAAAGCTTGTATCCACTCTAGCTGAAAAACTAATAGACCGAATTTTACAAAATTCGGTAGATAAGTTACTCGTGGAGCACTCTGGTGCTGATTAGATTTTGGTACGATTCGGAAAAAATTAACCTGCCTTTTTATGCAAAATAGCCTGCAAAAATCGCCAAAACCTAAAATTAAAAACTACGTATACTCAAATACATCCATTAAATGCTTATTTTATATGTAATTTTTAACGAAGAAAATAATAAGACTAACCCTATTACACTAGGACTAGCCGTTCTCGAGATATTTAAGTTTTTTCATATTTTCTCTACGCCACCTTTGAAAAAAATCTGATGTGGGCATAATATAATGTAATTTACAACTTTTACAGTAAAGTAAATAGGTTTTTCATATAGTAGATACTAATATTCTTTCCAAGATATTGAATTTTCAACAATTAGTCGTCATTTTCATTGATTTAGCGTCATTTTTATCCATTTGGCGCGATTTTCGTTAATTTGGCAACATTTCAAAAAGTCGCCAAGTTGGCGACATTCCGCCAAATTCGTCGCCAAGATCTCGACAAGCGTTATGGACGAAAAAATAAGTTATTCTTTCAGCAGATAAATGACTATTAGCGTTCGAATACAAAAGTATTACTCAAAGTATATTTTTCATGAATGGAACGAGCTAGATCCACGAGAATGATGTCATCCAATTTATCGCATGGTATTACATATGAAAAGTGAACATGTTTCTCAATAGGAATTTTTTTTTATTTTATATGACTTTTTGATAATTTTTATGAAAAATGTGCAATATCTCGAGAACGGTTCATATTAGCGTTCTGAAATTTACTTCAATCGTTTTCTAATGAAACATTACATAAGAAATGTCTATTTGCGTAACTTTATTAGTGGTTTTGAATTTTTGACGATTTTTTCAAAATTTCATTCGAAAATTTAGGGGGGTTCCGAACATTCGATTACGTATAAAAACAATAGGCTTCCAGTGTTTACGGATTGTGATTTTTGAACCAAATTTGGTTTAAATCGGTCCATTCGTTCGTCAGTTATCGCCTCCACAGACTCACTGACACACACACACACACACACACACATCCTTTCACACACACACACACACAGACAGACATCACTTCAAAAATGTTTGATTCGTGATCAGGGATGCTTGAAACGTGCTCTTCCGTCGAAAACTCGAATTCGAATTTTCTTTCCCGTCACAATACTTTCCTTATCCTTTATGTATAAAATCTGATGTGGGCAACACATGACTTTCCTTATATAATGTAATGAATTTACTACTTTTAAAGTAAAAAAATCTGATGTGAGCAACACATGACTTTCCTTACAGACCGAAATTCATTTTCACTTTCTTTCTTTTACAATTCATTAAATTGAGTTTTATAGCACAAAATAACACAGATATATTTTTTAAATTACATAACCAACCTGGTCTTATTTTTTTAACACTTTACAACGAAGTTGAAAAGTGTTTATGACTTTGTTCATTCTGTCTGTCTGTCTGTCCGTCCGTCCGTTACCACGATAACTGCCGTAAAAATGACTTAATCAAAATGAAATTTTAGTATGTTGTTCAGACGGTCTGTAGAACCTATGGGAATATAAATGAATAATATCACCCAATTAGTTTTGGATTGAACCCGGGTCGAAAAAATGAAATACATTGAGCCCTATGGGACCTAATTTTTCAAACATTTTTTAAGCGGATTTAAAATTCACAAATTGCTTCGAAAATTTTAGGTAATATTTAAATTGTTCCATAAAATATATAAAAAAAAATTCAGCGAAATATATTCAGTAGTTTTTTAAATAAAAATTAAAATAATAATTACACCTCTTATATGAAACGATCACGTGACCATGATATGAAACGATCACATGACCCACTTCAAAATGATATATGGCATCCATCTTGTCTCAATATCGTGATTTTTAAAGTTCCTTTTAATTCATATTGAGTGTTGTATCCGTCCTAAAACTACTTTATTTTTGCTTAAATTCTGTGCATCTACATACTGAAACAACGCAATGACAATATATTTGAGTTTAAATGCTCATCTAAATTTGATTATTTCTACAACTAAGCCTATTTTTCACCTATGTAAAATATAAACAGCAAAATATGTAGAATGAGTTGTATTAGAATTCATGTATTTTTTTAACACAATAATTTAGTCCATGGAGTCTGCATGGCTGATATGAATGAAAAATAATTGATTTCATAAAGAGAAGGACGATTTTTTTCGATGAAGTTTCAAGAATAGAGTTTAATTTTTTGTAGCTCCATGGTCTTAAACAAAATGTTTAAATAAAATAAATTATTATAGTATTGTGATGAATGTAATGAATGGGAGAAAGTTATGAATGAAATCCTGTTTTTATAGAGAGATCCAGGCGTGTTATTTTTTCTATGACGTCATTTGAATTAATTTCAGGTGTTTTCGATGAAGTTTTCAAATATAATAAATTATCGTAGTGTTATGATAATTCTAAAACTATTACCGAGGAATGTATAGCATTTTAGTGATGTTTAAACCAGGCAATTTATATTTCAATGCCGTCATTTGAATGAAGTTCATTTTTTTCGATGAAGGTTTAAGTTTTCAAATATAATAAATTAATACAGTATTGTGATAAGTTTCAAAATATTACCGAGGAATGTATTGCATTTTAGACTTGTTTAAATAAAATTGCATTGAAGTTGGAAAGTGTTTCATAATCAATGCTTTAAGCATGATTGATCTTTCTTGTTTTTATTGTCGTCAGAAATTACATATAAAACAAGCATTTAATTGATACATTTGAGCTTACGTATAGTCATTTATTTCAGATTTTGATAGTTTTTGCGGTCTATTTTGCAAAATAAAGGCAAATTTTTGTTTATTTTCCCGAACCATACCCAAATCTACTTAGCGCCAGAATATTCTACAGGTGATTTATCTACCAAATTTTGAGAAATTGGATCGATTACTTTTTCAACTGGATTGGATACATATATCGCACACACAGACGCCACGCTTAAAATAGTTTTTTGCGGTTTTAATGGCGCTTGAGACGTGTAGATTATTCGAAAGCTCGTGTTACGGTTTTTGACACGATTCCGCAATACTTTCCCCATACATTACCATGTATTGGAGGAAAAGTAAAAATTGAAAAAAAAATTGTTAAAAATATGTGTCTGCTATAGCTATATATTAAAATGTTCCAAGAAAGGTGGCTTGTACACAAAAAAAAAGTTAATTAAAAAAATTTAGGATATTTTTTCGGCGTAGGATGGAAACGAATTTCGTGTGTCCTGACGTTCTCAAATTATAGCTAGACGTAGATCCTTTTATTTTTAAATGCCCTTATTCCTCTAAATTCCATCTCCGTGAACCCTCGCCCTCCAATAAACCCCTTTGGTTCTCTAAAGTTCGTTCTAATCCTGATTCCATTAATAGACTTAAAAACTGTATTCTTGTTGCCAGGAGCGTTTCTGATAAAGTAACTTAATCTTTATGAGTAGATTCTGTTTTAGTGATCGCTGATCGATGAATTTCTTTATTATTCCTTATTTTCCACTATTCTCAGAAATAAATCTTTTCATCTTTATAATGTTACTTTTTTATTTGGGGAAAGGGGGGAAAACTATTATTTTCTTTTTCTTCTATGGCTCTTTTTTCTTTTATTTTCTTTCATTTGTATAGGGGAAGTTCGGGTAAGTTGACGAACTTAAGCAATACTTACGTTTAAGTTGTTACAGCTTGCAATTAGAGCTGCAGATTTTTTTTTCTATATTTAGTACACTATCAGTTAGTTTTAACCACCAATTATTAAATTATTTTTAAACAACAACAACAACAACAAAAAATCTGATGTGGGCAACACATGACTTTCCTTATATAATGCAATGAATTTACTACTTTTACAGTAAAAAAAATCTGATGTGGGCAACACATGACTTTCCTTATATAATGTAATGAATTTACTACTTTTACAGTAAAAAATAGGTTTTTCTTATAGTAGATACTAATATTCTTTCCAAGATATTGAATTTTCGACAATTAATCGCCATTTTCATTGATTTAGCATCATTTTTATCCATTTGGCGAGATTTTCATTAATTTGGCAACATTTCAAAAAAGTCGCCAAGTTGGCGACATTCCGCCAAATACGTCTCCAAAATCTCGCCAAGCGTTATGCACTAAGAAAACAGTTATTCTTACAGCAGATAAATGACTATTGGCGTTCAAATACAAAAGTATTATTCAAAGTATATTTTTTCATGAATGGAACGAGCTAGATCCACGAGAATGATGTCACTCAATTTATCGCATGGTATTACATATGAAAAGTGAACATGTTTCTCAATAGGAATTTTTTTTTATGTGACTTTTTCATAATTTTTTTGAAAAATGTACAATATCTCGAGAATGGTTCATGGTAGCGTTCTAAAATTTATGCCAATCGTTTTCTAATGAAAAATTACATAAGAAATGTCTATTTGCGTAACTTTATTAGCGGTTTTGATTTTTTGACGATTTTTTCAAAATTTCATTCGAAAATTTAGGGGGGTTCTGAACATTCGATTACACATAAAAACAATAGGCTTCTAGTGTTTACGGATTGTGATTTTTGTACCAAATTTGGTTCGAATCGGTCCATTCGTTCGTCAGTTATCGTCTCCACAGACTCACTGACACACACACATACTTTCACACACACACACACACACACACACACACACACACATACACACACATAGACATCACTTCAAAAATGTTTGATTCGTGATCAGGGATGCTTGAAACGTGCTCTCCCGTCGAAAACTCGAATTCGAATTTTCGACCCCGTCACAATACTTTCCTTATACATTATGTATATAAGGAAAGTAAAAATAGGTTTTCTTATAGTAGATACTAATATTCTTTCCAAGATATTGAGTTTTCGACAATTAGTCGTCATTTTCATTGATTTAGCGTCATTTTTATCCATTTGGCGAGATTTTCGTTAATTTGGCAACATTTCAAAAACTCGCCAAGTTGGCGACATTCCGCCAAATCCGTCGCCAAAATCTCGCCAAGCGTTATGGATGAAGAAATAAGTTGTTCTTACAGCAGACAAATGACTATTGGCGTTCAAATGCAAAAGTATTACTCAACGTATCTTTTTTCATGAATGGAACAAGCTAGATCCACGAGAATGATGTCATCCAATTTATCGTATGGTATTACATATGAAAAGTGAACATGTTTCTCAATAGGAAATTTTTTTTTTCATTTTATATGACTTTTTAATAATTTTTTTGAAAAATGTGCAATATCTCGAAAACGGTTCATGTTAGCATTCTAAAATTTATGTCAATCGTTTTCTAATGAAAAATTACATAAGAAATGTCTATTTGCGTAAATTTATTAGTGGTTTTGATTTTTTGACGATTTTTTAAAAATTTTATTCGAAAATTTAGGGGAGTTCTGAACATTCGATTACGTATAAAAACAATAGGCTTCCAGTGTTTACAGATTGTGATTTTTGTACCAAATTTGGTTCGAATCGGTCCATTCGTTCGTCAGTTATCGTCTCCACAGACTCACTGACACACACACACACACACACACAGACATCACTTCAAAAATGTTTGATTCGTGATCAGGGATGCTTGAAACGTGCTCTCCCGTCGAAAACTCGATTTCGAATTTTCGACCCCGTCACAATACTTTCCTTATACATTATGTATATAAGGAAAGTAAAAACTATATGTTATATGTGAAAATAATTTTAATTTCTAAATGTTTTCAAAATTCGTAATTCAAAATTTTTAAAATTATATTTTGTAGCATTGTTTTCAGGAAAAAATGATTTTTGAAATAGCATACACTATTAAATATTATTTATATTCTGTAAATATGTTTTTGTTTTTAAATCGTTTGGAATTGAGAGAGATTTCATTAATTTCTGGATATAGTTTAGGAGCATAATTTATATGCATTCTTTGCTATTAGAAAAAATATTGCTAATTGAATTTTTAAACTATTAAGTAGGTTTTTATAGTATGGGCTAAATGTAAAGTACTGCATTGAAGGTAATGTAATTGTTCTAAAATATTCACAAATGTTGATGATAGATTATAATTAATAATTGATTTAAGATTATAATTAATGCGTTTTTACAGCGGATTTTGTGTGCATTTTTATAATAGTAAGAAATAAAATTTTTTGAAATATATGTAACTTAGTATTTCTAATTTTAGTATTTGTAGTATTTGTAATTTAGTGTTTGTAATTTAGTAACTATTTCTGCCCATATGGAAGGAGTAAAGGAATATATTTCTAGGGAATATATATCTTCAAACAAACTTATTATCGAAAATAAATTGTTTTTCACTCACCACCCGTGATATTTAAATTTTTAAATTTAATTAAAATACTCACGCAAGTGGAAAGACAGAACAGTTTAATAATGAGGAACATGCACACTTTTAAAATAAATCGTTATAAATACAAAACTGAAACATTATATCGATATTTTAAAATCAAAGACAACCAAAAAATAGGCTTAAAAGTCTTATTAAAATCTCCTTCTTAAGACGTACAAAATCACACATAATAATGCGCTTTCGCCCATTATTATGCCTTTCATCAGTGACGAAGTGAAAATAAGTTGTGAACATGTGCCATAATATAGGCCATAATCACCAAGCTAAATGTACATAGCAATCAATTTACATTTTTAAATACGCGGCATTTAAAATAGAATTTAATTATAAAATGCAAATCACAATAAAAGGAAAAGATTCAGAAATTAAATGGTAACCAATAGGTATGTCTTCAAAAAACGAAATAAAGTATCTATTAAATTTTCAGAAAATCATCTAAAGTTTTCCCACGTAGTGAGTCGAGAACGAAACGCCAAGCATAACTATAATGGTTTGAACGGGATCAAAATTACAAATTAACTCACGGTAAATAAAAAGAGATTCATTCACCGCCAATTCAACCAGCTTTTTTGTTTTAGAGCCGTGTGCAATATTCATTTTAGTTCCTGTTAAATTATGAAGATCGGATAGCCAGTCGATTTTTCTGTGTCAGTATTTACAATCGATTACGTTTTCAAAATACAGGAAGTACAATATACTTTTTCATATTACAAAATATTAAATCAATTTTTCATATCTAACTTTCTGGTTGATACATTTTTGTTTCATTTATTTGTTAAACTAACAACGTACAAGCATATTTAGAGCTTCGGTATTTGATGCCAGAAGAATATTGAAATATTTCCTTTATATCGCTATTTCTTATGACCCTCTTTATATTCTTCTAGCAAAACGTTAGTCATTTTATTGTTCAGAAATGCATTCCAATGGTCAGGGTATAGCCAGTTACGATATTTGAAAGGTCTTCCCGATATACTAAGATGGAACACGTAAATAGGTGATTTCACTTCGTAATGGGTATTTGGGATATCAATAATATAAACATACACAAATAGATTTCCGTATGATATGGTTCATAACAAAATGATATAAAGATTCTTTTCGTGTTCATTTTGGTTTTCCTTTAATATTTTTTATGTGCCAGAATTCCTTTGTATTTTTTTACATAAGAATTTGGAAAATAGAAAAATGATGTGATTTTTTATATACAGTTTTAAAATTGCTTAATAATGTTGCATTATTTACACTTGCGTTAATTACAGTTTTTACGACGTTTCTATATCAAATTAGATCCAGGGATCTATTCAATCGACATTTACAATTTGTTTATTTATTTATTTATTTATTTGGAACAATGGGTCTCGAACTGCAGATTTGTTCACTATTTTTGATCAACCCGAGAACTCATTCGAATTTGAATTATGGTAATGTAACAATTTTTTCCAGTTTTTGCTTGGAATGCCTCGGATGATTTTAATAACTACTTTTTTAACTAGATTTATAGTAACTCTCACTGATTTGATCAACTTGAATTATTTGATTGTTGTATAAGAATTATATCCGATCACGCCTTCCTACCTCAGGAAGGACAGTCCTCGGCATCTTTTATTTGGTTCTCAAGAGACCAAATGGAAAAAGTGTAGATACCTCGTCCCTCAAACTGGTGTTTCCTAGTTTTTACCCTATCTCCTTCTCTGATCGAAGATAGATGGCGCCACTCCAATTCAAGGACTGTGCGCAACTCCTCTCTTCTTTCTCGGCCTTACCACAGGCCAATAGAAAAGCCAGCATTTGCGTGCGACCAGTACTCATATTCACGTTCGTTCTCATCTGTTTTTTTACTTATCTTACTTACATTCATCATTGTAAAACTGATTTCTTAACAAAACTTTAATTTAACTCTTATTTAATACCTGTTGTTGTTGAGACCCAGACCGTCCGACCTACCAGAAAGGTGTAAGGTAACTGTATGGACGGCCGGGAAGTGCCACCCAATTTAGACCGGAACCCAGTGGGGGAGGCATCCACAGGGACCGTACCCTCCTTCCCCTACCACCAACCTCTCGGAAGGACTTACGGACCCACATGTTTAACGTGATCGTACTCCGCATGAACACGGCGGCATTTGTGGTAGCGTGCAAATCAAGCGCGCAAACCACGGGGATACCGCACCCGAGATGGCCAACAGCACGCGGTGTTCCGAGGTGGTCACCCACCAAGTACTAACCGCGCCCGATGCTGCTTGACTTCGGTGATCTAACGAGAACCGGTGTTTTCAGCACGGTACGGCCGTTGGCCTTATTTAATACCTGTGCAACTTTTTCATATTGTAACTGATTAACCTCTTCACAAACTTTAAAACTCAGTTCTTTCCTCAGTCCAATCGTTCTGATTGGCTGTCTGTTTTCATGGTCCCCTCCCCCTTCCCTTTCCTACCCATACAGCAAAGATCGTCACAAGTGTGACAGTGACGTTGTAATCACGTGACATATGAGTCACAATGTGATATCACAGTTGTGATTTCTATGTGACGTAACACATTGGTAATATTGTGACCTTATTGTAACTATAGTTTGTGAAGTTTCTGCACCTTAATTAAGACGTCACAATGTGACGTCACATTTGTGATTTGTATGCAACATCGCTAATTGGTGACACCATGACATTACTGTGACTATATTTTGTCACGTATCTCCAACTAAACATAAATGTCACAATGTGACGTCACATTTGTGATTTATATTTAACATCGCTAATTGGTGATACCATGACATTACTGCGACTATATTTTGCCACGTATCTGCAACTAAACATAAATGTCACAACGTGACGTCACATTTGTGATTTATATTTAACATCGCAATTGGTGACACCATGACATTACTGTGACTATATTTTGTCACGTATCTGCAACTGAACATAAATGTCACAATGTGACGTCACATTTGTGATTTATATTTAACATCGTTAATTGGTGACACCATGACATTACCGTGACTATATTTTGTCACGTATCTGCAACTGAACATAAATGTAACAATGTGACGTCACATTTGTGATTTATATTTTACATCGCTAATTGGTGACACCATAACATTACTGTGACTATATTTTGCCACGTATCTACAACTGAACATAAATGTCACGATGTGACGTCACAGTTGTGATTTATATTTAACATCGCTAATTGGTGACACTATAACATTACTATGACTATATTTTGCCACGTATCTGCAACTGAACATAAATGTCACAATGTGACGTCACATTTGTGATTTATATTTAATATCGCTAATTGGTGACATCATAACATTACTGTGACTATATTTTGCCACGTATCTGCAATTAAACATAAATGTCACAACGTGACGTCACATTTGTGATTTATATTTAACATCGCGAATTGGTGACACCATGACATTACTGTGACTATACTTTGTCAAATATCTGCAACTAAGCTTAAATGTCACAATGTGACGTCACATTTGTGATTTATATTCAACATCGCTAATTGGTGACAGCACGACATTACTGTGATTATATTTTGTGACGTATCTGCAACTAAACATAAATGCTACAATGTGACGTTATAGTTGTTACTTCTAGCCGACGATGCGTATTAGTAACATTGGGACTTTATTGGGACTATATTTAGTGACGTTTCAACCACTTGATAAACACATAACAATGCAACGTCACATATGTGACTTATATGCAGCATCGATAATTAGTGACACTGTGAGATTACTGTGACTACATTTTGTAACTTTTCTGCAAATAAACATAAATGTTACAATATGACGTCATAGTTGTGACTTGTATGCAATATTGCATATTGGTTACATTATGCCATTGATGTAACTATATTTTGTGACTTTTATGCAACTGAATATTATTGTTACAATGAGGCATAGCAGTTGGGATTTCTATATAACATCGCTAATTGATGACACTGTAACATTGTCGTAACTATATTTTGTGTTGTTTTCGGCCCTAACCATAAATGTTACAATGCAACGTAGCAGTGCTATTGGCAAAACTATGACGGCACTGTAATAATTTATTCTTACTTCTGCTGTTTAAAACAGAGCACAATAGCTATATAAACGTCACTGTTGGGTCTGGTATTTCACATCATGTATTGATGTTACCTTACACCTTTCGGGTAGGTCGGACGGTCTGGGTTTCAAAATCATGTATTGATAACACTGTGAAATGTGCGATTAAGAACTTATATATTTTTTTCTTTTTCAAGGCAAAGCATTTTGTAAATCCACTACGTATTTACCTTCAGCTGTAACTGCTTTCATTTAACTGTTGTTTTTCTAAGCGATACATAAAACAGTGATCACTAGCTGCGGGACTCGCACCGAACCACAACATGTCCAGTGTAGTTTACGAGCAACGTAAATATAAGGTAATAACTGCGTATAACTATTTTTACTTTCCTTATATACATAATGTATAAGGAAAGTATTGTGATGGGGTCGAAAATTCGAATTCGAGTCTTCGACGGAAGAGCACGTTTCAAGCATCCCTGATCACGAATCAAACATTTTTGAAGTGATGTCTGTGTGTGTGTGTGTGTGTGTGTGTGTGTGTGAAAGTATGTGTGTGTGTATGTGTGTATGTGTGTGTGTCAGTGAGCCTGTGGAGACGATAACTGACGAACGAATGGACGGATTCGAACGAAATTTGGTACAAAAATCGCAATTTATAAACACTGGAAGTCAATTGTTTTTATACGCAATCGAATGTTCAGAACCCCCCTAAATTTTCGAGTGAAATTTTGAAAAAATCGTCAAAAAATCAAAACCGGTAATAAAGTCACGCAAATAGACATTCCTTATGTAATTTTTTATTAGAAAACGATTGACATAAATTTTAGAACGCTAACATGAACCGTTCTCGAGATATTGCACATTTTTCAAAAAAGTCATCAAAAAATCATATAAAATAAAACAAAAATATTTCCTATTGAGAAACATATTCACTTTTCGCATGTAATACCATGCGATAAATTGGGTGACATCATTCTCGTGAATCTAGCTCGTTCCATTCATGAAAAAAGATTCTTTGAGTAATACTTTTGTATTTGAACGACAATAGTCATTTATCTGCTATAAGAATAACTTATTTCTCCGTCCGAAACTTATTTCTCCGTCCACTCTTGCCGAGATTTTGGCGACGAATTTGGTGGAATGTCACCAACTTGGCGATATTTTTAATTGTTGCCAAAATAAAAAAAATCTCGCCAAATGAATAAAAATGATGCTAAATCAATGAAAATGACGACTAATTGAAGAAAATGCAATATCTTGGAAAGAATATAAGTATCTACTATAAGAATAACATTTTTTTTAACTGTAAAAGAAGTAAATTCATTGCATTATATAAGGAAAGTCATATGTTGCCCACATCAGATTTTTAAGAATGAAAACTGTCCAATAATTTGTATGGCTAACTTCAATTTATGGTCAATGACCGTATTTTTATAAAAAAATATCTTATTGTGCAGTTTGATAATTTACAAAATTGTATTCAACTTTAAAATCAAAAATCAACTGGTTGTGGGGGCCACATTTAACGTACTTTATATGTAACAAAGAAAATCCAATATTAAAATATGATGATGCACACAAAATTGTCTGACATAGATACTTTACAATTTTGTACATACAAATCAATCGAAGCACATTCCATATTTCTTAAAATTTTTAAAGAAAAAAAAAATATATATATATATATATATATATGCATGTTGTCCAAGTTGTCAGTGTTTATAGATATCATCTATTACTGATATAAGAAACATGCATTTTGTGTTCATTTTTTTAAAATACTTGGACTTGATAAAGAGTTTTATCGAAATGATCCATTCATTATTAGGCCTAGGGCTTGTCCACGTCTGAAGCTTTCATGCTTGGATTTTATTTTATTTTATTTTATCAATTCATTTCCATTGATGTTTTTGTTTGTCTTCAGATTGATGACTAGAGGTTTGCATTTTATTTTCCACTTGATTGATGATTCTCTGTTTATATATATATATATATATATATATATATATATATATATAATATGAAAATTCAAAGATTGAATAGAGAGAGGTTGTAACTTAAAATACCCTAACTTAAAACATGCCTACAAATTAAAAAGACGTATTAAAAATAGAATCTTCAATCATGAGGGAAAATATAATGACGTAATCACATGTAAATGTAAAAGTATAAGTTCCGGAGATGAATCAAGCCGGGTAAAAGTTTATGATACTGTAATAGTGGTTCAATAAACATAACCCCAGAGGTTCGCCTTCCCTGATAGTGAGTGCCAGGACTCACCAATGGCTGGCTACGAAGTTAATAAAATGGCAGAGACATGTATACAAAATAATGTTCATCATAATATAGAAAAAAAATCTTTAATTTATGTTTTAAGATATAATAACATTTGTATTAAAATAATAAAATATGTCTGCTTATTTGCGATATATCTGGCGAAGCACTCACTCACATTCACAATATTTTTGGAAAAAACATTAAAATTCATTAATTTTGAGTAATTGTTCTAAAATTCACAATTTTAAAGAAAAGCGTTTGCAATTTAAGAAAATGCTCAAATGTATATTTTTATTTAAAATCGCTAAATTTATCAATTTTATTTAAAAACTTTAAAACTTGTAATTTTAAGAAAACCTATAAAGCTAAAATGTACGAAAATGCGTAAAATTAAAAGTACTTCCATTCACGAATGTCACAGAGAACCGCGCTAATTCTAATGTTTCATGAAAATCTGATGTGGGCAACACATGACTTTCCTTATATAATGTAATGAGTTTACTACTTTTACTGTAAAAAAATAGGTTTTTCTTATAGTAGATACTAATATTCTTTCCAAGATATTGAATTTTCGACAATTAGTCGTCATTTTCATTGATTTAGCATCATTTTCATCCATTTGGCGAGATTTTCATTAATTTGGCAACATTTCAAAAAAGTCGCCAAGTTGGCGACATTCCGCCAAATTCGTCGCCAAAATCTCGCCAAGCGTTATCCACTAAGAAAAAAGTTATTCTTACAGCAGATAAATGACTATTGGCGTTTAAATACAAAATTATTATTCAAAGTATATTTTTTCATGAATGGAACAAGCTAGATCCACGAGAATGATGTCACTCAATTTATCGCATGGTATTACATATGAAAAGTGAACATGTTTCTCAATAGGAATTTTTTTTTTTATGTGACTTTTTCATAATTTTTTTGAAAAATGTACAATATCTCGAGAACGGTTCATGTTAGCGTTCTAAAATTTATGCCAATCGTTTTCTAATGAAAAATTACATAAGAAATGTCTATTTGCGTAACTTTATTAGAGGTTTTGATTTTTTGACGATTTTTTCAAAATTTTATTCGAAAATTTAGGGGAGTTCTGAACATTCGATTACGTATAAAAACAATACGCTTCCAGTGTTTACGGATTGTGATTTTGTACCAAATTTGGTTCGAATCGGTCCATTCGTTCGTCAGTTATCGTCTCCACAGACTCACTGACACACACACACACACACACACACACACACACACACACACACACACACACACACACACACACAGACAGACATCACTTCAAAAATGTTTGATTCGTGATCAGGGATGCTTGAAACGTGCTCTCCCGTCGAAAACTCTTATTCGAATTTTCGACCCCGTCACAATACTTTCCTTATACATTATGTATATAAGGAAAGTAGAAAAAGAAAGAAAATATTTTGTGTGGCCTTACATTACCATCCATCTTTTACAGAGACTTTACATCTAGAGAAAAATTTAATTGGTCACGTGTTGCAACCGCAGCTGCTCCATAGTTTTGGGGAAGCTGTTCTAGTATTTATCAACAATCTTAGTGGCGGGAAATTAAAGAATGCCGTGTATCATTGCGTATGCCGTAGATGTAATTTCCCACAATCGTGTTTTTAACACATTTGAATACAAATCATATCGGGCTGAGACTTATTAAATCTTCGGGTCGAGTCGGATCGTACATTTATTTATACGTTTCTTTGGATTCGGGCTGGGTTTAAACACTAGCATTTCGGGTCTGTCCGAGTGAAAATCTGGATTTCGGCCTTGCTAAATATAGATGAGCACCGAAAGCCTAAAATAGACTGAAAAAATCTCGAAATGACTTTTAAACAATGTTGTTCATTAATTTCAGATTAAATATATTTACAAAACATTCATTCATTTGACAATATTGAGTTTCTCGATATTTTATGAATTTTGTTATTTTGGATAAAAAACCTGATATATCGCGAGAACGGCGTATGTGTGCATCTTGTAAATGATAGCATTCGCATTTATATAAATATCCACATAAAATAGGAATTTTTGTAATATTTTATAACGTAATTATATTTTTATAACATTTTTATCAATTTTCGGAATGAAAAGTTCGTTATGTCGTGAACCTATACCGACGCATCTCATTCTCCATTTATATATATAACACCTGGACTTATTTTTTATGTATCAATAATTTTTACTTTCCTTATATACAGGGTGTAAAGTAGAATTCGAATTCGAGTTTTCGACGAAAGAGCACTCTTCAAGCATACCTGAACACGAATCAAACGTTTTTGAGGTGATGGCTGTGTGTGTGGATGAGTGTTGTTGTTGTTGAAACCCAGACCGTCCGACCTACCAGAAAGGTGTAAGGTAACTGTTTGGACGGTCGGGAAGTGCCACCCAATTTAGACCGGAACCCAGTGGTGGAGGCATCCACAGGGACCGTACCCTCCTTCCCCTACCACCAACCTCTCGGAAGGACTTTCGGACCCACATGTTTAACGTGATCGTACTTCGCATGAACACGGCGGCAGTTTTGGCAGTGGCTGGAATCGGACCCGGGCCTAACGAGTGCAACTCCAGCGCGCTAACCAATGGGTGTGTGAAAGTGTGTGTCATTAAGCCTGTGAAGACAATATCTCACGAACGGAGAAATTCGAATGAATTGGTACAAAAATTACAATCCTTGAATACTCTAAACCTATTGTTTTTCAACACAATCGAATGTTTAAACCTCCCCCCCCCCTCTAAATTTTTAGGTGAAATTTTGAAAAAATCATCAAAAAATCAAAATATTTAATAAAGTTACAAAAATAGATAAATCTTACGTAATTTTTTCTTAGAAAACGGTTGACATACATTTTGGAACGCTAGCATAAACCGTTCTCGAGATATTGCACATTTTTCAAATAAATTTATCAAAAAATCGCATAAATTGAAAAAAAATATTAACTTTTGAGAAACATGTTCACTTTTCATATGTAATATCATACAATAAATTGGGTGACTGGGTGACATCATTCTCGTGGATCTAGCTCGTTCCATTCTTCAGAAAAGATACTTTGAGTAATACTTTTGAATTTGAACGCCATTATTTCTCCGTCCATAACTCTTGGCGAGATTTTGGCAACGAAATTAGCTGAATGTCGCCAACTTTTTTAATGTTGCCAAATTAACGAAAATCTCGTCAAATGGATAAAAATGACGCTAAATCAATGAAATTGACGACTCATTGACGAAAATTCTTGAAAAAAATATAAGTATCTACTGTAAGAATAATCTATTTTATTTTTACTGCAAACGTAGTAAATTCATTTGAATATAAGGAAAGTCATGTGCTGCTCGCGTCAGATTTTTTTTATCGGGTTTTAATTCATGAATGTGAATACACCTACTATTTCGATGTTCAAAGTTCTTGTTTTTATCAATTTGATCATTTTCAGTACCCGGTATTAGTTCAATCAAATAATGGTACAAATACTGCTTCAATATCAAGACGGTAAATGTAAACTTCTTAAAATATAGAGTATATACAAAAATAAACTGGTCAACCGGTTTCAAAAGCGATGTTCAAATACTCATCTACTCAGTTGATGAGTAATAATCTTGAAATATCAATTTTTCAATAATTTTGAAAAAATTACTTTAAAATACCAAGGAATAAAAGACTACGGAATTTAAAAGAAAATAAAAAGCGAAGGAATCAACTGGTTTGGGAAGCTATATGAGCTATCTTTATCAACTAAATTCAAATAACATTTGATCAAACTAGTTTGAAAATGCCAGGAAATAAAAGCTGAAAAATTAAAATGAATGTTCCAAGAACTGAAGTAGATAGGTAATATTTTTTATATATATTTTTAAATTTTACAGTTTTTATTCTCTGGTGTTATTAAATTGAACTTAGTTAAAATAGCTCATGTAATTTTTCAGATCTGTTTTTCTTTCGAAATATATTATGACTTGGCACTTTTACAATAATTTGAACGAATGTTTTGAATTTTTTTTTATGCAGGTTCCTTATTTAGCTCCCGAAGCAGCTTGTTTCCATCGTTTTCGATATACTGCATAATTTCACAACATTTATTCACATGCATTTTTGGAAGTGTTTGAAACCTTCTACTAGATCTAACAAAAAACTACTAGATACGAATAAAAAGTTTTGACACTACAGTTATTTATTTCTAAAATTAAGTTAACTTATATTTTGATGTGAATAACATCTATGCTTGGGGTATCAGTAGCAAAAATCGGAGCATTACGAAAATGTAAACAATTTGGACGTTTATGTCTGCCGAACTTAATAGAAATTTAAAGACTCAACTCTCGACTTTCGTATGCACGAAATCAGAATATAAAATTTCATGAAAATACATTAATACTTAGTAACAGCTATAGGGTACACAAAAAAATCGAGCACTAACAGACATCACTCCAAACATAATCACAGCGTGCTCAGGGGATCCTAAAACATGAATTGGCATCACAATCTCGAAATATAAAATTTTAATGAAAAACAATACTTTCTCAATACTACTTATGAGGAAGTAAAAATGCAAATATTTTTTTTTATTTTGTCGGAAATATGGTCCAGATTAAGAATATATAAATATAATTTGAATATTTTAATATTTTAAGAAATAAATATTTTTTCGAAAGAAAATTAGAAAGTATCTGTCCGAGCGGGTTTTTTTCTTCTCCTTACTTTCATTAATATCTTCGAAACTATGAAACATCTATATAAGGAATAAGTGGCAAAAGTATATATTAGGAAATTAAGTTTCCAAATATATCCCTTTTCGAAAGAAAATTAAAAAGTATCTGTCCGAGGGGGGGTTTTTTCTTCTCCTTACTTTCATTAATATCTTCGAAACTATGAAAGATCTATATAAAGAATAAGTGTCAAAGGTATATATTAAAAAATTAAGTTTCCAAATATATATATATATATATAATTTTCGAAGTATAGTGGATATAGTTTCAATGTTTAATGAAATTATCTAAATAAAAATTCCAATATAAAATATCCGATAATTAGAAAATAATAATAACAAAATCAGTGGTCCTTGTGGACTACAATAAGAATTTTGAACATAAGTAGAAAAATGACTATAGCTTTGAATTTTATCATAAAAGATTGATTTTCAACATCTTATTGAAATGTTATTTTCAATACAATTTATATTCTATAAAGTATTAAACAAATATAAAACTTTCTTACTTTTTCCACTCTAAAAATAAAAAAAAAAAAAAAAACGGATAGTGTAATCAATGGTAGCTGATATGTCACAATAAAGTTTTATTATAGTTGACTGCACTAAATTAAGATTGCACAATTATTGCTCAACGAAAAATTTATTAAATTTTTTTATCATCTGCACAAAAGAGTTTAGAGAGAACGCGTTTTAATAGATATGTTTGATTGAAAAGTTATTATAGGAATTCTCCAGTACTTTTAAAATGTCTTCGAAATATTTTTCGCTTTAAGAATTCTTGAAAATGTATTTCTGGAAAAAGAAAGTAAGTTTATAATCAAAATGACACATCTACTATAAATATTTTCAAAAACTCAGTTAAAATATATCCCGGTTGGAACATATTTATTCAATTTAATTCAATTCAATTTAAGTGGCAACTGCATATAAAATCCAATTAGAGTAATCTCAAAGAACATAAAATACTAGAATACTAAACAATAAAAAGCTAAGAGCATTAAAACTGGCATTTTAAAAAAATGGCAGGTGTCAAAATAAAAATATCAATATCCGCGCAATATGTATCAAGGAGGTTAACAAATTTTATATACAAAAAAATCTCTTAATGTAATTGCTGTTTTATTTGTTTGCTTGTTTTCATGTCTAATATTAACAGGTCATATGAAACTCTAAGAACGCAAGAAAGTATAGTAGGACAATGAATAATATTATTTAAAACTTCATAGTAAAACAAGAGGCAAAACTATTTACTTTTTTCTAAGGCGACAAAATCATGGATAATAACTATAAATTCTGTAATAGCACGTTTAAAATGATTACAATTATTTTTTATTATCTGTTCTCTCTGGAACAAAACTCATAATGCAGATGTATATATATATATATATATATATATATATATATAATCTATCTCTAATATCAGATCCATTTTGTGTTCATTTTGATTAAATACTTGGGCATGACAAAGAGTTTTTCGAAATGAACAATTCATTTAGGCCTAGTGCTTATCCACGTCTAAAGCTTTAAAGCTTGAATTTTATTTGATTTTCTATTATTGAATGCACTTCGTTGATATTTGTTGATTATTTTTGCCTTGGTTACTAGAACTTTGCATTGCAACTTCTCTCTATTCTATCATTGGGCTGGGGGCGTAGTAACCAAACGTGTTGTTTTCCATTTCTCCATACAAAATTTCTCCGAACTTAAATGGGTTCCGATATGTTGTTCCTGAGGGGAATGGCACCTTCTGTGCAATGCTATTGGGCACAGGTTTCGAGGCGGCCCTGACTCAGATTTGTTTGTTGGAGAGGGGACTTTGAGGATAACGCGAGCGTTTCAAATATTTAGCCGTGTGTATTTATAAAGTCACTGTTATTCCAGAATTAGAAAAAAATTGTAAATATTGATGGTGACTACGGTAAAAGAAAAGTACTCCACGCACTTGCTCTTTTCTATTATTTTATGTTACAATCCTCTTTGTACAAGAAATATTGTTAGCGTTAGTAAATCGAATTTGAGTTTTGCATGATTTTATTTATTGCATTTTTTCTTTCAAAATTAAATACTTTTTATTCAATTTATTGCTTCTTATTATTAATGAAAATAATAATTTAAAATAATCATGAAGGTGGAAAATAAAGTAAAATTGTTAGGTTGAAAGTGAACAGAGCAATAATTTCTGAGTCGTGGAATGGCAACATCTATCTGTTGGCTCCCCCAGTTTGTTTATTTGCGGGAACGCGCGGCAAGATGTTATTGTTAACGGATCATTGGATATCTTTGTTAAAAGGTAATTTCATTTATTTTGTAATCTATTGATCTTATAATTTAGTATTTTGTAAATAAGTATATTGCATATTCCTTTCTAATTTTATAAGTTTCTTCAACGATTGAGATTAATTTATAACACTCTTTCCTTTGTTGCGCATTCGACGTGTATTCGATTCTTGGCCATCTGCCGAGCGTGATTCGATTAGCTTCGTTCTTGTTATGTTTTGAAAGTGGGAAGTAAGTAAATATCTGAATTGTATAACTATAATAAACTTGTAATACTGTGACATTTTCCTAACCAATTATTTTAATTTCATAGTGCAGCTACTAGTCAATTCTGCTTTTTCACTAAAAATAATGCAACTAACAAATAATTTCGAATACTGTTTTTATTGCAGTTTAAAATTCTAAAATTGTGCAGTTAGATTTGGATATTTGTACAGAAAAATTGTAATGAATTAAAATTTATTCTGGCTTGTACATATTTTTGCAGAAAGAATGAGAATTATCTGTTGCATGTATAAAATATTTTATTACCTAAAATTAAAGAGTTTTTTACAATCATATGTATACGTAGAATTTAATACTAATCATATATATACAGTCATATCTATACAATCATATGTATACATAAATTTGTCACTTACTGCAATATTATTGTTAAATTTCTAAACAATCCATATAAATGAAATTGAAAATCTGTCTGTCTGTATGTAAGTTTGTCTCTTTATCACGGGAGAACGAGTGAACGAATTTAATGAAATTTTGTGGGTAGGCTTAAATTAGCCCCACTTAAAATTTAGTTTAAGTTTTTGAGACCAGGGGTTATCTAGATATTAATTAAAAATGAACAATTGAGCCTTCCAAAGAGATAGCATTATGCAGACAATATGTTTTACGCCAATTTATTTGAAGAAAATTGTATCATGTCGCTTTAATGGATTTAAATCCAATGTGTTTATGTGACAGAAGGATTTTTATTAAATTTTTTCCGATTTAAATAATATAGTATGTATATAAAATAAATTTGAACGATATTGCATTTTTGACTGGATTATAACAATTACGGTCTTCAGGTTTAAACATTATTATTATTGATATTTTCGGGGATTAATGATATTTTCAATTTATTACATCTTTTTTTTATTTTGGCAAAAATTGTTGAAACTCATATATGTACAAAGCGCTGATCTTCTACAACTGCACTGGTATATCTTCTAATCTACGAGAATATAAGTAGTACATGTATATTGTCATATATTAGAATGAATTACGGCCTTTAGATTTAATGATTACGGGATTATTGTTATTTTCAATTTATTATGTCATCTATTTTAATTTGGCAAAGATTTTAGAAACTCATATGATGTAGTAATTGTAATCCTCTACTAATACATTGGTATATATTCTAATATTCGTGAATATAAGTAGTGCGGGTCCCATACAATTTTAGCACTTTTAATTTGCATATATTGGTTCAATTTCATATTTTTTTGTAAATTTGTTTAAGAACAGGACCAGGATGTTTTATTCTTCAGATATGCCTATTGAAGATAATTTTATATAGCGGGAACAGATATTCTTAAACTTCTTTTTAGTCAGGCATTAAATTAAATATTTTAATAGAATATTTTGATTAACAATATCATTTAGTATTCTATAGGAATTTGAACATGATCATGAATTTTAAATTTCTTTATATTATATGCTCCGCACGAAGAACAGGTATTACTGCTAGTTTCTCTATATATATGTGTGTAGAAATTAGTAAATTTCAGTCAGTGGTCTAAGGGACCAGTAATTTTTATGACATCATAGGTCCTCAACCTTTATTGCTGGTCTGTATACAGAATTTTTAAAAATATTTAAAAAATTGAAAAACATAGGAAATACTTGAGTAGTATTATATTTTAATTTCTGTAAAAACCATAATAAAGAAAAAAGAAAAGTTATATAAATTGTAATTTAATGTTTATGGAATAAACCAGTTAAATATATCTATATAATATTTATGAGGGAGAAAAGACATCGCTCCTAATTTTAACACACCATTACTAACACCACTCATTCCAACACACCACTCCCAATTTCAAGCTCTGCATAAAATAATACATGAAGGAATATATTTGAAGAAAGCATAGAAATATATAATAAATATGATATTTTAGGAAACATCTTAAATATTGCATTTACACTAACTTTTATAATTGGATTAAAATTTCATTTGAATAACTTAAATTGTTTCAGAAATATTGGTCATACCCCACTTAGTCACACACGTATTACATCATAAAAACATTCAATTTTGTGTTTAGTCATGCTCAGATCATGTTTAATTGTCAAAATCTTAAATTATTACGTGTTATAATATATTTTTACTCATATCATGTATGTCTGAGAGATTAGAATTAACATTAAAAACTATCCTTACCTATGATACTCCTGATAATACCTTCATTATAAAGCAATGGCGATTCTCGACCGCTTTTACGTTGCAACTACAGTTCAAAATATTTCCACGGGCTCTCATTTTCTATCCAAAAATAAGTAAATTGCCATAAATTTCTTTAGAAATATGTTATATCACACCTGTATATATTATTCATACTTAATCTAAGATGGCCATGCTTAAAAATATAGTTTCGTTGTTTTATTATGATTATATGAATTTTAATTACTATTACTATTTAGTACTATTTACAGAAGTAGTTGATTATCTTTTGCTAAAGCAAAAATTATTAAATATTAATGAGTTGGTTAAATATATTTTTATATGGGTAGCATTTCGAAAGTTCTATTAAGTAATTTTACAACTTTGCAGTATAGCAAATTTTAATTTAATGAAAGATAAAATATCGTGCTTTTTTTAATCTTGTTTTTAGGGATGCAAAGAATATTCGGCTTGTCTGAATATTACTAGTATTTTGTGAAATGATTCAACCGTATACTGTTGAGAGTATTCTATATTTATAACATCACTTTAATATTAAGTAGATTAACTATCTTCTATTAATAAGGATACAATTCATGCCAATAAAGTGATATTAAATTACAATAGGAAAATTGCCGACTCTAGGTACAAGAATTTCCTCAACACAAGAAAAGAATATTTTATATACTAGGGATTATAATCTCAGATATTTTGTATAAATCTGGTATTTGGGGATTGCAAAATTGTTAATCCTGGGATTTGGAATTTCATTTTATCTCATTTAAAATAATTCAAATTTTATACTCTTGTATTTTTTTTTATTCTTCTATAAATATTACATGTATGTGTGGAATGAAAATAGCACTTTGAGAGCTCTTTAAAATAAGCTTTCTTTATATAGAATTTTTGGATATAATATTTTTATTAAAAGATATCTTCTAGTATTGCTTTGTGTTTGTAATGAGCATATACTGACTATGCTCATTACAAACCCATTACATAAAAACGTGTAATAGTAGAGATGGTCTTATGTAAGATACTACTACCTTAAATAATGCAATAAAACATATAAAAAAACTAGTATCTTTACAATAAATGCACCTGTGTACTTTGGAATCTTATGGCTGAATTTTAACATCTATATAGGGGGGGGGGGAGAGATCTAATTTTAAATTCGTAATTTGGGCATTATGACACACTTGTATTATTTTAACTATTATTCAATAGCTTATATCAAGTTATTTAAAAATGCTTAAATTGGAGTAAGTCGAAAAATTAGGGGATCAAAATCATGATCAATCAAGATGGAAATTGTACTCTTCGGCAAAGAAATATTTTTAAAATGAACTGCATATTTATGTTGTATGTACATGATTTTGCAAAAAAATGCATCATACCAGGATATTTTTTTAGGTTGTGCGAAAAATTGATGATGGACATGTTTCTAACTTGCATGCAAATCGCGGAATATAGGATTTTGTAGAATAGCAAAATCCTGTTTCCCTATACTCAGTTATCCCTCGACTTATCTCAATTATTTTCCACATCTATTAAAAGTACTAGAGACAATCTGACTTATATAACATAACAACTTATTTATATATCAAATTTGGTATCATGTAGTTGAATATTTTGGGAAATATTGCATTAAAATGTGAAACTCCCGTGCCTATTCCGTGTACTGTTGTGAATGATACTGGTAAAACTGTACCTTTAGAAACTAGTGAAACTGCACCTAAAGAAAATTGCACCGTAAATTTTACATTCATCGGTAGTTTTGCAGAATATTGGTTATAAAATTTCGTAGTGCAAAGGATGTTTGCGCACAATAGAGAAATGAATGGACTGCCATAAGTTTTTTTTTTTTTTTACATAAATAGTACCTTTGAAAATGTATAGGTATCCTATTTGGCCAATAAGTGTTTTTTACATGAAAACAATACTTTCCTATAGTGAGAGAAGTATAAAAGGAACATATTTAACGAAATCAATGGTAATGTCAAACGATTCGAAGTAATTTTTTATATATATAAAAAGGTTTCTATTAAATATACGGGGTGTCCCATCAAGACTGCTCCTTGCTCGGAGTACATAAAAAGTGACCCAAGAACCATACCTCCACGACCCATAGTTTTCAAGAAAAATGCGAAAGAAAAAATATGACATCGCATCCGGTGCACGTAAAATAAACTTTACTTGAAACATGAACATCAGTACTTGCATATGACATTATGTTTACATAGAAGGATGCTCAAAATAACCACTGCCAATAACGAGACATCCATGCGCGCACTGTAAGAATGGCAAATTGCATACGATTCTGCATTGTGCTTCAGCATCCACTTAGTTGCTTGCCTTCATGCTGCGCTCAACTTTGTGAACAAAAACACGATCCTTGATCATGTGCAGTGATCCATTCTACAGCGCTCGCATGCATACCTCGATATGCACAGTTGTTGTTATTGAAACCCAGACCGTCCGACCTACCAGAAAGGTGTAATTGAGCATCTGCCTATGTAAACATGTAATATAGATGTACCGATGTTCATGTTTCCAATAAAAATTATTTTCCATGCACCGGATTTGACATCATACTTTATCTTTCGCATTTTCCGCAAAAACTATGGGTCATAGAGGTATGGTTCTTGGGTTATTTTTCATGTACACCGAGAGAGGATTTTCACTCTGCAGAGTTTATGCTATCTTGACGGGACACCTTGTTTATTCGTTTTTCATAGTTAGTCCTAAATTACACCATTATTATACTGGACAGTATTTAGCACTAAACATCTTATAATTTATCCTATTCATTCAATGCTGGAGAGCTGGACATAAGGGAAAAATATATACCATATTTCTTCAATTTTAAGGTGCCCTTTTTCCGATATAAATGTAACTAAAAACAGGGTGTGTCTTAGAACCGATGGTGTCTTGCAATTCTTTTTTTTTATGAAGATAAATATAGCTCAGAGTCATTAGACTCTGCATGTGAGGTTCGCTCTTCTGATATTGATTCAGAAGAAAGTGATGAATAACATACCTACTGATAAATACTATTTCTGTTAATAAATTGAATTCTATTGAAATAAATGACATTTTTAGTTTTACTTTATTTATTTTTAAATCAAAGCTTTTTCTCTGTTGGTGTTACGGAAATTAAGGTGGTGTCTTACAATCTTATAATGTAAGAAATACAATACATAAATTATAAAATATTATTTAAAAATATTTTTATGTAATTTATAATGGGATAATTAATTAAAATTAGAACAAAATTGAATTGTATATTTTAGACATTCTCTACTTTTGCAAAGTAATATTTAACTTTTTAATTTATGTAGGATTTTGTGACAAGCATCTCATTCAAGTTTTTCCTGACTATCCAGTCGCTTGCTCGCACAATTGATGGGAGTGGAAGCTGAAATTGAGCATCTGTGCTGTGATAACGATGTAGTTTATCTCTGTTTAGTGCTTAGGCATTTTAAGAAACTTTTTTTCATTTTAGTATAAATAAAAAAAGGACAAGAAAATATAGTGATAAAATATTTAATTGTTATGTATTATACAGTATACTGTAAAGTGTGGTATTCTTGTATATTGTATTTTAAGAACAGACCTAAGGATTTTCATGAAATTAGGTGAACGTACCGTTATTGTATGCGAGAAGGTGATTTAACTATATTTCAACTTTGGAAAATCTTATTTACAACACCCATTAATCATTTAATCTCCTTTAGTAGTAAATGAGAAGTCAGTAATATCCATGTGTTTAGTTATTGGTTGTAAAATGGTTAAAAAGGAGTACAATATTCAGCTTCACCTCATTTATATAAGATAAAGGGAGTTTAGTCATTGTAAAATAGTTACTAAAATAATCCAATATTCAACTATGCCTCATTTACATAGGATCTAGATGAATTGAGATCAGTAATTAAAAATTTATCAGATATGTGTTAAAGAGCACTTTGTGGTCTAACTCAATCTGCTTAGCAAATCAGTTGCTAGCAATTGTGATATTTATATTTTAACAGTTGAAGAGAGAACTTATACCGGGACTCATGATAATGCGAAATAGTGCAATGTTTATGTTTTTAAGTAAAGTGGTGTATTTTTATAAATATTTATAAAATTTTATATCTTAAAGGGGCCTAAAGATGTCCTGTGAAACTAGGAAATGTCAGAATTTCAACTTTAATAAAGAGAACATGACACCGTTGGCAGAAGACTGATTGGATTCTAATCTCAAAAGCTATCCTTTGGATGAAGAAGATAGGCCTACAACAGAGTTTCCCCCAGGATAAAGAAGGGCAGGGTGGTGCTGTTACCAAGAAAAGGACACTTGTTAAAAAAAGGGGCACATTTTTTTATGTGAATAATATTTATGCTTGGGGTTTCTGTGACGAAAATGAGTATTGCAAAGTATCTGTCTGAACAAATGTTTTTTTCTTTCATTTTGCTTACTTTCACTTGAAATATCTTCGAAACCATATAAGATAGATATACATAGTAAACGACAAAAATATGCATTAGGAAATTTAGTTACTAAATCTATATTTATACTTTAAACAAGAAAGATTAATCTTGCATAAGACATTGATTATGAAACACTTTCCAACTGAAATGCAATTTTATTTAAACATCTCTAAAATGCCATACATTCAGCAGTGATATTTTTAAAATTATCATAGTACTATAATTTATTTTACTTGGAAACTTAAAACTTCATTAAAAAAAGCAATGCTATAAAATCGCTTGCTTCTCTATCTAAGTAAATCGATGAATATTCCATTCATATCACTTATATTCCAGACTCCGGAGCTAAGTAATTTCGCTTAAAAAAATTCAGCAATTCTTATACAACTCATCTTACAATATCTTATTTTGTGTACATTTTGAAAAACTGCTTTGCCTACAATGACTACAAGACCAAGGAAAGAGGCATGGAAAGAACCTCTGATTTTAACATGATACATAATGTTCAGCGATTAGAAGATATGTGACAACATGCAACTCAATGACTAACTGACGAAATAAAGCCACAACATAACCAATGTTTGGAAGAACATCGAATCTCAACCAAAACTACCGAAGAACATATTCAGCAACTGCACGACATGCGACAATGTGCAACTCAATGAACAACATAACCGCCGCTTGGAAGAACAATGACGTTGATTGTTGAATGTTACAGCGAATTTCAACCGAAACCTTCAAATATAACACCTATAGAACTCGAATATGAGAATTAAAAATAGACAAAACAGCATTTTAATTCAAATATTTTAATATACTGCAAACAACAACGACAACAGAAATACTTATTTTTTGTTGCGATGTTCATTCATAATTTGCCTCTGATTTGATTTACATTATTAATTTTGATGATTTTGATTTAATATTACAATCTGAAAATAACATTTAAAATTTTAAAATTTTTTATGCACAGCAAGTTTATAACTGAATAGGGGAAACTCTTGTACTCTTGTAGGGCCATTCAGCTTTATTTTAATAATTATTATTTTACATTATTACTCTTTGAGGTAAGTAGCTACATGATTTGAAATCTTAGCAACCATTTTGAGTGAAAGAAGGTAAATATAGCAGTTAAGTAGAAGAAAAAGTTTTAGTTTGATGGCCCAAAGTAAAATTCTTAACATTACTTTGATATTGATATTTAGAAGGTAAGTGCAAAGTTTTATTTTTATGTATAACAGTTAGTTTCGGTCATAAACTAAGGGAAAAGATGGAATATTAACAAATCGGAATATTTATAGAGTTTTGGCTGTGGAAGCCATTTTATAAAAAATGGCTATACCTTGTACCTAGAGCCATGGTCCTAGGTACAATATTATAATTTGTATAGTTTAAAAAATATTTATAAAGGAATGAAAAGATTTTTATATTGTAATAATAATAGATTTATAATGCAAGTTTAGAACTTTTGTATAACATTATTTGGCTTACTGTATTAGTGTTGGTGTTTTATTTATTCAGACTGGTTTTCGGGTATCGGGCTTATGACCAGTAAATGGAAATATATGCAATGTGATGAATATTTGAGTTTTCTAACAGATAGACCCTATTCAACTGAAAATGGTTTCAAATGTGGGAATTTGATGGTGAATAGGCCAATTAATAGTCATCAAGTGACAAAAAAGGGATATCTCTGCTGGAATTTGTCAGTCTTCTACATCAAACACTGAATCAATGCAATGTATAGCACCGAAATAAGTGTCCCATTTCCTTAAATCTAAAACTTATATTGTACAAAATGATGGGCAAAAATCTGGTAAATGTAGAATCCTTACTAATACTCTAGAGAAAGCTGAATTTGAAGGAGTAAAATTAAAGAAAATGATCGCCAAAAAGATAATTGTTAAGAGACCTACATTTAAAGCAGAGAAGCAATATATGTGATTTGAGTAAATGGAAAGGGACAGTTCTGAATGAATATGCATTAGGAAATGATTATGGTGATGAGACATCTAAGGAATCACCACATATGATGGAAGCTTCAGTTTCTGCAAGTGATATGGATTCTGTAATAACTTATGGGAGGGATCAAATTCAAAAAGGAAACTATTGCTTGATAAAATTAGACGGGAAGAAAACAAAAAAAATTATGTTGCAGACCAACAATAAAATACCTATAACGAATGAGTAGTCCGAAAAGTTTCTACACCAGAATGCTACAACGTCTGCGATTAGCACAAATGATGTTGTTACCTGAACCCAAAGCTATTGGAGGCTCAGAATAGCTATGTTTACTACTTACTTTTGGTATCAGTTTTACAAATTACACTGTGGAATAATACAAATATTTTCTTTTATTATTATTATCGTGATTTGAGTAATCAAATTTTGTTTAATTTGTATTGTTTATATATAAAAAATATTCTTTTCCAGGCGTAGACGAGTGTGCAAGAATATTAGTGTTTATCGACGATTCTGGATTCTGTTTGTCGAATGACAGTCGCGGTGTGAGAGTCTGGAGACGACGTGGAAACAGATCCAATCCTGCTGCGAATGTTGAACGCAATACTGCTCGACAGCGCGGCATCATGGTTTGGGGTGCTATCGGTTTCGATAGCCGGTCACTTCTGGTTCATATCAGAGGCAAATTAATGGCACGACGATATGTAAATGAGGTGCTGCGGCCAGTTGCACTGCTGTACTTTCAGCTGTAAGATAACGCATGACGGCATATGGTAACCATCAGCAGATAAGCCTTGCAAGGTATCCAGGTGCTTCCTTGGCCTCCGCTGTCTCAAGAACTGTCTCGTCTGTCTGTCGTTTGACTGCCCTACCTCTCAGATCTGTCTGTCGTTTGACTACCCTGCATCCGCCTCAAACAGAGGATGACCTGTGGAAGATTGCTGAGGGCATATAGTCATATATACCTCAGAAAACTCTCCTCACTCTATTTGCATATGTTATTTGAAGGATTGCTGCTTGTATCACCGAAAGATGTGAACCTGCTGCCTACTGATTACCCTGTCTATGCCACTAGTATATTTCATTATTCTTCTGGAATTAACATCACTTATTTATATATGCCATCTCTGTCTGCTCTTTAACTTCAAACTCTATCCGTTCTTTCATGCTGTTGCATTTTCTGTGTTGGGTAGTGTATTTCCAGTGAAAGTAAGAAAATAAAAAACACTCACTTGGACAGATGTTAAAGTTTTTTCGAAAAGAAAAGTTTAAAATACTGAAGTTTTTCTATTACATTTATATTAAGTTAATTCTATTATATTTTTATACATTTACTAGAAAATGTACCCCACGTTACCCGAGATTAAAAACAGACTTCTGATAAAAATTATACCGGAACTCGCAGCGAATTCCCGAAAACTAAATACAATTTTAACAGCTCACTTATAACAAAAGCAAAGTAAAATAAACTGTTGCTTGGGTGCACACACGGCTATTAAATTATTGCTCATTTTGGGCAACATCGAGTACATTTTCTAGAAAATGTACCTGGCGTTGCTTGGGATATGAAATTCAATCCTTTGATTAAAATCATGAACTCGCATCGATTTATCGAAAACAAAAATAACGTGCCAACAATATGCCCGCTTATGATTAACACAATTATAAAAAAAAAAACATCTGCTCTGATTGTGGAGGGAAGGAATGAATCTCCGCGAGAATATCGCAGGTGCGTCATTTCGTTTTAACATACGAATATATATATATATATATATATATATATATATATATATATTTTAAATTCTTTTAATTCAATGGATTCCTTTCAAAGTTTATTTGAAAGAGAATGTTTTGATCTTTCCTATGGTGTCAAGTTCGAAAGTCTGAAATAATGTTTTTGGTCTCTAAGGAAGTCATTCGTATGAAAATAGTACTAAAACATAAATAACTAAAAAAATTTCGAATAAAAAAACAAACAAAAACCCGCCAAGGTGCAACTTTTCGTGTTCTGAAGTAACTGTGTATCAAATTTCATGACCGTACGTCGATTAGAATTTACTCTACAGCCGAAAAAACGGACAAATCGATATCTTCTTTTATTATTACTGATAGTCTGGACTATATTTCCGACAAAACATGAAAAATTATTTACATTTTTATCCACTGGGTTCGGAGATATAAACGTCCAAAACGTTTACATTTTTCGTAACTCTCCGATTTCCGCCACAGATACCCCAATCATAAATATTTTTCACATAAAAGAACCTGATGTGGATCGCACAACGATCTTCCCCTATATAGTACAATGAATTTACTTCTTTCATGCTGAGAAAATTATGTATAAGATCCACGACACAATGTTTTTTATTTTGATTTATACATTTGGAGCTTTTTTGGATGACAACATATAAAACTATTTCTTACTCAATTAACTTATATTTCTCACAGTTCCAAATTGACTATTATCAATATTGATAGCATCTGCAATAAGCTGTAAAATAAAATTAAAAAAATTCATCAATATTACGCCACTTTCGTTAATGCAGAGTCATTTTTGCAATTTTGACGGTAATTTCGTCAATCTGGAACGAAACAGTGTCAATCTGGCGATATTTCTCTAAATTAAGGCCAAATTTATCGCCAGATGTTGCAGATAAATAAGGAACAGCTTTTCTTATGTATTACGTATTAACTTGTTTGTGACGTCACATTGTAATGTCTCTGAACTAAAGCTCCTGTATATACAGCCTGACGTAAGAGCGGCCATCTTGACTCCCAGTTGAAGCGATGGCAGTACCTGACGAAACGAAGATTAGTTTCTCTTCTTTTTCTTAGGATCTCGAGAAAATTAAAGTATTCTAGACTACTTTCTTAAATGTGTGGTACAATTTTTTGAAAGCAGAACCACCTATTTTACAGCAAAATTACGTATCAAATATCAGTCATATAACATGCGCGCGCCATTGAAATAGCACAGGGAGACGATAACTAACTGAACCGGTTGCAAACAAAATGGCGATTGTGTCAGCGGAGCCTTACTCTGAACCGTGATTTCGTAACATTGCTGTTACATCAAGTTACGTTTCAGCAATGTATTCATGTCACAGCGAAGCTACTTTGGTCATTTCCGAGGTACTTTTGTGACGTCACATTTTGATGTTTCTGCGAAGTGAAATTTTGACATTGCAGTTACATCAAATTGTGTTACTATAGTGTCGCATTCATGTGACAGTGAAGCCAGAATCTCCATTTTAGGAGTATATTTGTAAAGTCATATTAACACACAATCCATTAAACTGCGCAGGTTCTGCTCCCAGTAGGAGCTAGCTGACGCTACTTCGAATTGTCGAGGAAAGAGCAGGTTTCAAGTATGACTATTGGCTAATTGTTAAGCTTCAAAATGCAAAACTGTTACCCAAAGTGTCTTTTCTTGTGAATGGAACAAACTAGATCCACGAGAATGATATTAACAAATTTATTGCTTAATATTACATATGAAAAGTGAACATGTTTCAAAATAGCTAATACTTAAATTATTGATTTTATGAGGGTTATTTTTATTTTAACATATGCAATATCTCCAGAACGGTTTCTGCTAGAGTTCTAAAGTTTGTCATTCGTTTGCTAATGAAAATGCACACAAATCATGATCATTCACGTAACATTGAAGATTCTGATAGTTTCAAAATTAAATTTGATTTCATAAAATATAATTTTGGGTGTCTTTCGAACATTTGATTACATTTAAAATCCACATAGTTTCAGTATTCACTGATTGTAATGTATTTACCAAATTTCATTCAAACCACACCAATCGTTCGTAAGATATCACATCCAGACACTCATGGACACATACAAACATCACCTCAAAAACGTTTTATTCGAGTTCCGGGATGCTTGAAACCTGCTCTTCCCTCGACAATTCGAAGTAGTCAGCTAGCCCCTATAGGCAACAGAAGAACCTATCCAGATATGACTTCGCAAAACTATACTCCTAAAATGGAGATTCTGGCTTCACTGTCACGTGAATGTGACATTGTAGTAACGCAATTTGATGTAACTGCAATGTCAAAATTTCACTTCGCAGAAACATCAGTATGCGACGTCACAAAAGTACCTTGAAAATGACCAAAATAACTTCGCTGTGACGTGATGGTCACATTGCTGAAACGTACCTTGACGTAACAGCAATGTTACGAAATCACGGTACAGAGCCATTACAATGTGACGTTACACATAGGTTGGTATGCGACGTCACAAACGACCACGAAAATGACCAAAATGACTTCGCTGTGACGTCGATGTGAAATTGCCGAGACGTACTGTGACGTCCTGTAACATCCCAAATTCACAGTGTGACGTCGCAAAAGTACTCTTAGAATGAAAATAATAACTTCGCTGTGACGTGAATGTCACATTGCAGAAATGTTACGGAATCACGGTCCAAAGACATTATAATGTGACGTCACAAACAAGTTAATATGCGACGTCACAAACGACCATGAAAATGACCAAAATGACCTCGCTGTGACGTTAATGTGAAATTGCCGAGACGTACTGTGACGTCCCGTGACGACCCAAATTCACAGTGTGACGTCACAAACGTACCTTGAGGATAACCAAAGTAACTTCGCTGTGACGTGAATATCACATTGCAGAAATGTAACGTGACGTTACAGCAAAGTTACAAAATCACGGTCTAACGACATTACAATGTGACGTCACAAACAAGTTAATATGCGACGTCACAAACGACCATGAAAATGACCAAAATGACCTCGCTGTGACGTTACTGTGAAATTGCCAAGACGTACTGTGACGTCCCGTGACGACCCAAATTCACAGTGTGACGTCACAAACGTACCCTGAGAATGAACAAAGTAACTTTGCTGTGACGTGAATATCACATTGCAGAAATGTAACGTGACGTAACAGCAAAGTTACGAAATCACGGTCAAACGACATTACAATGAGACGTCACAAACAAGTTAATGTGCGACGTCACAAACGACCATGAAAATGACCAAAATGACCTCGCTGTGACGTTACTGTGAAATTGCCAAGACGTACTGTGACGTCCCGTGACGACCCAAATTCACAGTGTGACGTCACAAACGTACCCTGAGAATGAACAAAGTAACTTCACTGTGACGTGAATATCACATTGCAGAAATGTAACGTGACGTAACAGCAAAGTTACGAAATCACGGTCAAACGACATTACAATGTGACGTCACAAACAAGTTAATATGCGACGTCACAAACGACCATGAAAATGACCAAAATGACCTCGCTGTGACGTTACTGTGAAATTGCCAAGACGTACTGTGACGTCCTGTGACGTCCCAAAGTCACAGTGTGACGTAAATCTTACGTCACTGTGAAAAAAAATGCTGTGTGGGTACCTACTCGCCAGATCAGCCATCCAAGACAGATTCTCACCTCTCATATATCTTCGATCATATATGGACAAAAAACCTCATCACAGCACCCTCCAAGAGCTGAGTGCGAAGTTAAACTTCATTGCAAGAAACCAAAGGACTTGCTATATATTAAATGTGGGTAAGTGTCGTCAGACACAGGATGATACCCCGTAATGAAGTGTCTTGGCTTGGCTGTAAGAATTGTTGTATAAGAATAGCTATTGTTGTATACGAATTACTGAATATTTTTCACGCATATTAAATCTGGTGTCTGGAATAAAAGTGATATGAATGAAATATTCATCGCTTTTACATAGAGAGCCAGATGATTTATATTTCGATAACGTCATTTGAATAAAGTTCCTTTTTTGGGATGAAATTTTCAAATTCAATGATTTACTGCAGTACAGTGATAATTTAATATATATCAGAGCTGAATGTATAGTATTTTAGGGATGTTTAAATAAAATTACATTTCAGTTGGAAAGTGTTTCATAATTAATGCTTTATGCGTAATTGACCTTTCTTGTTAAATATATTACTGTCCGCAATTATTAAATTTATTGTAGTCGGAAAAAACCCACATGATCTGTCTAGAAAAACATGATTGGCACTTTCAACGTTGACCCATCGTATACATCATCGATAAAGAAAAACCTTAAATCCAACTAGCCAGGCTTACTTAGATATTACAATAATTCAAACTGCTGCTTGTAAGATAAAAGCTTGCAGAACTTTCTTAAATGAAGCTGGCATATGTCAGTAAAGCAGTCTATTAAGTACTTACATATGCCTACTTTGTAAACGCAATTTTAATTAATACTTTATAAACGTAATGTTAATTAATACTTTGTAAACGTAATGTTAATTAATAGTTTGTAAACGTAATGTTAATTAATACTTTGTAAACGTAATGTTAATTAATACTTTGTGAACGTAATGTTAATTAATACTTTGTAAACATAATGTTAATTAATAAATGAAAGATTTAAGAGTTATAAATGGATATTTTCTCAGGTAATTCAACGGCCTCCACATTAATAAATATTTCCTGTCTACTCTTAAAGATTTGTTTGTATATGGGAATTCCTGTATATGCTCCTTGAGATACTACACATAACATACTTTTAGTGATTTTTCACGGGTACTCACTAGTTATTAAAAATATGAAGTATATGTTGAGTGTTAGTATATACTATATTGAATTTACTGAAATAATTTCATCTTCAGTCGTTATAAAATATTGCGAATTCTTCAACCAAGCAAATGAACACATGAAGTTGCTCTTTGATTTGGAGAAATTTAAAAGGAATATCTTTGTAATGCTTTAATTTATTTTCAGAAAATGGCTGAATGCCCATAGGGAATATTTAGCTAATCTGTGGTGGTCGTAACGGGATCCAGATTTGGATAATTTAAAAGCTCATTTCAAAATTATATATTGCAGTTGTCTGAATGCTAAAGTGACTTCGGCAATATGAATTTATTATGTAATGAGGAAATATCCCGTATATTCTTGTCAAACATGTGAAAAGGCTGTTGATTGCTAAACTACGCGGTATTTATGGAATCAACATTTTTGAATTATGCCCGTACTTGTTTGTGGTCTGATCTTTGTTCTATCGACCAACACACAAAAATGACATTCATGCAAGAATACTTAATCAATATTGTATGGCAATTATAGTATAATTCTTCTGAACAGTATTTTTCCTATGATCTTGGACAACTTGTTTTCGTTTTTTACTTTTCTAACATTTTAGAATTTTGCTTTTATTTTTACTTTTAAAATGTTTATTTAATAGTACTAAATAAATACAGAAATATTGTTATCTTTGACATTCATTTTGAACATGAAAAAAAAGGGAATTTAACTATTTGTAGTTAATTGACAAGAGTTACAGTACTAATTTTAGCAATATATTACTGATGTGCATGTATGTGTGCGTGTGACTCTGTAAACACGATTCCTCTTCAACAAATTTAGATATTTTAATAAAATTATCGCAAGTGTAAAGGAGGCATGGAGAGTGTTTCCTAAACGTTAAATCCGATGTTTATGTTATCAGCGGTTGATCACTCACATACATTTTGCATTTAAGAGAGCTTTAAATTCCAGTGTAGAATCTTACTTGCTGTGTTTTTATTAAAAAATAAGTTAGAGACTATTCATCTGAGGTTAAACAAGAGTGAAACAAGTATACCAATGATGTCTGTGTTATTTTAAGATATTGAGCAATAGAGATATTGAGCAGTCCATCATATTGCGGGGTGGCTAAGTTTATATTAGAGATTCACTCCCTTCCAGCTGCTTGTAGTGGTTCTGTTCCATAATATCCGGACACTCAGGAATACAAACATCTTCAGGCTCCTCCATCTCCCCTCTTACTCAACATTGACTAAATATTGTGTTGTCCTGTGTGGGCATCGTGGTTTGTGTCTGTCACGAACTCCAGCCGCTATCCACTGCCACTCTTGTCTGTGTGCATTGTGGAGCAAAATGTTTCACAATGCTGGTTGCTTTCCAATAGACATTCTGACTTCTGTATGTAACCGGTGACCGCTGTTCTGTTCTTTTCCAGACTAATGCCTTAATACTTGAAACGTGCACTGGCCAAGTTTTATCTTCATAAACAGAGTATTGGCTTTTTGGGGGTATATTTTTCTTCATTATGCTTCGCCCCGAAGGAGGTTTAAATTTGCTGTAACGTCACATAATTACTATAATACCTCATGACAATAACATATAATTACTGTATGATTCTAACAAAAGTAAAATTATATACAGACCATGATGAAACACACTTATCTTCCTTATATCTTCAATTTAACTTCAAGATGATAGATAAATAACTTCCACAAACCGACAGAGATTGTTAAAAGATGTTATTTTAATTTTTATAGATTTTGAATTATCTCTAACCTTACGACATTTCTTAAAATTCGTCACTGTCGTTCTGTTTCTTAAAATCCACGACGCTCAAGACATGGAAAATTGTAGAATATTTTTTATTGCTTCTATAATAGTGGCATACCACATCTCACTCAAATAAAGAATTGGAGTTATGTTTTAAATGGGGTAAAGTTTCTCTGTTTCCCAGAGACCGAAAATTTTCATCACAGTTTCGCGATAACCTAACAGACAATACGCTTTCTTCTAGAGTCGATCTGTGATAAGATGTCTTCTTATAGTGTGCTACCTCGCTCCCTTGGAGATTCCCCAAGTTCCTCAAGCGAACCGCCGACGACGCTTATGCATCCTCTCCATATTTTCTGTCTCTTTTGGCTCCAGTAGTTTTCGGTATTTCCGTCACGATGGATTAGCGTCTTCCCTTTGCGCCTTAAGTACAGCGCGAAATCTTCTATACGACAAGCCTACCTTCTAATTGACAGTACGCGCAAAAAGGGGAAAAAGGTGATAAGTCTTCTCGTTTTTGTTTTTCGTGGATTGAGTGACTTTCGCTAGCAAACTTTTAACACTACTGCCCATTGAGAAAGCGCAAAGCGTATGTGAAAAGGCTAATACAGAGATATGTCTTTTCATGTGTGGCGATTGTGCGTCGCCGTGGTCCCGAACCAGGGACCTGATGCATCGTAGACCGACATTATAATCACTGAGCAAAAGCTAGCTCTTCCTCTGTTCTTATAATTCGGATTTGGCTCGTGTGGCATCTTTGATAGATGTCTTTGCTGCCGCACACTCTCCTCGCTGATGAGGAGGCCGAGAGGCGTGTCGCCTCGGCGTGACGTGAGAGCCGGGAGGCGTGTTGCCTCGGCGTGACGGACAGTTGTGGTCAACCAGGAAGGGAGTGTCAAGGCTTCTGACTCCTTGTGGTGCTGCCATCTCGTGCTGAGAGGCGAAGTCGTTGGAAAGGAAGGTTGCGAGAGGTTGCGTGTTTCAAACGTCCAGTCATCATTGTGGCGATGTGGCGTCGCCGGGCCCCGAACCAGGGACCTGATGCATTGTAGATCGACATTATAATTACTGAGCAAAAGCTAGCTCCTCCTCTGTTCTTATAATTCGGATTTGGCTCGTGTGGCATCTTTGATAGATGTCTTTGCTGCCGCACATGTATAGAAACAAAATTTAAGAGATGGTCACATTATTTTTTGAAATTCGTTAATTAAATTCTATATAGAGTATAATAATTATTAAAATGTATTAGCATTTTAAAACTCTAGTTAATTTTTCATTTATAATTATCTCTTTTGAGAAGCACTTCAAATTAAGAAAAAAACCTCTGAAAAGGCGAAGAAAAAGATAAGTAAAAATCAAAGTTCATCGTATTTCAAATCAGAAAAAAAAATTGCTTTTAGCAACATATTTAGATATATAAAAGAACTGACGCACGAATTTTCATCTGGTAAAACAAAAGGGAATTTAAAAACTTCAGGCTTTCAAATTCTGAAGTCAAAGAATTACCTCAATGTCGATGAAGAGTTTTTTAGTCCATATCAAATATTTCGTGGAATTAAAAGAATTAAGTTTTTATGCTCAACTATTTTAGGAATGCTATTTTTTGTTATTCATTCAAGCTCATTTACGACAATTTGGCAAACTATTAAAATGAATAGATTGTATGCACAGTATTTTTAATATGTGATTATTTGCATTTAAAAAAAAGAAATTTATATATTGAGATTTTTTTTTTTTTTTTTTGCAATTTTACTGGATCTATTACTGAACGCTAAGACCCCCTTATTTCCTAATCAATATGCTAAATTTTGAGTTTGTATAGAGGGTTTATATTTTCATATTAAATACTTTATACAACCTGCACACTTTATGCTTTGTGATTTTCTTACGTATCCTGACGAAGAAGGTTGCTGTGATATCGAAACCGGTCGATTATTTTACTTTTCATTATATGTTGATTTAATGAATTATTTGTCTTTTGAGTAATGACACAGTCAATATAGTAATCCAATGGATTGAAATGCGTCATGAATGTAAATGTATTAAAATGCTATGTATAAAAATAAATTAGTTTAGTATTACATTTAACTAATTCAACCTGTTGTCAACTTGTATGTATACATATTTTCAAGAATTGAGAACATTTTAAAAGAGCTAACTGACACCGAAAATTATAAAATTTATACATTTTCTTTAACTGTCGAACTAAGTGGGATAAAATTGGACTTAAATTATGGAACACTAAGCTAAGCGCAGACTGGCAAATCGGATATTTGTAATTTGAGCACGTTATAAAATGGCCATACTGTAGAACAAAATAGTTTAATAATGTTTTAATGTTAAATACATTTTTGTGTAAATGGCATGTTTCATATTTTAAACTTTAATATTTAAAGTTTTAATATTTTAAGTGGGCAAAGCAAAATTTTATGTAAATAATGTACATATGTATTATTATATTATCAATTGCATTTCTCTGTGAAATATATATTTATGGCAGTTCTATTTAAAAATAAAAATATGCATACTAAGAGGCAGCATGTTAAATTTTGCATTTCATCAGAAAATTACAATTTTACTGTGCAATGCATTAAATAATTCTGACCCAAGGCGAAGTTTCAAGCCACATAAATTGCCACTAACCCGATCTGCCTTCACCGGTTTAACTCAAATACCGCACTAGTGATAGCGCCACAGTGCAGCCTTGGCAGAACTGCAAACCTTCCCTCATACCATTGAATGGGAATCTCCTAACAAGCATTTTTTTCACAGTGACGTAAGATTTACGTTACACTGTGACTTTGGGACGTCACAGGGCGTCACAGTACGTCTCGGCAATGCCATATTGAGGTAGCAGCGAAGTCATTTTGGTCATTTTCATGCTCGTTTGCGACTTCGCATATTAACTTGTTTGTGACGTCACATTGTATTTGCAATTGTAATGTCGTCCCATTGTTACGTGTTAATTAAATTGTTGAAACGTCACAGAATATAGTCATAATGAAGTTACAAAGTTACTAATACATAACGTCACATAGAAGTCACAAATATGATGGGACATTGTGACCCAGGTGTCACGTGACTACACCGTCACTGTCAACATGTGACGATCTTTACTGTGAATATTCAATGGTACGAGGAATCTATTCTAGAATGGAGTCTATTCTACGATAAGCTACGCGTACTTACAGTAGGTAGCTGACTCTTCGGGAGCTCTGCTATCCAGTAAACTTATCCTTTTCTCTTCACTTTTCATTTTTTCTTTGACTCTTTTCAATAGTAACTCAGTCGACGCCCATCGGCTAAGGTAATGCGGATCACGCTGACCAGTCATAGGCTCAACCAATCAACTACAATCATCGTTGAAATGGAACACTCAAACATTGCATAAGTATTTTTTCAAGTACTAAAAAGAGCAACAATACTATTCAACGTGGCGATGCGTGGATTCTTACTCAGTTGCATCGAAGTGCAAAGGCCTTGGTTCCTTTTATATTAAATAAGATCCCTTAGGTAAAATTATTTAAACGTTTCTTTAATAGAAAAAAGAAAACATTTGCAATATATTTTCTGCATATTTTTCAAAAATAGTTATAATGTCGAAAAATAAAAACAATAAACTCTTAAAGCAGATTAAAATTAAATATCTAGCACCTAAATGGTATTTAAAATCGTTAAGACCATATTAAATAAGCGTTAAAAATACATTTTTAACACTTTACAACATAGTTGAAAAGTGTTTATGACTTTGTTCATTCTGTCTGTCTGTCTGTCCCTTAACACGATAACTGCCGTAAAAATGACTTTATCAAAATGAAATTTTAGTATGTTTTTCAGACGGTCTGTGGGACCTATGGGAATATAAATAAATAATATCACCCAATTAGTTTTTTATTGAACCCGGGTCCAATAAATGAAATACATTGAACCCTATGGGACCTAATTTTTCAAACATTTTTTAAGCAAATTTAAAATTCATAAACTGCTTCGAAATTTTTAGGAAATATTTACATTATCCCATAAAATATATAAAAAAAATTTCAGTGAAATATATTGAGTAGTTTTTTAATTAAAAATTATTTAAAATAGGGAAAAACACAAATTCAATTAAATTCTGATTTTTGGGATATCCTCCAGAAAGAAAAGATACATATATTATATAATAAATATCTTTCCAAAGTTCAATCATTTTGTATATGAGAGAGGCTTCACATTTTAAAATAAATTTGGTAGATAACAATTTTTCAAATGTTTTTTTAATTTTATATAACTCTTCTTGATATACTTATTTGATGGCATTTTTAATGCACTTTCCTATGTCCTAGAGAGTTAAAATTTTGTACACAGCTTAAATTTGTTCTCATTTGATAGCTGGACTTATTGTCAAAGGTGGAGTACTTCTATAAATCATTGTTGTAATATTGCTGAAAATTCTTATGTGGGCAGCACATGTCTTTCCCTGCAGACTCACATTCACGTTCTCTTTATTTCTTCAATAATAATTTGAGTTTATCTGCACAAAATAACAGCTATAAGTATTTTAAATGACATCGAATTTACACGTTAAACTTAAATTTGGTTCTCATTTGGTAGATGGACTTATTGTCAAAGGTGGCGTAAAGAAAACGCAAAAAAACTAGAATATCCCAAGAACGGCTAGTCCTAGAGTAATGGGGTTAGTCTTATTCATTTGGTGTCAAAAAACACGTATAAAATAGGAATTTAATTGATGTAATTGAGCACATGTAGTCTTTTATTTTTATATTTAACGATTTTTGCGGGCCATTTCGCAAAAATAGCCCGTTCCTTTTCCCGAATTGTACTAGAATAACCTACAAATGACTTATATACCAAATTTTGTTAAATTTGGTATATAAATCGCTTGTAGGTTATTGAAATATTATACACCAAATTTTGTTAAATCTGTTCCATTAGTTTTTAGCTAGAGTGGATAAAGGCAATTTCTGCCGGCCAGTTCGCAAAAAGGCAGATTCTTTTATTATGAATCGTACTATAATCTAATGAACATCAGGATTTCCCACAAAAAACATACCTACCAAATTTTATGAAATTCGGTCCATTCGTTTTTCAATTAGAGTGGATGTAATATCCTCACAGACACACAGAAACATACACAGATACACCCTTACACACACAGACGTCTTCCTAAAAATAGTTTTTTCGTGTTCTAGAAGTCTCAAAACGTGTAGATCCTTCGAAAATTTGAGTTCCGATCATCGGCACGATTCCAATACTTTGAATACATACACACACACATATTATCTGTGTATCTGTGTATTATCTGTGTATCTAAATTCCGTGCCTATGCAATTACAATAGTTGTGATTTTAAATGATCCCTAAACTTTTATTATTTCTTCAAGGAAGCCTAATTTTAACTTATGCAGAATGCAAATATCTGAAGCGATTGTAAGGTGAGTTACATAAGAATTGCGGAATTTTTTTCACACAAAATTAATTAGCTCTGGAGTCTGGAATACATGTTATAAGAATAAAATATTCATTGATTTTGCACAGAGAATCAGTTGATTTATGTTTCGATACAGTTTTAAATATTTAAGTATAATAAATTACTGTAGTACTGTGATAATGTAAAAGATATCACCACTGAATGTATCACATTTTAGAAATTTTTAAATGGAATTACATTTCAGTTGGAAAGTGTTTCATAATCAAAGCTTATGCATGATTGATCTTTCTTGTTAACCTTTGATTCGGCATTTCATTTTCAAGAAATGGTTCGAAAAAATGCGTAATGTTCAAGATCAATAGAAATGTTCAATGTAAGATTTCAGAACCGATTACAGATATTTTATGAGATTTTTTTTCTTTTGTCAATCAGCATAAAATGAACAATTGATTTAAGTACATTTGATCGATTTTGATTTGTGAGGTATTTTATTACTTTCAACAGATTATAAAATATATTTCTAGCTAAGGTTGGGGAATGTGCTCTCAAAATGTATTAAGTAAGACACAACAATTTATTTTGCTAATATGTGATAGAGTTCTATTGCTCTCCCCAATGGAAAATAGAATTTAACTGATCATTAGAGTTATACATTATATTGCTGTTTTTAGAGGCTGCATTATAAGTTCCTTAATATATTTCAGTACACATAACTCTTTTGCTGTATTTTAGACTTTTAATAAATTTATACAAATATGAATATAATATTCCAAAAACTGTTAGTGCAATTTTATATTAAAAATTAATTTTAATATAAATTAATTTCTCACTAAATTTATATTACGAATATGAAAATTTGTCAGAAAGATCCTTTACTTTTTTAAATGATAATATTTTTTACAGACGCATTTTAAATACAAATAATGACGATTTATAAATATGCTGTAACGTAAAATTTTCTTCAAAACAATTTTGTAACTTTTGTTCAGTTTTGTTCCAACTGTCTAAAATAATCTAAAATAAAAATGCTGAGTTTTTAAAAACATAAGCCATTCATTAAAAGTTTAAATGTTCTTAATTTTGCAGTGTTTTATTCGTTGTCACTTTTAAAGTTTTGTTTTCCTTTTTTCTTCTTTCGAGTGTTATTTGAATTTAATTCATGAAGTGTTTCAGATAATTACCGAAACATTTTGCTTACTCCATTTATGTTATATTCGTCTTAAACCCGCATGCTTATTCATATTTTTTGATTTTGTATTAAGTAATAGAAAATTACTTGAATTTTGTTGAGGAATTAGTTTATTTCGTTTGCTAAATCGAATGCTTCCTTGATTTATTTACTTGCTTGTTAATTCCACTTTGTAATAGTATTTTAATCACTGGTGTTTTACTTTTAGTTTCACAGAATATCATTTGAATTTACTTGATAAAGTTACCTCTTGCAGTTTCGATTGCTCATGTAACTTCGATTGCTCATGTAGCTCATATTTCTCAGTACCTTTGATTGCTCATGTAGTCGATTGCTCATGTAGCTTAGATTTCTCAGTGCCTTTTATTGCTCATGTACCTTTGATTTCTCGTGTAATCGATTGCTTTTTATTGTATTCTTTTTCATTTCGCAGATTGTATTACTGATATTATAAAATAGTTTGATCGTGTGCTATTTGAATTTAATCTCCGAATAAGCTCATTCAGCTTAATAAAAACAGTAGTTTCCCGGCCATTTTTTGTTATTAACACTTTACAACAAAGTTGAAAAGTGTTTATGACTTTGTTCATTCTGTCTGTCTGTCTGTCTGTCTGTCTGTCTGTCTGTCTGTCTGTCCGTTAGCACGATAACTGCCGTAAAAATGACTTAATCAAAATGAAATTTTAGTATGTTGTTCAGACGGTCTGTAGGACCTATGGGAATATAAATGAATAATATCACACAATTAGTTTTGGATTGAACCCGGGTTGAAAAAATGAAATACATTGAGCCCTATGGGACCTAATTTTTCTAACATTTTTTAAGCGGATTTAAAATTCACAAATTGCTTCGAAAATTTTAGGTAATAGTCAAATTGTTCCATAAAATATATAAAAAAAAATTCAGCTAAATATATTCAGTAGTTTTTTAAATAAAAATTAAAATAATAATTACACATCTTATATGAAACGATCACGTGACCATGATATGAAACGATCACATGACCCACTTCAAAATGAGATATGGCATCCATCTTGTTTCAAATTCGTGATTTTTTAAAGTTCTTTTTAATTCATATTGAGTGTTGTATCCATCCTAAAACTACTTTATTTCTGCTTAAATTCTGTGCATCTACATACTAAAACAACACAATGACAATATATTTGAGTTTAAATTCTCATTCAAATTTGATTATTTCTACAATTAAGCCTATTTTTCACTTATGTAAAATGTAAACAGCAAAATATGTAGAATGAGTTGTATTAGAATTACTGTATTTCTTTAACACAAAATAATTCAGTCCATGGAGTCTGCATGGCTGATATGAATGAAATATTAATTGATTTTATAAACAGAAGGACGATATTTTTCGATGAAGTTTTAAGCATAAAGTTTATGAATTGTAGCTCCATGGTCTTAATTTTTAATTAAAATAAATTATTATAGTATTGTGATGAATGAAATGGAGAAAGTTATGAATGAAATCCTGCTTTTATAGAGAGATCCAGGCGTGTTATTTTTTCTATGACGTCATTTGAATTAATTTCAGTTGTTTTCGATGAAGTTTTCAAATATAATAAATTATCGTAGTATTATGATAGATTTAAAAATATTACCGTGGAATGTATTGTATTTTAGAGATATTTAAACCACGCAATTTATATTTCAATGCCGTCTTTTGAATGAAGTTCATTTTTTTCAATGAAGGTTTAAGTTTTCAAATATAATAAATCAATGTAGTATCGTGATAAGTTTTAAAATATTACCGAGGAATGTATTGCATTTTCGACTTTTTTAAATAAAATTGCATTGAAGTTGGAAAGTGTTTCATAATCAATGCTTTAAGCATGATTGATCTTTCTTGTATTTTGCATAATTTTGCATCGTTTTTTATTCATTGCCAATTTTTACAGTTATTTGTTTTACTGTTACTTGAATTTATTTGGTAAAGTAGACCATGAAGTTTTCTAAAACCAGTTGTTTTCCTGCATTTTTGTTATTATATTATTAGTGTTATATAAACTGGTATTTCTTACAGTTCTTTAGGAAACAAATTTATTTTTTAGTTTTTGATGCAGTTAGATCAGTTAGTATAGTTAGTTTATGCAGTTAGATCAGTTAGCTATAATTTCGCAGAACTTTATTAAAAACTATACTTATAATAATATTCTCACATATTTTTAATATTTGATGATATTACTCATGTAGTTTATGAAACCTGTTGTTATATTATTTATTTGTCCATACGACATTTACGTACATATGTTTGATTCACTGAAAAAGTATTTTGAATCCTTCTATTATCCCTTTTATTTCCACCAAACTGTTTTCCTTTGTAGTTTCTTCTATTTTTAGTTCGGCAACAATTTCCTTTCTGGGTCACTGCATGAAGTTACTAATTGGCAGCCGCCTTCTTACTGGTATGGTTCTTCTGTCTTTCTGTCCTTAAGAAGAGATGTGAATAATAAAATGATTAAATTTCAAATACATATTTTGATATAATTACTTAATAACAAATGGACACATAAAATATTTTTGTAAATGGATTCTTGATAAATAGTAGTCATACATATATCTATGTTACGAACAAATAACCAATAAAGAGAAATTATATTCAAATTCATAACACCGCTATAACTGCGATAACACTACTATAACTACTCTTTATATCCATTAGATACCTAGATACCAAATCTTTAAATTAAATTTCGACACAAAATATTTGTCAATTTCCTCACTAAATGCTCATCCATCTATGAGATGAGATCAATAAAAATTCAATTGCTTAGCATTCATGAATGTTTTTGGAAGAGAACCTCTATTCGTTCCATTATTAATATAATATCCAATACGAGAACGATTATCGATATTTCATTCCGTTTTTTTCCAAGATCCCTCTAAAGGGGAAATGAAAAATGGATTTTTGGTTTTATGTGTGCAATATATTACATTTGAAGAGATTGTGAAATATATTCGTTATATGTTATCGATTTTTGTTCTTTAAATCTGTAACATTTATTAATAAACTGTATTTTTGTTTCATTGCAATGGGCTTTGCTCTATATATTATTTGGAATATAATTCTCGACTTTTATTAAATTTTAACTTTTATTCCAATGCATAACATATATATATATATATATATATATATATATATATATATATATATATATATATATATATAAATATATATATATATATATAATATATATAATAAAAAAGATGAAATTAAAAATAAAATAAAAATAGTTAGACTAATTTAAAACATGATCAGTGTCATACACTGGTTCAAAAACAATACGGAGGAAAATTAAGTAAAGATGATATGAAAGGAAATATCAGACAAAAGGAAAACAATGCTACCATAAAAGACAAAATGATCTTAATTTTAAATATCAGTTATACACATGAATTTATCAACATTCAAGAATATATATATATATATATATTCTTGAATGCATATATATATATATATATATATATATATATATATATATATATATATATATATATATATATATATGCATTGCACACATATTGCACACATATTATTTGCAATGCATATATATATATATATATATATGCATTGCAAATAAGCATGCAACCAATGCAATGCAATATATTTATATATATATATATATATATATATATATATATATATATTTGAAATGTAATAATAAGAATTATGTAAAAATAAAAAAAATAAAAATACAATTAAAGTAATATTAACATCACCATAGAAGCAAATTCAAGTCCATAATGCCGATAAGAGAAAAGAACAGAACCTTCCCAAATTCGATGATTAATCAGAATAAAATTCCTCTTCAGGTCTGAGTATTTAATTCTAATTAACCCAAACAAATGCCTGTTTCAGATTAAGCAATAGTACATTACTATAAATGCTTAAACTCAGACTACAGGCATCAAAAAATGAAAAAATGAAAAAAGGATACATTAAGAAAATTGTATTACCATGCGGCATAAATCATTCCTCTTCTACCACGTGTATACACAATCAACCTCAACAACTTAATCTAGAAGCACCGGAATGAACAAGTCGAAATTCTACCAGGGAGGCAGTACGAACCTTCACGGAAATACTCCCAAACCCGTCCAGTGAGTCTAAGCTGAAGACTGGACAAGCAATTCCGAATACAACTTCCCAAACATGCAGAACTGAATATGAATATGAATAATAGATGAAAATTCCTACTAAACAAGAATTCATAGGAAAACTGGATAATCGAGAATGCCACTATACACCATTATAAGGGCGCACAAAACGTAGTTTCAATACTGACAAAAGTTATATTTTTTTGCGAAAATAAAATTCAAAACATTAATGTTAATGCATCTTATTTTCCAATTTTTTGATTTTTCTAATGTTTTTGACTTAGTTTATTATTTTTCATTTTTATTTATTTATATAATTAATAAATAATTATATATAACATACATATATATATACATACATATATATATATATATACATATATATACACATATACACACACATATATATATATATATATATATATATATATATATATATATATATATATATATATATATATATATATATAAAAATAAATTATTAAATCCAAAGTTAGAATGTATGTAGTAACTCATAATACACTATTCCAAAATTTTCTACAAATACAAAGAAATTAAGACAAAAAGAGGAAATAATAAAGCATAATGCAAGTCATAAGGACAAAGACAATCAACAAATTTCAAAAATGAGGAATGCAAATAAGAAAACAAAAAAATCAAGCAAAAAAGCTTGCACATGGAGGAGATTTAGGCTTACGAGATTAGGCTTACGAAAAGTTCATTTCGAAAAAATTCTCATCGGGTCCATATATCTTTTCGAAATGAACACAAAAATGCTTGTTTCTGAAACACAAGATAGATTTTATCTATAAACTTGTGTTATATATATATATATATATATATATATTTTTTTTTTTTTTTTTTTTTTTTTTTCTCTCTCTCTCTCTCTCCTGTATGTTAGTCACTATAATTGGGAATGTTTTCTAGGATGTTATCGAGTGAAATTTGATACACTGAGTTGATAATTTTAATAACAAAATTGGGGGGATATGCATTATTAGTGGCTGTACTCAATAATTCCATAAAGTGCGCTAATTTATAATATTCATCACAAATTTTATTGATTCTAAGAGCCTGGTTTATTATAATATTTCTAAATACAGATATATGCAGACAAGAGTCAAAATGTTGAATTTTTGATGTATTAAATTTAAAATCCTGTCTTTTATATATATATATATATATGTATATATATATATATATATATATATATATATATATATATATATATATATGCATTGCATGGGTGTTTTTATAGAATCACCCAACGTGTTAAAATTAGATCACACGTATTTATTATAGAGGCATTTTCTTATTTTAAAACACTTTACAACACAGTTGAAAAGAGTTTATGACTTTGTTCATTCATTCTTTCTTCAATACAACATATATATATGCATTGAAAATAAACATGCAATCAATGCAATGCAATATATATATATATAAATTAGTAAATCCAAAGTTAGAATGTATGTAGTAACTCATAATACACTATTCCAAAATTTTATACAAAATACAAAGAAATATAAGAAATTAAGACATATAGAGGAAATAATAAAGCGTAATGCAGGTCATAAAGACAAAGACAATCAACAATTTTCAAAAATGAGGAATGCAAATAGGAAAACAGAAAAATCAAGCAAAAAATCATGCACATGGAAGAGATTTAGGCTTACGATACTTTCATTTCGAAAAAATTCTCTACGGGTCCATATATCCTCTCGAAATGAACACAAAAATGCTTGTTTCTGAAACACAAGATAGATTTTATCTATAAACTTGTGTTATATGGACGACAAGCATATAGAATGGAACAATAAAGGAAACATAAATACCTCAAAACACATCTCATCATCGCAACCATAACGAGCAAAATATGACTAGAGCAATGTTGCCATATGCCAAAAAGAAAAGATGTGATTTGCTGTTGCCAAAGATATATATATATATATTTATATATATATATATATATATATATATATATATATATATATATATATATATATATATGCATTGCATTGGTGTTTTTATAGAATCCCCCAACGTGTTAAAATTAGATCACACATATTTATTACACAGGCATTTTCTTATTTTTAGCACTTTACAACATAGTTGAAAAGTGTTTATGACTTTGTTCATTCATTCATTCGTTCTATCTGTCTGTCTGTCTGCCTGCCCGTTTGCATGATAACTGTCGTAAAAATGACTTTATCAAAATGAAATTTTAAAATGTTGTTCAGACGGTCCGTGGGACATACGGGAATGTAAATGAATAATATCGTCCAATTAGTTTTGGATTGAACGTGTATTGCAAAAGTGAAATACATTGAACCCTATTAGACGTGATTTTTTAAACATTTTTTAATCACAAATTGCTAAATTAAATTCACAAATTGCTAATTAAAATTCACAAATTTTTATGAAAGTTTTAGCAAATATTCAAATTATCCCACAAAAAATATAAAAAAAAAAATTCAGCAAAATATTCTCGGAATTTATTAAAATAAAAATAAAAATAATAATTACACCTACATTATATGAAGAGATCACGTGACCCACTTCAAAATAAAATATGACATCCATATTTCCTAATGTAAAAATCGTGATTTTTAAAGCTCTTTTAAATTTATATTTAGTGTTGCATCCATCATAAAAACGCTTTATTTTTGCGTATTTTCTGTGCAACTATATTCTGCGCGCCAGTATGTTCAATTTTGTTGAGTAAAAATGATCATCAAACTTTGATTATTTCTATAAAAAAACCTAATTTTAACGTATGCTGCATGTAAACACATGAAACTGTAAGATGAGTTGTATAAGAATCGCTGAATTTTTTACGCAAAATTATTTAGCTCTGGAGTCTGGAATATAGGTATATTCCTTCATTTTGCATTGGTAATTTTGCATTGGTAATTTTGCATTTTTCGATGATTTAAGCATGGAGTTAAAAAGTACTTTTACTTCCATGTTTTTAAGTTTCCAAGTAAAATAAATTATTGTGGTACCGTGATAATTGAAAAAAATATCACCGTTGAATGTATTGCATTTTAGAGATGCTTAAATAAAATTGCATTGTAGTTGGAAAGTGTTTCATAATCACTTCTTTACGCATGATTGATCTTTTTTGCTTAAATTTTAAATAACTTGGGCTCTCAAAGAAAAAAAATATTTTTAAAGAGTATTTTTTAAAAATATATTTTTTTAATATATAAGGGCTCCTCCAATAAATATTCATGTAAAACAGTTTTTCTGCAGTTGCCGAAAAACAGTTTTAGATGAATATTTATAGGAGGAGCCATTAGTATCCTGGAACCCAATGCTGAAGAACCCCAGGCCCCTGAATTTAAAATTTAGGAGTTTTTGAATTTTACGGCTATTATAATACAACACGCTTTCAAATGTTAAGCATGCGACAGTAAATCCAATATAACGCAAAAAGTTCCATTTTGATTGGCTCAAATTATACAAGAATGTGTTCATTTATGTAATATATTCATTAGTATAATAATAAAATTACTGAAAATATATAGGTATAATTTTTACCTTTGTGTTCTACAAGTGCGCAATTTAATTGTATTTTTACTATAAATGGAATAAAATAATTGGTGGCCTTTTTTACACAATTCATTCTCCCCCGTCTAGACAAATTTCCACGAATCTTCTGAATTGTGGAATTTTTTTTTTTTTTTTCATTCCTCAACGCTTTGATAGCTTCGTAAAACGCGTTTACATTAGATGTAATCAATGCTGATCGCTGCAGTATTTTCTACCGCCACAATCATCATCGCCAGAAAGAAAATTAGTTTTCTGGGAAATTCTGAATTTGTCATTAAATGAAACTGAAGCTGCGTGGAATAGTTGGATGAAGGGCAGTGCCCACAGCAACGGTGTGAGGCCCAAATTCTGGCGTTGAAAAATGTTGATGTTTTCGCGGAAAATGTGAACATTTCGTATTGCACCGGCGGGTACTTTTAACAACATTTAAATAGCACAGAGGACGGGGTGGGTTTTCAGAAGGATAATTTTAAAATTTCCGAAATACGATCATTTTAAAAATAAAAATACAAACAAGAAACATAAATTTTTTATGTTGTGAGGCAAAGGGAATTTCGCTCTGTTTTACACTGTTTAACATTTGCAAGCATACTAATGAAAATTTCAAGGGAATCAGCTGTCCTTAATGGGGAGTAAGGTTAATGATAGTTATGATAATATATATATATAATTGAAGATTTTTATTTTAACTTGTTATATATATATATATATATATATATATATATATATATATATATATATATATATATACATATACCCGTGATTTACCAGTAATAGAAAAAAGCTGTATATAAAAAAAAAGAAATGAGAATAGACTGATGTGGCAACTAAAAGTCTGTACAACAAGCTGTTGTATTTGAAAAACAATAACAGTAATTATGATAATATCATATATTATCATATTTAAAAATACTTCTGTTATTATGTGCCATAAGTATCGTGAAGGTAAAGAGATAGACTGTAAAGTAGGGTGAATTAAAATTTGTATATGAGAGCATGAAAGAAAGTAATTTAACTCATATCTAATGCAGTTACCTAAGGTACTAATCCCCTGGTTCCCTACATAAGCATAGTACAAGGTTGAGTGTTGAAAACCCAGACCACACGACTAACCCGAAGGCTTATAGTAGCAAGATGTGTGGCCGGGAACTATAAGCATACAAGGTGTAAATACTAATGTATAATTACTTAATGTATAAGATGAAAAATTGCAAATCAAAAACAAAGTGTAGCTCGATGAGCTAGGTGCTTTTCTAGCTCCCAAAATGTGTGGATATGAAATAAATGAAATAAAATGAATATTAATTGAATAAAATGAATATGAAAAGCATTTCTGAAACCATGTACGTTATCAAGAGCCATACGTGTTTCATTAATGCTGATTCTACGTTTCTGTGTACACGACTGTAAAATGTATTACAGAAATAATGTACATGGCCCGACGTAGCAGAAAATACAAAGTGGATCAAATACACAAAGAAAACAATTATGAATATAATATACATATACTATTACACCAGCTTGTGGCAAATTATTTAAATGAGAATACAATGTAATTTAAATTAAAATCGAAGTAATATAATGAATATATATCTAGCCCTTGTTCTGAACTTCTGAAATAGCATGAAACTGACCAAACATCTCAGAACAGGTTACAGTGAATATTGTTACTGACTAAGCAGTTTAGCTCAAAGCAGGTTATAGTTAATTATACGAATTTTTTGACTGTTAGAAGAAAACATGGAGATGAAGAATTATTTAGAATTGTTAGAGTATGATTTGTCAATATGTTGCTGAAATTTTAGCAAGGTGCTGAATTAAAATTTAAAATGTGTTTTATTAAAAGAAAAAATAAGGTTGGGCGGGTAGTTATTTTTGATAGTGGTGCTTATGAATTTATGAATATGTTCCTTGTAGTAGCATGGTGTACTTAACATTTTGACTCTTAAAAACTGGTTATTAATAATATTTATATATACAGATTTTGAAAGATTGGACGAGAAATGTTGAAGTTTATTTACTTTGAAGTTATAAGTTGCTGTTTTGTCATATATTTTAAATTTTAGTGTGTTTGCATTATGAATTTTTAAACTAATATCTAGAAAATTGATCCAGTTGGATGTATATACATTTTCAAATAGATGTAAATTAGGTGGGTAGAAATCAAAGTTTAATTCATTGGCCTCATTAGTAATTCCAATAATAATTAGATCATCAATATATCTGTACATTATATGACTGTTGAAAGGGCTCTGAATTTCGTAAAAATGTAGATAAAGGTTGAACAGTATGGTGGATGATATGCCTCCCTGTGGTATTCCCTTATTTAATTTGTATATGCATTTTCCTTAAACTATATACTGTTTGAACAAAATGAATTTTAATAAAGTTCTGAATTTTGGAAATGAGAGGTTTTTTGCTTGAGTGAATTGTTCATATAAATGTAGTATGACTTTATATAAATCATTAATGTCTGTATTATTAAAAATGTCTTTGAAATCAAAAGTTTTACATCATGTATGTAAGGGATGGGTTTTACTTTATTAATTAGTTCTAGACTATTTTTGATTATATGTGATTTTTGTGTAGTAAAATAATCATAAATGTGATTTATTATGATTAGAAGTTGTTTGTCAGCAGCATTGGTATATAAATTAAATCCTATATTGACTGTTCTAAAAGAAATATGTGTTTTATGGAATTTAGGTATGAGTACCAAGTATGGAAATTTGAGATTGTATTTTAGTTTAAGAAGTTAGTAGTAAGCTATTATGTGTTTACTTATAACATTGATATTAGTGTATAAAGGAGTTAATGAAGGAGAGGTACTGAGTTGCAATTTACGTTCGTCCAAATAAAAAATTTTTCAGATAAACGCATAATTACAGGATGTCATATCAACATATGTGATAAAAAATTTGTTTTGTAGTAATTTGATCTCTTTAATTATGTCTTGGTAATTATGTGTATATATAGGAAATGTAAATTGTTGAATCAATTGTTTGACATGCCAAGTGATTTGCACTTTCCAGCTCTTAAAGGCTTAAAGGGCAGTGGAACTTACCTGACATTTTAAAAATATATTTGTCTAGATCAATGTCAAAAGCCAATATATATATACAGTATTGTGGCAATTAATTGAGAAATGCAGTTTTTTTTATAAAATTCAGTTTTATTCAAGTTTTCTATGGATACATTTAAAACTAATAAGTGATATGACCTCCCCGAGACTTTATAACATCACAGACACGTTTCGGCATGGAATGTACTAGACTAGCACATGTAGATTTAATTTCAACGTCTCTGAACCATATGTCAATAACGGCCGAAATTAGCTTGTCCATCGTCGTATAGTCAAATTTGTGAAGCCGTTTTTTGACAATAGCCCACAAATTTTCTATGGGATTCAAGTCTGGTGAATTCCCGGGCCGATCCAGTACGGTAATATTTTTCTTGTGCAGAAATTTTTGATTCGCTTCGAAGTGTGACATGGCTCGCTGTCTTGTTGGAAAACGCAATCTCCGTTCGGCCACAGTTTAGCCATGGTTGGAAGCACTTTTCGGGTCAATATGACTTCGTAACTGGCACTGTTCATCATTCCCTCTACGGGAACAAGAGATTCTGTCCCCGAAACAACCCCAAAACATCTTTTTGGGCGGATGCTTGATTGATGTGGTGCTGATTGAGAGGTTCTCCTTGGCTCCTTCTCACGAACATAGATCTAAATCCCTGAACCACAAAATGTGTTTCGTCAGAAAAGAGAACTTTCTCCCAGTCCTTCTCAGTCCATGTTTTGTATTTCCGTGCCCATTCCAACCTTTTTTTCTTCATGCGAAGCGTCAGAAGCTGCTTCTTGTACGGTCGACGTGCTCTCCGTCCGCGTTCTAACAGCCTGTATCGCACTGTTGAAGGTGCAATATTATCACCAGCTGCCACCATGGACTTAGACAGGTCAAAACCGGTTAATCGAGGATTTTTAACACTCATTCGATGTAAAGTTTTGTCGTCACGAGTCGAAGTTGATCTTTTTCGGCCGCATCTTCCACAGCGGTTGGTTCCCGAATTTCCTGAAACCGCTTCCAGATCCTCCCGACACTTGCTGTACTCACTCCACATATTTTACCTATTTCCTCGAACGTCTTAGAAGTGTGTTCTCTAAGCGCAATAACTTTAGCACGTGTTTCCGTGCTGATATCCATGACGCTAATGAACCCCGCAACAACTGAGAAACTACCACTGCGGAACACCTGCCACCTGGCGGAGGAATTTGAACACCTGCTACTTACCAGGTGCATACGAACACCTGCTACTTTGATAATAACTGCAATTTGAACTCTGAGCTAATTTGGAGTGCTTCTTCCTAAGCTTACGTGTGAAAAAACGAAAAAAATGACATTTTTCAATTAATTGCCACAATACTGTATATATATATATGTATATATATATATATATATATGCATGCAGGGTCTCCCAAAAAGATTGAAACGTGCTTTAATTCTTTACCTGTTGGAGATAAGTGTGCAATGTAAATTGCAAAAATGTTGAAAGTAAGGTAGGTAATAATACTACGGTAATGAAATAGCCTCCCATTAATTTTCAAAAAGTTACACTTTTAAATTTTTATACTACCCCCTTAGAAAAATTTGTTCAATAGAAAATGTTTATATTTAATGTAACAAGATCATTAAAAAAAACCACATATCTTTAAAATTGCATCTTTAAAATTGACCGAGTTATATTTAATTGAAAATTAAGCATTGTGAATGAGGACCATATATTAAATTAGAAATATAAATTTGTGACATATCACAAAAAGATAAAACTGAATGATAATACATAGGATACCTAACTGCGTAGTGAGTACCACTGCGTTATACGATCTCTGTCTGTGTAATGCTTTATTTAGATGCATTTGCGATAAAAAATTTTGACACATGTTAACGTATTTTTTACCTAAACAATTTCCATCGCAATTTGTTTATGATCAATATTTTCATTAATGAAACAGCTTTCAACATTTTACGGAAAAGTGGCATAAGACAGATTTTTTCCTTTATCGTAATTCAGTTGATTTTAAGGAGACAGATATGCGGTATTTTAATGATCTTGCTGCATTAAAAATAAAAAATTTCTGATTGACGAAATTTGTCTAAGGGTGTCGTATAAAACCTTAAAAAGTGTAACTTTTTAAAATGTTAATGGGAGGATAATTTCATTAATATAGACTTATTCCCTACCTTACTTTCAACATTTTTGTAATTTACATTGTCCACTTATCTCCAACAGGTAAAGAATTAAAGCGCGTTTTATTCTTTTTGGACACCCTGTATATATATGATACAGAAATTTTAAGCTTTCCCCAATAACGAGCCCTTTTCTTTCATAATTATTATTCCAAATTCTTATTTAATGTCTAGCACGTATTGCAACTATATTATTAAATCCTATCCCACGCAACTAATATTAACAAAGTCTTCCAGCACTTTCTCTTTTCCTCAACCATACCATATATGGTCACTAATCTTAACCTTTGCGCACACTTTTTCACATGAAACTGCTTCCCCATCACATTTTTAAAGCATAAAGGACGCGAAGGCGGCATCTTTCCCATACCGCCATATTCCTCCCCCTCCGATGTAACTTACATTGTGTGAATCAATGCAGACGGCATTGAGATGTCTTGATAACTGGTCGCTTACGAAGAGTGCGGCTTTGTCTAACTTATCATGATTTTTGAGTGTCATATAATAAAGTAGATTTTGGTACCCTGAAAGTCTTTTCACTGGACTATTTTAACCTATATTACACACACACACACATATATATATATATATATATGTGTGTGTATATATATGTATATATATATATTTATATATATATATATATATATATATATATATAATTGAAGATTTTTATGATTACTTGTAATATATATATACCCGAGAAAAACCAAAGAAAAATGCTTGTAAACTGAAGGTAAAGGTAGAAAAAATTGCAAATCAGAAGCCAAGTGTAGCACGATGAGCTAGGCAAGAAGTTTATATATATATATATATATATATATATATTGGGTTGGAACGAAAGTTCTGTCGTATTTTAAAGAAAATATTTGAATTCATTTATAAAAATATGTGTTTAATATTAATCAATTATATATGCTCCGTTATTTGTTACAACCTGTTGCCATCTTTCAGGTAACCTGTGAATTCTTGTTTTGTAGAAGTTCTCATCCTTCGAGTTAAAGTAGTCAGCAACTGCCTTAGAAACACTTTCAAAAGACGTGAATTTTTTTCCTGTTAGATAATTTTGCAAAGATCTGAACAGGTAATAATCAGATGGTGCAATGTCAGGTGAATACGGTGGGTGACTAAGGACTTCCCATCCTAACGCATTCAGTTTTTGTTGTGTCACCATTGTAGTGTGCTTGCGAGCATTATCGTGGTGGAACACTATTCCTTTTCTGGTCTTTTTTCTTTGATAGCTGCATTCAATTTATCCAGCTGATTGCAGTACAGATCCGCGTTGATGGTTTTCCCCTGTTTCAGCAACTCGTAGTACACTGGACCTTTCCTGTCCCACCACAAACAAAGCAGTACTTTTCGTTGATGGATACTTGGTTTTGGAACTGTTGCTGATGATGTTCCTGGTTTGCAGTAAGATTTTTTTCTCTTAATATTCTCGTAAAGAATCCACTTTTCATCTCCAGTAACCAGCCTGTCCAAAAACGGCTCCACATTGTGTCTAATCAGATGTGATGAACACATTCTTACACGATCAGAAAAATTCTTTTCCGTTAATTCATGTGGAACCCAAAAACTTTGCTTTAACACAAACCCAAGAGATTTAATGTGATCTCCAACAGTTGCATGATGAATGCCAAACTCTTCTGCAATTTCTCGACTTGTTACATATGTTCTTTTCATTTACAAGAAAAATTACCTACCTATTTAATATACGACATAACTTTCCCTCCAACCCAATATATATATATATATATAATATGAAAATACCGTGAAATATAATATTATAAAATCATCAGAAATCACACTTAAAAGGCGCTAAGCTGCACTAAAAAGAGGATTAAAAATATTTTCAAAAAGAAAAGAGGTATGGATATATATATATATATATATATATATATATAAATATATATATATATATATATATATATATATATATAAAGTATAAAAAGCATTTAAAATTTGAAAAAAGAAGGAAGGCTTAGCGAGAAGCTTACTTAATGGCGGTAAGGGGTTGTGACCTTACATCCCAGTTGTCAACATGCATGTCATAAATGCCGCGGCATTGCACTCCTGGACGCCAGCCCTGGCTGAAGCCAACCTCCGGAGTGACAATAACAATACTTGTGCTCTGTCCCATATCGGTCCAACCAAAAACCCTCTGAATATACGAATCAACTTACATAGAAATCACATCAAGAAAAATTCAAGCAATAATCAAGAACGCCATTTACTTTCCTCACACTTTCAAGATCATTCATTCAGTAATATCGCGGTTTCAATATTGGACTTCGTGATCAAACAAGAAAATCGCATTTGGTGGGAGAATGTGCATATTCTACAGCGTAACACCGTATACCCCTACGGACTCAATTCAGTTTTATGTTCAACAAACTTTATAACAACGATTATTATTTTTCGTCCCAAAACTTTAGTATAAACTACAGAAATGATACAGGACGTAAAAGATGGTTCCTCAGTACAAAAAGAAAAAAACAAAATATAAATAATTGCATTGAATCTTTTAAAAGTTTTTTACAGGAAGTTTATAGATTTGATGCACACAGAGCTGATATCATTCGTATTTATGTTCTGTGTTTACGTAAAAAATGTATGCAAACCCTTTGGACAATTTGGTCCAAGCAAATTAACAATTGGCAAACTAAAGAATCAACTATATTCCAAAAACTTAATTTTGGCACCCTCAGTGATTGGTTAAAAAAACGATCAATATTTCTAAATCTTAATTTGAAGAATGATGAAGTGGATCAATTTAAATATACAGCATATCTTAATATCCTGTTTCAAAACAAAACTTTCAATCATATTCCTTTTAGAAGAATTTTGAAAGAACATCACCATCATCTTCCTATACTTAACTTAAAAATCAAGACAACCTACAGATATGAAATTCCATTGGGAAGAAGAATTTTTAACTATAACTTCTTAAGTAAAAATCTACAAACTGAAAATATAAAAGCATGTAATTGTGAAAAAAAATCCATATTCAGATCCACTGATAGGACATGTAGTCACTGGTGATAGTGCTGTCCTGGAAAATGGAAATTTAATACGGGACTTTCAACTTGGTACAAAATATTGTAATCCTCATATAGACAATGAATATGAAACCTTTCAGCAAGATATTGATAAATTTATTTATGATATGTCCATTCGTTTCAGTATACCTGACTTCACCTTCAATCAATGGCGATACAGGATATGCAATGGCTTCAAGTTCTTTTATCAACAGTTATATCAACCGCATGAAAATTGCAAATTGAATATTAATTATCTCATGACCAGTCAAGATAAGTTCATAATTACATACACTGATAAAGTTTCAAGCAATTACGCATTTACCTGCAAATTCTATTATATTCAAACCTTAAAAGAAAAATATGAAAATGTTATGCTATATCGGAAAGTTAACATACCCCACCAAGAAATTAATAATAGGATTAAAGCCTTATATCAAAAAACAGGTATTAAATGCACTAGCAGAATGAAGTACCCATACTTAATTAATATTCCAAAATTGCATAAGTGTCCTACTAGTTTCAGACCTGTTACAGTCGGTTATAATACTTACCTTACAAAAGCTAATTCAATTCTACTTAAACTTTTAAAACCTCTGTTGCATCAAATTAATAATACAGGTAGTTACATTATGAAGAACAGTCAAGAAGTTATAAAGTCTTTAAAATATCACAAAAATCCATTATACTTTAAAACCTATGACTTTCAAGAACTCTTCAACAATATTGATCTTGAAGACCTATCTCATATCCTAAACCTTTTATATGAAGAATATGACTTGAAGAAAATGATAGAATTCATTAAATGTAAGTATTTAATTAATATTGTTATCAAAGAAAACTACCTTTTTAATGGAATTTCTTTCTATCAGCAAATTAAATCCCCATTTGAGGGGAGTGCTCATCTATACTTGCAGATTTGTACCTCAACTATTATGAAAGCCAATCAATCTTAATAATGAAATCATATACCTACGTTATGTGGATGATTTGATAGTCGGATATGAAGATGAGAATTATAGAATGAATTTTGATTTCTAACCACTAAACTTAATTTTTAAAGAAAATCCAACTACACTTAAAAATGTAGTGGAATTTTTAGATTTAAGCATCGATTTCAGTAAAATACCTGTAAATTTTACTATCTATGATAAAAGAAAAAGTTTTAATATACCTATCAACGATCTGATAAATTGGAATTCCAATCTTCACTTGAATATATTTAGGAATGTATTCTTGGGGGGATTGGCTAGAATACAGAGAATTATCAACAATGAAGACATCCGTATTGATTTTGATAGGACATTTCTACAACAAGCATATCTACAGCAATACCCCATTCCTTTTATGCAACATAATATTGATAATTTCTATGGTAATAATAATATATATTGTTCAAAGTTCAAATCAATTTTATATCAATTTGGTCGATGAAGGTTCGCATACTATGAATAACAGGACCGCAGAACGATAACACGCAGATATATACAGGTCATTGAAGTCTGAAGGACTAGTTTGCCATCCAGTAATGGTCTTCATCTTATCATTGGACTTTTCTTTTTCAACGGTCTTGTGATGTTTGTTATTGTCCCTCCGGAGGTTGGCTTCAGCCAGGGCTGGCGTCCAGGAGTGCAATGCCGCGGCATTTATGACATGCATGTTGACAACTGGGGTGTTCTCGCTGAGCCTTCCTTCTTTTTTCAAATTTTAAATGCTTTTTATACTTTTTATATTTATATCGTGTATAGTATTTGTAGCTGCTTTGCGCATAAATGCTATAACACTTCAATATCTTTAATAACTTCCAATTTCCATCTTACATATTATATATATGTATATATATGTGTGTGTGTGTATATTTATATATATATATATATATATATATATATATATCCGAGTGAAAAGGAAGAAATGTCAAAACTTTGAAACGGGAGATCCAAATGCGTTGCATATAATGGCAGGGGAGGGTGGCGACTCCCCTTCCCGTTTAAAGCAGCTTTTACAGCCCGGGCAACGCTCACGGAACCAATACAATACAATGGACAGTCCCGTACATGTGCATAGACAAAGGCACCCGTATACACGAAGAGCAAGAACAACATCGACGCAGAAGGAATGGACGCAAAATGAGCGTCATTTTGCGTCCATTCCTTCTGCGTCGATGTTGTTCTTGCTCTTCGTGTATACGGGTGCCTTTGTCTATGCACATGTACGGGACTGTCCATTGTATTGTATTGGTTCCGTGAGCGTTGCCCGGGCTGTAAAAGCTGCTTTAAACGGGAAGGGGAGTCGCCACCCTCCCCTGCCATTATATGCAACGCATTTGGATCTCCCGTTTCAAAGTTTTGACATTTCTTCCTTTTCACTCGGATATTTTCTACTCTGGAGATGTGAGCAGCTTTGCGCCTGTCCCTGAGTGGTATTTTGATTTCTGTCGTCGCTTTGTGTAAGTGATAATTTCGAATTTGAAACTCACTTGTTGTTCTTAATGTTATATATATATATATATATATGTGTGTGTGTGTGTGTGTATTTATATATATATATATATATATATACAAAAATAAAGCTTCGGCTGACTATAATTAGTTGGATATTTCAGAAATGAAGCTAGAATTTTCATGAACGCCTTTAATTGTAGCTTTTCTGATAGTTTGATGAAATTATCAACAAAGTAGCTGATAAAAATGAGCAAAGGTGTCCATGAAATCGAAACTCTGAAGCAGAATTGTTGAACTGGTACCACTCGAATACGAATAATAATACATTTATTAAATTTATTTAAAAATAAACAGATATTGAATTTTAATAATTAACTGTAATAAAATGTGATCCATAAAATATATTTAAATAATTTCCAAGCGCAGCAAAAATATTAAGACAAAAACTTTACTCTGTATTTTGAAAAAGTTGAATAGCGTTGTATAAAGCGCAGAAAATTATGAGAAAAATGTTAAATATTTGTGCTTATGTTATTGCTATATTTCATTGTGGAAATGAATCTTTAATTCATGCCCTCTGAACGTAGTTTGCACATTTCGCTAAAGAAAAAATACTTAGAAGAAAAGTTTTCAACCCGAACACTTCAATTTTAGTAAACCACTTATGGCCACTAGAATAAAAAATGCAATCATTATGGAAAAATATATTTGCTAAATTACAACAGCAACAGTGAAAATAATTTAATAATAATCCGTTTTGGTACAAATTCCGATTCAAACCTTACACATTCTTTTCTCACTGCACAAATTGTTCGCCACTTCACATTAAAGAAACCCTGAAATTCTTTGAAGACTGGCACCTCCTTTTTATCAATACTATTGTTGTGAATGTGTAAAAATTTTCATTGTGCTCTGCTACCATTTAAACAATACATAGGACCTTTGTTTTAAAACCTTCTCTGTATTCAAGGCTCTAACCACTGGGCTACCGCGCCCCGATATATGCTGTGTGTAGGAACTTGGCTATGTCCAATCTGCGCTCAATTTACGTTGTATGACCGAATCTGACGGTCATCATAGGTGTTTAAAAATTAATGCACGTAGAAGATTTTTTTTGTCATTACCGAAATAGACAATTCTATATTGATACGCGAAACCTGTCTGTAGACACTATTATATGCTATGTGGGAAATATCCTAGAACATATTATATTTAAGGGGACTTCAGTACCCTTCACTTGGCGAAAAATGATGAAAATACAGATTTTCAAATTTTTTGCTTAAAATATACCTTGACATTCCTAGTATATCCTGACAAAGTTTCGTGAAGATCCGAGAACTATAAATATATTAAAAAGGCTTTTGACTGCAACTTTGTCCCTTTAACTACCACGCCTACTTCTCTGTTTGCGCTCTGTTTACATCGCATCTGCAACTGAATACTGCCTGTTTTACAAAATATTTCTACCAGGAAGAAGATGAAAGTGCTTAATCGTAATTTTAATTGATAAAGAAACGTTGTTTACTTTTTCCGATCTGCTTTCGTTCGTTAATATCATGTATAAACTGCGGAATTCAAAATGCAAACGAAAGCTTGTACAGTGTGACGTGGGCAAAATGTCCTAAAGAAACATTTGTACATAAAAAACGTGTAAAACTCTGTGTAATGGAAGCTGTGTGTGAATATAATAAAGGTACACTGCGCTGCATAAAAGAAGTACAGAATGCCTTAGGTGTACCTTTAGGAAAGTGCTCCATGAATCTCGGTGTTGCGCTCGATTTTCGAAAAAAAAAATGTTTCGACAAAAACGACGAAGTGCAAAATATCAACTTGCACATAAACTGGTTAAAAAAGCAATTTTAAAAAGAGACATATTTGTTAAAAAGAAGGAAGGTGTAACATACAGTGCAGGGTATTTTTAAAAGAAAGTTAAGAAATAATGGTAGTTATGCAGAAATGATATGCATAAGGTTACGAAATATTGTGTGTTTTTATGATATGAATATATTTTCAAATCTTGTATTTCTTTTATAATATAAACATCATCATATTTATAGTTAAGCTATATCCTAATGAAATGAGCCAAATGTATTTCATGGTGTAAAAATAATAATGAATTTGGTAAAATCAATTTTTATTTATATATTTTCTCGATTTTCTTTTGAATGTGTGACAACTAAGGTTTCGGCTAATGGTCACTCATATAAAATAAATATAGTTAAATTCAATGAAACAGCTACAGTTTTAAAGGTAAGTGTATAATAAATAATTTAAAATAACATTTAAAGTAATTTAAAATGGATTTGGAATAATTTTTCAAAGTTCAAATCTTTAAAGTGCTTTTTCTCAGTTCGTGTTTTTCCAGTATACCAATATGTTCAAAATGCTAAAACATAAATATATATTTCTCAATTGACTTGATTTTTTTTCTGGATGTTCATTATAGTGCATTTTATGAAACTAAGGATCGGATTTGCATTAAAATCAAAAGGTTTTTTTTTTAAAAATAGATATTTACAAAAAACTCAATCTTTTGTTGAATTTTTACATATGTATCAACATTTTATTTTTTTTCTCCCGAACTAATTAACTTTTTAAAAATCCGATCCTTAAAGCTATAGAAGACACTTCAAAGAACCTTATAAAAATAGGGTTGCAAAAAGTTAGAAATTGTACGAGAAGATAGGTTTTAAAAATTATTTAAATTTATTAAGAAAAATTAAATTTTTCAAATTGTATCAGTAGAATTGTCTTTTTTCTTGATAAAATAATTTTCCTTAATAAAATCATTTAATAATATGCAAAAAGAGTATTGTAAAGTGCTTAAACAAAAAAAAAAATCAAAGGATACCGAGTCCCCTTAAACGAATATGCATGCATACAGAAGAGCGAATAATATATATTTATTTATTTAATATATGTTTTATACTATTATAAGATTATTAATGAAATGATACTGTTTCAGTTGTCTGGACTTCCTAAGAAGCATTGCTGACTTTGAACTAAATCAAACATGTTACACCTAATTTAATAAATAGTTAAAATGAGTTTATATACGTTTATACTTTAATTTAATGTTAATAGAATATCAGTTGTTTGATTAAATCATCTAACATTAGTCAAATATTAAGAACTTTCAGAGGTGACTACCTTTACACCCTGTTTTATAAAATCCAACTTTATCTTGGTAATATAGCTCATATTTTGAACGAAATAATTTTTTATACTGCTCACCATAAACACATTTTACGTGAGACATGTTAATATTTTATCTTCCTCCGAAATGGAAATTTCGTGCGCTAGTTTTATATATAATGATTCTTCTCATTTTTTTTGTGTGTGTGTGATGCATGCCCTCTAAGGCCAAAATTCCCAAAATATTTTTTATGCGCTGAAAAATTTGCAGCAAGTTTTTCTTGTTTGGGCGTGAGTTTATGGCGCAGTCATAAGTTATTTTTTTGTACATAAAAACTTATATTGCTGTTAAAAATAAAGTAAAGTTATTTTTCCACTCATGTTCTCACATAACGCAAATGTTAAGGTTCACTAAGGTCCATATTAAATACAGACATAAATACGATCGAACTGATAGTATTAAATATTCAAAAGATATATAAAATAATTTTAATAGGCCACAGAAAATTTTGCTAATTCAGGAATTGCAAAGATAAATATTTAAAGGACTAATTTTTACTTTAATTATTAGTATAAAAGTAACAGAAATTTCCCTTTAGAGATATTTGGTTAACTATCGTTTCTGGCCGTACTGAGCTGAGACTCAAATTATTTTCGGGCCGGACCGGGCTGAGAGAGGCCGGGTTCAATTTCTACACTTTAGAAGTTCTACTCAGGTGAAAAATTCGAAAATCGTGGACAAAATGCATATTTTGTTTTATAACTCGATGTTTTTATATATTTTGTTGAATAGTATCATGAAAGAGTTAATGCATAATATATCATTAGGAAATTAAAGAATTTATATTAGTAATTGGGGAAAATAATGATTGGTGATAGTCCTAACTCACTGATTATTTAAAATAATATCTAACTCACTATGTTATAATTTTTCTTATTTATTACTTTCTTTATATACATAATGTATAAGGAAAGTATTGTGACAGGGCCGAAAATCACGAATCAAACATTTTTGAAGTGATGTCTGCGTGTGTGTGTGTGCGTGTACGTGAAAGAATGCGCGTGTGTGTGTGTGTGTGTGTGTGAAAGTATGCGTGTGTGTGTGAAAGTATGTGTGTGTGTGTGTGTGTGTCAGTGAGTCTGAGAAGACGATAACTGACGAACGAATGGACCGATTCGAACGAAGTTTGGTACAAAATCACAATCCGTAAACACTGGAAGCCTATTGTTTTTATACGCAATTGAATGTTCAGAAACCCCCTAAATTTTGAAGAAATCGTCAAAAAATCAAAACCGCTAATAAATTTACGCAAATAGAGATTTCTTATGTAGTTTTTCAATAGAAAACGATTGACATACATTTTAGAACGTTAACATGAACCGTTCTCGAGATATTGCACATTTTTTAAATAAAATTATCAACAAGTTTATAACTTTTTGATAATAACATTGATTGAAATGAGAGTGAAATTACTTATTAGCATATCAATAGCGTGATACAAGTTAATGTTTTTAGTAACAAAATAAGATAATAAGAAATGTCTAGAACAAAGAATAGTTTAAATTGAATAATTTGATAACACAAATTTTATTAATGTAATAAACACCACTTATCGCCATATTTTTAAAAGTTCATACGCATCAAAATATATCTATTTAGATTAAAATATATCAAAATATATGCACTGCTGGCCAAAAAATAATTTCTCTGTAACAATAATTTCCTTGTGTAGAAAAATTGATTTGACGGACAGGCACTGTTTTGACATTTTAAATGAATATTATCACATCATTTTATTCTAGAAGAGCCAAATTAAAATGTATATATACATCCAGATAGTATTAATAAGATACAGTACATGAGGTTTCTATACCTTTATTGAAAATAATACATTGAAAAATAATACATTGAATTTATTGAAAATAATAAATTTCTATACCTTTATTACTAAAAATACAAAATTAAAAGTGTGACAAACATCAGCTATCTCTTCTTAATTGTGGGTAATTATAGCAATTAAAATCGCAATATATCGCAGAAGAATTTAAAAGTTTATTTTAGAGTAAATAATCACATTTCTATTTATCAAATACATCTCATCTATGTATTGGTTGATAAAAAGTTTGATGCTAAGAGAAATTCAAAGTTTTTGTATTTTAAAAACACATTATTTTATAACATTTTAAAATATCTTCATTTTCAAGTATATACAAAGTTATATTTGCTGAAATATAACCATTTTGACCCCTTCTCCATGTTATTTTGGTGTTATTGTTTTAAGCTTGTCAACAATTTGTTATCAACTGACGGCCGCATTCAATATGTATATATTAATGATATCTACTAAGGGTGAGGTACATAAGCAGATATACCTACAGGCATCTTAGAAGAAAATTGTAAATGAGGTGTAAGTTTATTTCAAAAATAGAAAGAAAATATTATCTTCACAGTTCCGTGGATAAAACATTTCTCGACAAGCCTGAGATCAACGTTTTGATTCCCCCTCAAAAACAGCATTTTAAAAAGTTTTTCATTAACATTTGTTAACTTTAAGAAAAATCTGATGTGGGCAGCACATGACTTTCCTTATATAATGCAATGAATTTACTACTGTTACAGAGAAAAAATAGGTTATTTATATAGCAGATACTTATATTCTTTCCAAGACATTTAATTTTCGCCAATTAGTCGTCATTTTCATTTATTTAGCGTCATTTTTATCCATTTGGAGAGATTTTTGTTAATTTGGCAACATTTAAAAAAGTCGCCAAGTTGGTGATATGCCGGCAAATTTGCCGCCAAAATCTCGCCAAGCGATATGGACGGAGAAACCAGTTATTCTTATAGCATATAAATGACTATTGGCGTTCAAATACAAAAGTATTACTCAAAGTATCTTTATTCATGAATGGAACGAGCTAGATCCACGAGAGTGGTACCATCAAATTTATCGCATAATATTACATATGAAAATGAACATGTTTCTCAACAGTTAATATTTCTTTTAATTTATAGGATTTTTTGATAAATTTATTTTAAAAATGTACAGTATCTGGAGAACGGTGCATGTTAGCGTTCTAAAATTTATGTCAATCATTTTCTAATAAAAAATTACATAAGAAATGACTATTTACGTAACTTTAGTACAGGTTTTAATTTTTTTATGATTTTTTCAAAATTTTACTCAAAAATTTAGGGACGTTCTGAACATCCGATTGCGTATAAAAATAATAGTCTTCCAGTATTCATGGATTGTAATTGTTGTACCAAATTTTGTTCGAATCGCTCCATTCGTTCGTTAGTTGTTGTCACCACAGTCTCACTGACACACACACACACATACTTTCACACACACACACACACACACACACACACACACACACACACACACACACACACACACATACTTTCACACACACACACACCACACACAGACATCATCTCAAAAACGCTTGATTAGTGTTCAGGGATGCTTGAAACGTGTTCTCCAGTCGAAAAATCGAATTCGAATTTCCGACGCCGTCACAATACTTTCCGTATACATTATATAAGGAAAGTAAAAAGGAAAAGAGATAACTCTGAAGATATAGCAATTATGCCTGACATTCATTTAGCACATGTCAATTTATATAGCAAAGTCATCCACATAATCCGAATTTAAATTCCAGCTCAGAAAATCCGCCTTTATGTAGTTTAGATAACGCTGCAAGTGCAGAAAACATGCTGCTATCTGCAATGAGAAAGAGACAATTTAAAATTTTTACTTGAAACAAAATACCTCAACTTTATTCCCCAGAAATATTGCATTCTGTTTTTATAGTTTTTTCTGCTACACCGGAGAGGGGATTTCGTGCGCTAGTTTCATAACATGTTTTCATTTTTTTTTTGTTTTCCACATACGTTTAAAGGCTAAAAAATGTCATACATGTTTTATACATGGAAGCACTATCAGCCAGTTTTTCCTATCTGAGTATGAAATTATGGCGTGGTCATATTTTTTTTTATCCTGATAGAAATGCTCCAATACTAATTTTAAAAAAAACTTAATGTGTCGGACATTTGATTTTCCCTACGCATAAATTATCCCGTAAGGGAAAGAAAATGTACTGTTAAAATTTTTGCTAAGTAATGCAAAATACAGTATAACCTGAGCAGAAAAAAAAATTAAGAAGAAGAAAATTATGAAATTTTTTTTTTTGGTAGCAATTCCATTCTGTTGTGAACCATCAATACTTTCCACTTAAAATAAAATAATCAAAATACCGGAAGATATGAGAAAATTTTCTATAGCTTGGTGCTCTGCCTCATTCTTCTTCTTCTTCTTCGACCCAAATCGTCCGTATAAGGTATCTCTCTTTGGACGGTTATGACGATGCCACCCAATTTAAACATGAACCCAGAGAGGGAGGCATCCTCAGGGACCATACCTCCTTCCACTACCGCCAACCTCTCGGAAAGACTTAGGGACCCACATATTTAACGTGCTCGCACTCAGCGGGAACACGGGGATATTTTGGACATAACAATGAATCGAACTCGGGTCGTCAGAGTTCAATCCTCGAGCGCTAGCCACTGAGCTGTGCTATACCCTAATCAATATATATCCCTAATCCCTGTACCGCTATACCCTAATCCCTGTGCTATACCTTAATGGAGGATGCATAAAGTTAAATTGCAGTGCAGCACAACAACTATTGAGAATAAAGTGAAAAGCAAAATCTTGGTAGAGCGTCGAGATATATGGAACCTTTCTTCGTATTCTTCCGGCATTTTGTTTATTCTAGTTACTTTCCTTATATACATAATGTATAAGGAAAGTATTGTGACGGGGTCGAACATTCGAATTCGAGTTTTCGACGGGAGAGCACGCTTCAAGCATCCCTGATCACGAATCGAACATTTTTGAAGTGATGTCTGTGTGTGTGTGTGTGTGTGTGTGTGTGTGTGTGTGTGTGTGTGTGTGTGTGTGCGTGTGTGTGTCAGTGAGACTGTGGAGAAGATAACTGACGAACGAATGGACCGATTCGAACCAAATTTGGTACAAAAATCACAATCCGTAAACACTGGAAGCCTATTGTTCTTATACGCAATCGAATGTTCAGAACTCCCCTAAATTTTCGAATGAAATTTGAAAAAATCGTCAAAAAATTAAAACCACTAATAATGTTACGTAAATAGACATTTCTTTTGTAATTTTTCATTAGAAAACGATTGGCATAAATTTTAGAACGCCAACATGAACCGTTCTCGAGAAATTGCACATTTTTCAAAAAAATTATCAAAAAGTCATATAAAATAAAAAAAAATTCCTATTGAGAAACATGTTCACTTTTTGCATATGTAATACCATACGATAAATTGAGTGACATCATTCTCGTGGATCTAGCTCGTTCCATTCATGAAAAAATATACTTTGAATAATACTTTTGTATTTGAACGCCAATAGTCATTTGTCTTCTGTAAGAATAACTTATTTCTTCGTGCATAACGCTTGGCGAAATTTTGGCGACGAATTTGGCGGAATGTCGCCAACTTGGCGACTTTTTGGAATGTTGCCAAATTAACGAAAATCTCGCCAAATGGATAAAAATGACGCTAAATCAATGAAAATGACGACTAATTGTCAAAAATTCAATATCATTGAGAGAATATTAGTATCTACTATAGGAGAAACCTATTGTTTACTGTAAAAGTAGTAAATTCATTACATTATATAAGGAAAGTCATGTGTTGCCCACATCAGATTTTTTTAATATGAAGCTCTAATGGTGCACCTACATCTGGTTAAAGCAACGGCTAGCCAGTTAGAAGATCCGCGCTTCTATCCCCGGATAAGATAGCGAGGTCTTTACAAACTCAAGGAATAGAAAAGTTAATTTCTTCAAGCACGAAAATTACGCTTACTAAAATGCACGAGGAAACCAACTTTTCGAACTTGAATTAAGCTTTACCCTTGTTTCTATTTCTGTGTAAATTATAACACTAATTAGAATGACAGGGCGCGGTAGATCAGTGGTTAGTGCTTGGGAATTGCACTCGGTAGGCCCGGGTTCGATTCCCGCCACTGCCAAAACTGCCGCCGTGTTCACGCGGAGTACGATCACGTTAAACATGTAGGTCCGTAAGTCCTTCCGAGAGGTTGGTTGTAGGGGAAGGATAGTACGGTCCCTGAGGATGCCACCCCCACTGGCTTCCGGTTTAAATTGTGTGGCACTTCCGGCCGTCCAAACAGTTACCTTACATCATTTCTTATGTAATTTTTCATTAGAAAACGATTAATATAAATTTTAGAACGCTAGCAAGGACCGTTCTCTAGATATTGCACATTTAAAAAAAATATAAAAAAATTATATAAAAAATGTATATATTCCCTATTGAGAATCATGTTCACTTTTCATATGCAATAGCATGCGATAAAGTTGGTGACATCATTCTCGTGGATCTAGCTCGTTCCATTCATGAAAAAAGATACTTTGAGTAATAATTTTGTATTTGAACGCCAATAGTCATTTATATGCTATAAGAATAACTTATTTCTCCGTCCATAGCGCTTGGCGAGATTTTGGCTACAAATTTACTTGGCGACTTTTTAAAATGTTGCCAAATTAAAGAAAATCTCACCAAATGGATAAAAATGACGCTATATCAATAAAAATAACGACTAATTGACGAAAATTCAATATCTTGGAAAAAATATATGTATCTACTATATGAATAACCTATTTTGTTTTTACTGTAAAAGTAGTAAATACATTGCATTATATAAAGAAAATCATGTGCTGCCCACATCATATTTTTTTAAATGGATTATCCTTATTAATTTATGAAACTGTAATCTCCTATGTCTTAAGTTCTTACAAGTTCGAACAAGATACTTAGATAAATTATTAACACAAAAAGATATTTAGGTAACAGATTAGAAAAAAAACTAGATACTTAGAACTAGATAAATTAATCGATTTAAATAATAAATGAATGACAAATCATTAGATTTTAAACATAATTTTATTAAACCATCCATCAAACATGCATATAATTTAAAAGCCAGAGCGCTTTCGGGTATCATTATACCCTTCCTCAGTGGCGTTAAATAAAAAATCGTACTAACATGCTTAAATACTATCCACTACCGGCAAGTTGAATTTGAGTATTACAAAATTGGCATCACTACTAAACACGTTTAATACATTCACACAAAATCACCAGAAACAGACTTAAAAATTACACAAGTATAAATACAAGAAAGACAAAAAGTAATAATCCAGTTTAAACACAAATATACATAAGTAAAGAATTTTAAATACTTTATATTTTAGAGGTACCTTTGTAAAGGTTTGACTCGCGTGGAATCGAGAACGCGTCGCCAGGCGTAACTCAAAACATGGACAGGGAAAAAATTACAGATAGAGGTGCGATATAGATAAATAAAGGGGGATTCATAAAGTAATTTAGACCAGGGATAATTACAGCTGATCAAAAGAAAATAATTTCCGAAAAGGGATTGAAAGTTATCATTAATCACTAATTTTTCAAGAGCAGTCGACTGCCTACCGTTTTTAAAGTCCCTAGCATGTTCAGCCAACCGTATACCAACCTTGCGTTTAGTGCTACCAATATAAAACTTATAAACATTATCTGGAGAAAGAAGGGATACTACCAACACCCCAGCATGGCTTTTAAAGTCATCTTTATCCCTAAATTTATCACTTAGAATACGATTAAACAAAGTGACTATCGTCAAGTGAGCGGGTCTAAAATGAAACTCGGGGCAAAATTTGATAATGGGACGAAACATTTTTGGGTGGTACGAAAAACTAGTTTTAAACGGCAAACGATCATTAATGGGAATTAGTTTAGAATTGGGTTGAATAAAATTACGGCGAATATTTGAAAATATTTTATAAAGAAACTCAAAAGAGTAACCGGCATGTTGACCAAGTTAAAAGATGGAATCAATTTTACTGTTTAAGACGAAATAGTAGAACAAACATTAAAAGCGCGGTTAATATACGCATTAAAGGAGGCTATTTTAGACGAGATAGGGTGAAAAGAATTAGCAGGGATGCAAGTGTTAGTGAAAGTGGATTTACAAAAAACAGAAGACTGAAAACCACAGGAATTACGAGAAATAAGAACGTCCAAAAACGGCAAAGAACAGTCGAACTCATGCTCGATAGTACATTTAATGGGGAGGAGGTAAAATTTATTAACAATATCCAAAAGATTAAGAAGATCCTTTAAACTATGATCCCAAATAATGAAAACATCATCAACGCAACGTTGCCAAAGAATAAGTTTATGGGTTAAGAAAGTCATAACTTCGTTCTCGAGTTCTTGCATCACAACTTCAGCAAAATTACCAGAGAGGGGGCTACCCATAGGGTCACCCGAAGTTTGTAAGTAAATATTGAAACGGAAACCAAAATAATTGGTCTCCGCCACAATATCCAATGCAGAGGTTATTGTGTTGATAGAGGGAATACTATAATTATGCAATAAAAGCTTATTGGCCATAATGTCAATAACCTTATTAAGGAGAACACTAGGAAACAATGAAACCACATCGAAACTGTGAAGAGTACAATTAGAAACAAATTTAGAATTAAACAGATTATTAATAAACTGTTCAGTAGAAGTAACAGTATAGGAATGATTATTAAAAAATGGTTAAGAAATTTTGCCAAGGCTTTCTCTAAAAAATAAGTCTGACCATTGCATTTTGAAACGATAGGCCTCATTGTGTGATTAACTTTATGTAATTTAATTTGACTAAAAAGTTGGGACAATTATTGGGAGTTACGGAAGGTAGTCGTTTTATATTAGAAGGAAGGTCAATAGAATGTTTAAGTTTGGCGATTGTAGAATTGATAACAGTAATAGGGAATTTTTTAATTCTAACACAATCCATCTCAGCAATACACCTCTGCATTGCTTCAATATAATCGTTATGCCAAAAATAACATCTACGCTCACAAATATTAATGGCAATGCGTAATTCACAAAGGGCATTGTTAAGAAGGCAAAGTTCAGTACGGCAAATAATACGTAAGTCAGAATCACAACGAACGCGTTTTTTGAACAAAATGAGAGAATAATGTGAAATCTTTTACTATATGTCAACGAATTGGGTCTACACAATAATTTAGTTAATATTATTTTAAACCTAAAGAACATGCTGCATGAAATGGATGTGTGAGATTGCATGGCAGTGATGAAGCAAATCGACAGAAATAAGACATTGGCATAAATAAGCCATTGGCATAAATAAGCAAACCGGCATAAATAAGCCAAAAGGTACCGGATACTATTAAATTGAACATAACTGCACAGTAAACTGTCTAATCAAAATTAAAGAGTGAGCATTATAAGCATAATAAAAGAATATATAGAATAAAAATTAAGATTTACTGTGATACAATAAAATTCTAAATAATGGAATTAAAACCAGTACACTAATAAAATACTATGGGTTAAACATTAAAATATTTTCAAGAGCATTGTAAAACATAAAAACCCACAAAACATCATTGAGATCGTTAACGGAACCTAAATAGTCACGCAAGTAAAACGATATGTTCAAAATTTCAACATTGCGATTTTCAATAATAAAAAATTAATAATCATTTCACAGATACTGTTCAAAAGCGAATAATATAAACTTTAGAAAGCTCGTATTGACAATTCTTGAGATATTCCACGCTTTTACAAAAATCTAAAAAATGCATAAAATAAACAAAAAGATCAATCATGCATAAAGCATTGATTAAGAAACATTTTCCAACTGAAATACAAAATGCGATACATTCAGCAGTGATATTTTTTTAATTGTAACAGAACTACAATAATTAATTTTACTTGAAAATTTAAAAATTCATAAAAAAATTAGCTTTATTCAAATGACGTCATCGAATTATGAATCGTCTGGTTTTCTATGTAAAAGCAGTGGATATTTTATTCATATATTTTTATTCCAGACTCCAGAGTTAAATAATTTTTCCTGAAAAAATTCAGCAATTCTTATACAACTTATCTTTCAAATCCCTTATTTACATTCTGCATCCATTAGAATTAGGCTTCGTTGGAGAAATAATCAAAGTTTGATAATCATTTAAACTAAACAATATTATAATTGCGTTGGCGCAGAATACAGATGCACAGAAAATACTCAAAAGTAAAGAGGTTTTAGGACGGATGTAACACAAAATATAAATTTAAAAGTACTTTAAAAATCACGATTTTTTATCTGTGAAAGAAAGATGGATGCCATATTTTATTTTGAAGTGGGTCACGTGATATCTTCATATGATATGCGTGTAATTATAATGTGTACTTATAATTTTTATGTATTTGTAATTATAATTTGTATTTTTTGTATATTTTATGGGATAATTTGAACATTCTCTAAAACTGTCGAAGAAATTTATGAATTTTAACTTCGCTTAAAAAATGTTTGAAAAATTAGGTCCCATAGTATTCAATGTATTTCATTTTTACAACCTGGGTTTAATCCAAAACTAAGTGGATGCTATTCTTAATTTACATTTTCAGATGTCTCACCAACCGTCTCAACAATACACTAAAATTTCATTTTGATAAAGTCATTTTTACGGCAGTTATCGTGCTAATGGACAAACAAACAGACAGACAGAATGAACAAAGTCATAAACACTTCTCAACTAAGTAAAGTGTTAACAAGAAAGTTTAATCATGCATAAAGCATTGATTATGAAACTCTTTCCAACTGCAATGTAATTTTATTTAAATATATCGAAAATGTGATACATTCAGCGGTAATATTTTTTAATTATCACAATATTACAATAATTTATTATATTTGAAAATCTAAAACTTCGTCGAAAAAAATAAACTTATTTCAAATGACGTCAGTAAAATATAAATCGTCTGGAAAAGAATGTAAAAGAAGCAAATGTTTCATTCATACACTTTTATTCTATTCCCTTCATTCATCACAATACTACAGTAATTTATTTTACTTAGAAACTTAAATCGATGTAGGTAAAAATAATTAAACTCTATGCTTAAAACTTCAGTGAAAAAAGCTGCTATAATGTCATCTGCTTCTCTATGTAAAACCACTGAATGTTTCAATCATATCAGCTATATTGCAGACTCCAGAGTTAAATAAATTTGCTTTAAAAATATTCAGCGATTGTTATACAACTCATCTTACAGCTTTATGTGTTTATATACTCCATACAGCAAGAAATACTCCATACACCAAGAAATACTGCAATTCTAATACAACCCATTCTACATATTTTGCTGTTTACATTTAACATAAGTGAAAAATAGGCTTCGTTGTAGAAATAATCAAAGTTTTATGATCAATTAAACTCAAATATATTGTAATTGCGTTGTTTCAGTATATGGATGCACAGAAATTAAGCAAAAATAAAGCTGTTTTAGGACGGATACAGCACTAAATATAAACAAGAAAGATCAATCATGCTTAAAGCATTGAATATGAAACACTTTCCAACTTCAATGCAATTTTATTTAAAAAAGTCGAAAATGCAATACATTCCTCTGTAATATTTTAAAACTTATCACAATACTACATTAATTTATTATATTTGAAAATTTAAACCGTCATTGAAAAAAATGAACTTCATTCAAATGACGGCATTGAAATATAGATTGTCTGGCTTAAAAAGCTCTAAAATGCGACAAATTCCTCAGTAATATTTTTAAAACTATCATAATACTACGATAATTTATTATATTTGAAAAATTCATCGAAAACAACTGAAATTCATTAAAATGACGTCATAGAAAAAATAACACGACTGGATCTCTCTATAAAAACAGCATTTCATTCATAACTATTTCCTCCTTCATTTCATTCATCACAATACTATAATAATTCATTTTATTTAAAAATTAAAACCATGGAGCTAGCTACAAGTAATTAAACTCTATGCTTAAAACTTCATAGAAAAAAATCGTCCTCCTCTTTGTAAAATCAATGAATATTTCATTCATATCAGCTATGCAGACTCCATGGGCTAAATAATTTTGTGTTAAAGAAATACAGTAATTCTAATACAACTCATTCTACATATTTTGCTGTTTACATTTTACATAAGTGAAAAATAGACTTCGTTGTAGAAATAATCAAATTTGGATGATCATTTAAACTCAAATATATTGCAATTGCGTTGTTTCAGTATGTAGATGCACAGAATTTAAGTAAAAATAAAGTAGTTTTAGGACGGATACAACACTCAATATGAATTAAAAAGAACTTTAAATATCACGATTTTGAGACAAGATGGATGCCATATATCATTTTGAAGTGGGTCATGTGAGCTTTTCATATCATGGTCACGTGATCGCTTCATATAAGGGGTGTAATTATTATTTTAATTTTTATCTAAAAAACTACTGAATATATTTCGCTGAATTTTTTTTTATATATTTTATGGAACAATTTGAATATTACCTAAAATTCTGAAGCAATTTGTGAATTTTAAATCCGCTTAAAAAATGTTTGAAAAATTATGTCCCTTACGGCTCAATGTATTTCATTTTTTCACCCCGGGTTCAATTCAAAACTAATTGGGTTATATTATTCATTTATATTCCCATAGGTCCTACAGACCGTCTGAACAACATACTACAATTTCATTCTGATTAAGTCATTTTTACGGCATTTATCGTGCTAACGGACAGACAGACAGACAGACAGACAGAATAAACAAAGTCATACACACTTTTCAACTTTGTTGTTAAGTGTTAATTAAAGAGAAAGTTAAAAATCACGATTTTGACACAAGAAGAAGGCCATACTATTTATTTTGAAGTGGGTCACGTGATCTCTTCACATAATGCGGGTGTAATTATTATTTTATCTTTTACTTAAAAAATCACCGAATGTATTTTGCTGAATTTTTCTTTCTTATTTTTTATGGGATAATTTAAATATTTCATAATACTTTCGAAGCAATTTGTGAATTTTAAATTCGCTTAAAAAATGCTTGAAAGAATATGTCCTATAGGGTTCATTGCATTTTATTTTTTCAACCCGGGTTCAATCCAAAACTTATTAGGCGATATTGTTCATTTATATTCCTATATGTTCCACAGACCGTCTGAATAACATACTAAAATTTCATTTTGATAAAATTATTTTTACGACAGTTATCGTACAAACAGACAGACAGACAGACAGAATGAATAAAGTCATAAACAATATTCAAGTATGTTGTAAATAGTTAAACAAGAAAGATCAATCATGAATAAAGCATTGATTATGAAATAGTTTCCAACTGAAAGACAATTTTATTTTAACACCTTTAAAATGCGCTACATTCAGCGGTGATATTTTAAAAATTATCATAGTACAATAAGTTGAAACTTAAAACTCCATCAAAAAAGGAATTCTATAAAAACACAATAATCCATTAAATTTGAAAACATCATCAAATTTATTCAAATAACGTCATTGAATTTAGCGGAATGTCGCCAACTTTGCGACATTTTTAAATGTTGCCAAATTGACGAAAAACTTACCAACTGGATAAAATTGACAATAAATCAATGAAAATGAAAACTCTTGGATGAAAATTCTATATCTTGGAAAGAATATAATTATCTACTATAAGAATAACATTTTTTTAACTGTAAAAGTAGTAAAATCATTGCATTATATAAGGAAAGTCATATGCTGCCCACATCATATTTATATATATATATATATATATATATATATTTTATAGAATAATTTGAATATTGCCTAAAATTTTCGAATCAATTTTGAGTTTTAAATTTGCTTGAAAAATATTTGGAGAATTAGGTCCCATATGGTTCAATGTATTTCATTTATTCAACCCGGGTTCAACCCATAACTAATGGATGATTTTCTTCATTTACATTCCCATATATCACGCAGACCGTCAACATACTAAAATTTCATTTTGATAATGCCATTTTTACAGCAGTTATCGTGCGAACGGACAGGCAGACAGACAGACAGAATGAACAAAGTTTTAAACACCTTTCAACTATGTTGTAAAGTGTTAAAAATAGTAAATATAATAATATTAGCTTTTATTCAATTTGCACGATTATACAAACACCATTCTCGTAAATCTACCTAATTTCATTCTTAACATAAGTTTTGTAATAGTTTTGGATTCAGACGTCAACGGACTTGACAATAGTTGTTTATTTCCCGGAATATCAATTTTCAATATGGATTTAGCACATGAGCATGATTAAATTATTGTGTTTAGATTAATATGATGCCAAAAGGGCGAAAGCTAGTATGTGATGTTAATTCAATACCATATTGTGCCGTGGATTTTGTGCACTATTATTTCATTATGAAATGCACATCATTACGTCATTGCAGTATGCAGGGCGATGATTTACAAAGCGGTATGATTTACAAAGCGATTTCATAATGAAAATTTTTTTATTTATATATTAATTTATCTCAAATTAGAAATTTGCAAATCAGTATGGAAAGGCATACGTTGGACAATATCAGATATTTGTTTAATGCTATCCGGTATGATAAAATGTAAATTATCCTATCCCAGTCACTTTTAATTCAAAGATCTAATGCTAGATTTAAAACCAAATAACTCTTCTTGATAAAGAGTATCCAACTGTGAGCCTCCTGCTTACAGTATCACACATTTCTAACCGTTCTTCTGCTTGAATGAAAAAACAACCTCAAGTTACCTTGAAACTGGCACATTACATTTTTGCAAATCACCCAAGAACTTCCATATTGTGATTTCTACCTCTTCCATTGGACAATCTCTGCAGGCGGCTGAAAGTGATGAATCCACAACAGACGAATCAAAACCCGTTTTAGATATTGGAGTCAGTTTCCTTCATGGCTTTAAGAGTAGCGGTTGACATTGAAAGGTAAGTCAATTATCTGCCGTTATTCTGGTGTTTATGATTATTTATTAGTTGTACGTTATGTTTTTATAGGTAAAGGCGAGTTTGATGTTTTTATAGGTAAAGGCGAGTTTGATGTTTTTATAGGTAAAGACGTGTTTGATGTTTTTATATAAATACTAGTTTAATGTTTTTAACACTTTACAACACAGTTGAAAAGAGTTTATGACTTTGTCCATTCTGTCTGTCTGTCTGTCTGTCCGTCAGCACGATAACTGCCGTAAAAATGATTTAATCAGAATGAAATTTTAGTATGTTGTTCAGACGGTCTGTAGAACCTATGGGAATATAAATGAATAATATCACCTAATTAGTTTGGGATTGAACCCGGGTCGAAAAAATGAAATACATTGAGCCCTATGAGACCTAATTTTTCAAACATTTTTTAAGCGGATTTAAAATTCCCAAATTGCTTCGAAAATTTTAGGTAATATTCAAATTGTTCCATAAAATATATAAAAAAAAATTCAGCGAAATATATTCAGAAGTTTTTTAAATAAAAATTAAAATAATAATTACACCTCTTATATGAAACGATCACGTGACCATGATATGAAACGATCACATGACCCACTTCAAAATGATATATGGCATCCATCTTGTTTCAAAATCGTGATTTTTTTAAGTTCTTTTTAATTCATATTGAGTGTTGTATCCGTCCTAAAAGTACTTTATTTTTGCTTAAATTCTGTGCATCTACATACTGAAACAACGCAATGGCAATATTTTTTAGTTTAAATGCTCATCTAAATTTGATTATTTCTACAACTAAGCCTATTTTTCACCTATGTAAAATGTAAACAGCAAAATATATAGAATGAGTTGTATTAGAATTCCTGTATTTTTTTAACATAAAATAATTTAGTCCATGGAGTCTGCATGGCTGATATGAATGAAATATTAATTGATTTCATAAAGAGAAGGACGATTTTTTTCGATGAAGTTTCATGCATAGAGTTTAATTTTTTGTAGGTCCATGGTCTTAAACAAAATGTTTAAATAAAATAAATTATTATAGTATTTTGATGAATGAAATGATTGGGAGAAAGTTATGAATGAAATCCTGTTTTTATAGAGATCCAGGCGTGTTATTTTTTCTATGACGTCATTTGAATGAATTTCAGATGTTTTCGATGAAGTTTTCAAATATAATAAATTATCATAGTATTATGATAATTCTAAAACTATTACCGAGGAATGTATAACATTTTAGAGATGTTTAAACCAGGCAATTTATATTTCAATGCAGTCATTTGAATGAAGTTCATTTTTTTCGATGAAGGTTTAAGTTTTCAAATACAATAAATTAATGAAGTTTTGTGATAAGTTTCAAAATATTACCGAGGAATGTATTGCATTTTAGACTTGTTTAAATAAAATTGCATTGAAGTTGAAAAGTGTTTCATAATCAATGCTTTAAGCATGATTGATCTTTCTTGTTATAAGTTAAATCCAGTTTAGCATTGTTACATGTAAATGTATCGGTTGACATTAAAATATAAGTCAATTATCTGCCGTTATTCTGGTGTTTATGATTATTCATGAGTTGTACGTTATGTTTTTATAAGTGAATGCGAGTTTGATGTTTTTATATAAATACTAGTTTAATGTTTTCATAAAATAAAGCCAGTTTAGCATTGTTATATGTAAAAACCAGTTTAATGTTTTCATAAGTAAAAGCCAGTTGAGTATTTTTCTTATATTTTAACTAGCTTTCTTAGTGACAGGATATTTAGAGGTTAGAAGATTCTTATTGACGACGGATTGGGATTCAAAAGAGGATATTTTTCTTCAAGGAATTTTGTAACTGATAATAGAGAGTTACACGCCCTGCTTAGACTGTAAGTGAAATATATTTGTATCTTTTATTAGTTAAAAAATTAACAATATGAAAAATGTGTGCCAAGTTCTCTAAGAGTTGTACGATATACATAGGATGATGAGATAATTACGCAAAACCTCATCACTTAGAATTACATCGCATTTAGCAAGATTTTTAAAAAGAGAGCAAAACAGAGTGTGACGCAGTAACGTCAGGAAATTTTCTAAGGCCTTAAGTGAACTTTCATAAAAAAGGCCTCATCTTAACAATAAATACAGTACACCGTCACACATCCGAATTTTGGAAATCCGAAAATCGGTTATCCTACAATTTCTGTTGTTTTACAAATAAAATATTCTGATGTGGGCAGCACATGACTTTCTGTATAAAATGCAATGAATTTACTACTTGTACAGAAAAAATTAGGTTATTCTTACAGTAGATACTTATATTCTTTTCAAGATATTGAATTTTCGTCAATTAGTCGTCATTCTCATTGATTTACCATCATTTTTAACCATTTGGCAAAATTTTCGTTAATTTGGCAACATTTCAAAAAGTTGCCAAGTTGTCGACATTCAGCCAAATTCGTCACCAAAATCTCGCCAAACGTTATGGAAGAAGAAATAGGTTATTCTTATAGCAGATAAATGACTATTGGCGTTCATATACAAAAGTATTACTCAAAGTACATTTTCTCGAGAACGGTTCATGCCAGCATTCTAAAGTTTATGTCAATCGTTTCCTAAGGTTAAATTACATAAGAAATGTCTGTTTGCCTAACTATATTAAAGGTTTTTATTTTCTGATGATTTTTTTAAAATATTACTCGAAAATTTAGGGGATTCTGAACATTGGATTGCGTTTAAAAACTATAGGCTTCCAGTATACGCGGATTGTGATTTTTGTACCAAATATCACTCGAATCGCTCCGTTCGTGAGATATCGTCCTCACAGACTTACTGACACACACACACACACATATACTTTCGCACACATACTTTCATACACACACGCACACGCACACATACTTTCACACAAACACACACACACACATCACCTCAAAAATGTTTGATTCGTCATCAGGGATACTTGAAACCTGCTCTCCCGTCGAAAATTCGAATTCGAATTTTCGACCCCGTCACAATGCTTTCCTTATACATTATGTATATTAGGAAAGTAAATATACGGATTAATTGTAAGACTAATATTTATGTTAGTCTTTTCACTTTAGGTTCTGGAATTGAATTTGTGGCCCCCGGATCTACAACATTTCGAAGGTCTATAATGATATAAAATATTTCCGGGTTTGATACTATCTTGTCCCAATGGCTGATCCGACCTTGGTTATACATCAAAGCGTGCCATGAGAATTATAGTATCGTGATCTCCATATGCTGAACTACAATTCGATAAACAGGCTGTAGCTAAATTGTTGAAAAGAACACCATAAACTAATACACAAATGTTTTGTAATAAAATGCAGAAGTATATAAAATACCAAGAAAACGTTGGATTAGGTATAATGTATAATACACTAAAAAGTCTTTAAAAAATGCAAATTAAGCTTTAGAAAAAATAATTTACACATTTTTGAAGCTGTCTGCGGACATAAGACCCCAAATGGTCGCATGAACTGCTTGGCAATCGGGACTCCTCTGGTTTGATGCGACTGTTTTAAATAATCTTTGTTTGTTGAAATAAAGATAATATAATTGAAGCGAGGGTGTAACATGATCTTCAAATTTATGTTTTGAAATACGAGTTTGTTGCTGAACATGGTTCAATAAATATGGTGAATAGGGCGCCTTTAATGATATGCGCATTATCGTTAATAAATTAACGGATTTTTAACACTTTACAACAAAGTTGAAAAGTGTTTATGACTTTGTTCATTCTGTCTGTCTGTCTGTCTGTCTGTCCGTTAGCACGATAACTGCCGTAAAAATGACTTAATCAAAATGAAATTTTAGTATGTTGTTCAGACGGTCTGTAGAAGCTATGGGAATATAAATGAATAATATCTCCCAATTAGTTTTGGATTGAACCCGGATCGAAGAAATGAAATACATTGAGCCCTATGGGACCTAATTTTTCAAACATTTTTTAAGCGAATTTAAAATTCACAAATTGCTTCGAAAATTTTAGGTAATATTCAAATTGCTCCATAAAATATATAAAAAAAATTCAGCGAAATATATTCAGTAGTTTTTTAAATAAAAATTAAAATAATAATTACACCTCTTATATGAAACGATCACGTGACCATGATATGAAACGATCACATGACCCACTTCAAAATGATATATGACATCCATCTTGTTTCAAAATCGTGATTTTTTTAAGTTCTTTTTAATTCATATTGAGTGTTGTATCCGCCCAAAAACTACTTTATTTTTGCTTAAATTCTGTGCATCTACATACTGAAACAACGCAATGATAATATATTTGTGTTTAAATGCTCATCTAAATTTGATTATTTCTACAACTAAGCCTATTTTTCACCTATGTAAAATGTAAACAGCAAAATATATAGAATGAGTTGTATTAGAATTCCTGTATTTTTTTAACACAAAATAATTTAGTCCATGGTGTCTGCATGGCCGATATAAATGAAATATTAATTGATTTCATAAAGAGAAGGACGCTTTTTTCGATGAAGTTTCAAGCATAGAGTTTAATTTTTTGTAGCTCCATGGTCTTAAACAAAATGTTTAAATAAAATAAACTATTATAGTATTGTGATGAATGAAATGAATGGGAGAAAGTTATGAATGAAATCCTGTTTTTATAGAGAGATCCAGGCGTGTTATTTTTTATATGACGTCATTTGAATTAATTTCAGTTGTTTTCGATGAAGTTTTCAAATATAATAAATTATCGTAGTATTATGATAATTCTAAAACTATTACCGAGGAATGTATAACATTTTAGACATGTTTAAACCAGGCAATTTATATTTCAATGCCGTCATTTGAATGAAGTTCATTTTTTTCGATGAAGGTTTAAGTTTTCAAATATAATAAATTAATGCAGTATTGTGATAAGTTTCAAAATATTACCGATTAATGTATTGCATTTTAGACTTGTTTAAATAAAATTGCATTGAAGTTGGAACGTGTTTCATAATCAATGCTTTAAGCATGATTGATCTTTCTTGTTTTTTTTAAATTTTGGATATATGGTATAAATTTATGTTTTACTAGCAGTACACCCGTTCTTCATATGGAATATTACGTATTATAAAGAAACTTAAAATCCGCAATTATGTGTAAATATTTATAGTATTGTAAATGACATTGTTATTCAAAACATTTTATTAAAATATTTAATTTACTTCTCATACAAAGGAATTTTTTTATTTTAAATAAATTTTCGGGAAAAATATCGTTTGCATAATGGAAATTCGTCTATGTGAAGCTCGTTTTTACTTTCTTTATATATATAGTATAATATATATAGTGGAAGTATTGTGATGGGGCGAAAATTCGGGTTCGAGTTTTTAATAGAAAAGCACGTTTAAAGCATTCTTGGACACGAATCGAACGGTTTTTGAGGTGAGGTCTGAGTGTGTGTGTGTGCGTGCATGTATGTGTGTGTGCGAGTATGCCTGTGTGTGTGTACATGTGTATGTGTGTGTGTGTGTTTAGATGTGTATGTGTGTGTGGTAATGTGTGTTTGTGAGTATGTGTGTGTATAAATGTGTGTGTAAGTATTGTGTGTGTGTGTGAGAGGGGGGAGACGAGATATCTCAGGAATGAATATAGCGAATCAAACGAAATTTGGTGCAGATATTACAATCCGAGAATACGGGATGCCTATTGTTATTAAACGCAGTCTCTTTTCGGAAGCGTCTCACATTTTTGAATGAAATTTAAAAAAAAATCATCAAAAAAGCAAAACCTTCAGAAAAGTTTTGTAAATACTCAGTTATTATGTAATTTTACATTAGAAAACGATTAACATATCAGAATGCTAGCATGAACCGTTCTGCACATTTTTCAAATATATTTATCAAAAATCACTTACAATTAAAAAGAAAAAAAGTATTGACAAATGTGAACTACGTTCACTTTTCATCTGTAATATTATGCGATAAATGTGTTAACACCAATCTCGTAAATCTGGTTCGTTCTATTTAAGAAAAAATATAATTTAGGCAGTAGTTTTGCATCTTTACATCTTACATTTCGTCAATAGTCATTTATCTACTATAAAAATGACCTATTTCTCCGCCTGTAACGCTTGGCGAAATTTTGGATATTAATTTCGGGGAATGTCGCTTACTTGGCGACTTTTTAAATGTTACCACATTGATAAAAAATACTCGAAATCAATGAAAATAACGACTAATTGATGAAAATAGCACCTAATTGATGAAAATCCATATTCTGGAAAGAATATAAGAATCTGCTTAAGAATTACTTATTTCTTCGTCCGTAACGATTGTTTAAATTTTGGCGACAAACTTGGAAGGATGTTACCAATTTGGTGACTTTTTTAAATGTTGCCAAGTTGATATAAATATTCGCATATCTGAAAAAATATCGCCAAATTGATATAGATGACGTCAATTGGAGGTAACATTTTGCAAATTTTGAATTCCGTCTCAGAACGGGCATACCTTCTAGTTTATAAGAAATACTCTTCTTTTCGTTTGTCTGCAACGCTTCGCGATACATCTAGCGAACTTGGGGAACAAATTAAAGAAATATCGCCAACTTGGCACTCTTTCGCCCCAGATTGCCGAAAATATTTTCAAAATCGCTAAAATGACGATAAGTTAACGAAAATGACGCATATTGATGAATTAATTATTAAAATATTTTAAATATTTTTAATATTTTAATATATGGACTATATTACTTATTGAGGATGTATATCAATATTAATAATTCTCAAATTAGAGCTGCGTGGAATAGGTAATATTTTGTAAATTTTGAATTTCGTCATACAACGAGCAAACCTTCTAATACTATATAAGATATGCTCTTGTCTCCAATTTTCTGTAACGCTTGGCAATATCCTTAGCAAACTTGGAGAGTAATTACGCAAGATTTTATCCCAGATTGCAAACGATTGCAAAATGCCTCAAAATTGCAAAAATGACGCCAAACTGATGAATTAATTATTAAAATATTTTAGTATATGGATCTTATTATTTAGAATGCTATCAATATTGACACTTTTCCATTTAGAGTTGCTTGAAATATAATTTAATTAGGTGCTTCCGAATAGTTTTAAGCGTTGTCATCCGGAAAGGCGCCAAATGCCAATTCAACGTTAAAAACGCTGTGCTTCGGATCATACACAACATTTTTTCACTGTGAAAGAATCATTATATAATGAAAGTCATGTGCTGCCCACATCATATTTTTTATTAGTATCTCAACAACCACTACTCCCAGACACTCGCAACATGGATTAAATTTTGAATGTGGCTATTTCACGACTATCCACAAAATTTCATGAAATTCGTCATGATTTTCCGTGATGATGAGGCAAACATACAAACATATTCACCCACAGGCATATTTTCTATTTACATAGCTGGAAAGAGTTTCTTAATGATGTCAGAGAAAATTCATATGTGATATGCCTCTTTTAATGGCTTGTGCTGGATAACGATAACTCCTTTAAAACTTTATGAAATTAGGATATAAGATGTAAAGACCCTTTTGCTGTCCCAACCGGGAATCGAACCCATGATCTCCGAACTGACCAGCCAACGCTCTCCTTCAGCTACTGGGACGAAACTACAAGTTCTTATAGTTGAAGGGGACCCTGCATTCTCCACCCTCTAATGCCAGATTGGCGGGCAACTGATAATGTGACTGACCACCTCCTGCTATTTTTACCCCAGGTTAGCCTCCTGAGACTACTATTTTTACCCAGGTTAGTATTCTACGTGGTCATTGTTCTCTGAATTTGAAATCGGCGCTCGATATCCGGAGTCCATTGAATCCGTGCTAGACGTACTAAGGTCACTTTTGTACTTCCAACATCTTTGCACTAATCTACAGGGCTAATTCGTTTGGGCGCGCTTTTAAAGACCCTTGCTGCCTCATTAGGGAATCGAACACTGGATCTCCGAACTGGGTAGCCGGCGCTCTACCGTTGAGCTACTTTGACGAAATTGTAAGTTTTTATCGTCAAAGTGGACGCTGCAAATATTAGGATAATGGTGTTAATACATAGGGCAATTTTTATTTCCGAACATCGGCAATTCCGCCCGTCAATCATACTTTAGACCCCTCCTCTTTAACGGTCCCCTTCTCTCTAATGTCGCCTATTTCATTTCAAAAAGTATTCTTTGGTGTGGTTTTCGTGTAATTTGAATCTTTTATATCCCAAAGGTGTTTGTAATTTGTTAAAAGTTCTATTATTATTATTTTTCCATCTTCAGACTTTAGCAATTCCTCCCGGCAATAATACTTTAGGAACCGCCTTTCTAAAACGCCCCTCCTGTCTAATGCCGCCGAGTTCATTCTAAGAAGCATTATTTAGTGAGGATCTTTTCGTATAATTTAGATCTTTTATATGTCACATGTGTCTGTTATTTGGTAAAAGTTCTATTATTATTTTTACATCTCCAGATTTTAGCAATTCCGCCATGCAATGATACTGCAAGCCCCTACTTTCTAAAAGGCCCTCCCTGTTTAATGCCGCCGATTTCAAGAAGCATTCTTTAGTGTGTTTTTTCGTATAATTTGGATATTTTATATCCCACAGGTGTCTGTAATTTGGTAGAAGTTCTATTATTTTCTCCATCTCAAGTTTCTAACGTAATTGAACTGCTTAGATGCGTTTGCATTACAGTCACCTTCGCCATCTGAATGCAAATGAGGAGAGGAAAGGCGGAGCGGAGTGACATCCAATTTTATCGTCCTCTGATTGGTTCGTTACTCACAACTTGAGCAATTTTTATTGCTGAGTACGAACGAATTGCGGCAATTTGGCGGCAAGATTTCTTCCCATTGAAATGTATGGTGTTGCTGAAAAATTGCTGGAAGGAATTGCTCCTTTTAATAACACCATACGATTACGTTAGTCTAAGATTAGAAATTGCATTGCACATTAATGGTTTACAGACCGAATTCATTGCTAGTCCGCATGATGAATTCCCTTTAAGGATATGCGCGATGCGGAGCAATGCCTCCATTAAACTTGAATGATTTATTTTAACAAAGATATTTGATGTAAATTAATGTTTACAGGCCTAATTCGTTGAATGTTCAAACATGTTCAGATAAAAAATGGACAACAATACTGCATCAATTTGTTAAACGTAATGTAAACTGCAAATGTAATTGCAAATGTAATTTAATTACATTTGCAGAAATTCGGATATAAGGTACAAAATAATATTTTCCATACCGTGTTCGTTGTTGAGCGTATTCTAAATTGCGTATGCTGCATCCCTTATATAGTACAGATATGCCCATTGATCGACGACAATTCTTCTAATGTTTAGCTGACTTTTCTTTAATTTGCATATACTGTGTAAATTAACATTTTGTAGTTCGAGTTCATTCCCGAACGCAGTCGAATAAAAGAAAATTGCACGCGCTACCGATATATTGTATGCAATGTTAATTCATCTATAATTATAATTCTACAACTATAATTCCTCTATTTTGAAATTTAGATGTTTGGTGAAACTAAATGTTATTCCTGTCGATTTCTTTGCTGAACATGATCGAATAAATATAGCGTTTGTTGCGCCTTAACGATGGTCATTTAGAGTCCCCTGAAACTTATCAGACTATTTAACTTATCAGACTATTAAACTTATCAGACTGAAACTTATTAGTCATTTTGAATGAGCTTTTTTGAATTGACAAATTTTGAAGGAACATCAATATAACATTGATAACGATTGTTAAAGCTTCTCTTGTAATTTCACACAGACATGCTGATGTGAACGGCATCAAGTAGGGTTTTAACAGACCAGAGAACAACTATGTTTGAAAGAACAGTGAATTCTGTGATAGCAATTAAGGATGCCTTGAATAATTTCAACAATAAACCCGAGTATGCTGTCGTTTCTCTAGAGCTGTTAAGACTGAGAGTGATATGCATTCAAAAGCTACAATAAATATCTTGAAGATGAGAAATCGTTGAAAGAAAGGGAAAAGCAGAAATTATTACAACGAAAGATAAAAACAAATTCTAAAGAAAAATGTAAAAAGAAAACACAACGAAACCTGAAAAGTAAAGAGAGGGTATTTAAAAGAAAGAAAAATCGTTAAAACAGATTCGAGTAGAAAGCGTAAGGAAAGTGACATGATGTTCGTAGAAGCAAATGACAGTCTAAAAAATGCAATGAAGCATACACATTTGGCGACGTTGAGATGGTTCAGGAAATATCAGAAGAGGCTTTCACACTGAGTGAAAATGAATAACAACATTAAAAAAACTGAATCATCAATTTATCAATAAGGTGAAAAATCTCATCACATTTTTCTTCAATGAAAAGCCCATGAATTGAAATAAATTGTCACGTACACATTCATAGAGTGTTTAAAAACGTTATCAGCGGAAGTTTTTTGAATCGTTAGTTGTAGATCTATATTTCTAATGGCAAAACTGCTTTGAATAAAAACCAAACTAAATTATATCTATGAATCAATTCAACTTGTTAACGACCTACGGATTATTGTCTTGCGGTGATTACAAGCGTATCGTAAAGCCACAATAAAGTGATGTAAGTCAGGAAATAATTTATTTGGTCTCATATTTGTTCTTTTGCGATCAAAATTTTTAACTAAAAGAAGTATGAGCAACATTTTTGTAATTTAACATTTTTTGCTAAAGGTGCTGCATTAAAATTTATTTTTTTTCCAAAACATACTGCACAATATTTAAAGTATTAATACATAACATAATTTTTTACCTAACTTAAAATATATTTACAATTTTAAATATGTGTCTACGATCAGCTATCCATAAAAACTTCCACTGTTGACTATTGTCAACATACTATATATCTGACAGTTCCTTGTTTATTTATTCTTGTTTGAGCTATGTTAATTTAATTTAAAATGTTCTTTAACATATTAATACAATTGTATCTTAATACTTAGTTTTGTTTTATATTTTATTGTCTTGTGATTGTAAGAGATTGGAAAATTATTTCAATTAACGTTTTTAATATCTCATTAGGGGCTTTATAATCTCATGGTGCCAACATTTATGTTCTAAATCTTACAGCTAAATATACATGTTAATTATTGTAAAGAAAGCTGTTCTTAAGAAAGAATATCACTAGTTTCTGTGAATCATTTGTTTAGAGCGTCATCATAACTTTATGCTAAAAGACCTGGTATTTAATTCCCGAATTAACAACTTTATAATGGTGACAGAAATATGGGGGACAGAATAATGGTGAGCGAATAATGGTGACATATGTACTATTTTATATCGGTGACAGAAGTCTCAGATAGATCATGGCTGTTCCATGGTGAAAAATACTAGTGTATTCCTTTATTGCATACACATTTTGATACATACAAGTATTGAAAATATAAAAATATTTTCTGCTATACCCCAGAACATAATAATTTTTATTACATAAAAGATTAAAATTATAATTATTAAAACAATTCATTATAGGAAATATGTACACATTTATAGAAATGATAAGAATTAAAGGACGCCCTGAAAAAGATACTTATGAAGCTCCATATATTCTGGTTCATAATTTAATCTACTCTAAATGTTGAGGTTCAAACCAGCATATGCAGCATGTTTGCAAAGAAAATATACCTTTTAAATCTCCAGAAGCTATAAAAGATTGAGAATCGCTGATTTAACCTTACATTATTGACTATATTGCATGTTTTATAATTACTCTTTAATCACCATTTAATTATTTTTATCAATTTTTACTTCGCCTGCAATACATGGTAATGTATAGAGAAAGTATTGGAATCATGTTGAAAATCGCAACTCGAGTTTTCAACGGACGTACACGTTTCTGGATCTCTAGAACACGAAAAAACTATTTTTAGCGTGACGTCTTTGTGTGTGTCTGCGTGTACGTCTGTGGGTTTGTCTGTGCAATGTATGTATCCACACGAACTCAAAAACTAATTTACCAAATTTCATAAAATTCTATAAGTATGTCACTTCTGGGATACCTGGTGCTGAATAGATTGATATGACTCGGGATAGAAAAAAACCTTTTTTGTTTTGCTAAATGGTCCGCAAAAATTATATGTATCCACTGTAGCTAAAAATATTATTGACCAAATCAAAATTTAGTAGATAAGTCTCTTGTGGATTACTTTGGTTCTGATTAGATTTTTTGGTACGATTTGAAAAAACGGAATGTGCTCTTTTTTTTGTAAAATGTCCCTCAAAATTCACCAAAATCTAAAATGAAATTGTATCAGTGCTAAAATGTATCCATTAAAAGCACGTTTTATACGTAAATTTTGCCGCTGAAAAGAATAAGTTTCGCAATTTTGCTACGCCGACTTTGAAAATACGTCCAATTACCAAATGAAAACGAAAATTGCATAAATTTTAAAGAATTATTCGTGTTATTTTGTGCAATTAAATTCAATTTAATGAATTATTAAGAGAACTTGATTTTGAATCTCTAACAAAAGTCATGTGCCGTCCACATCAGATATTTTAGTCAAACACGCCAGTATTTTCAACGTCAGAATGTGTTAACAGACCTTTATTGTACCACACTGCGTTCAGGTCGGGGTGCCAATTGTAAGAAATTAGACTTTATTTTTAAACTAATAAGACAAGTGGCAGATGTACAATATGAATTTCCTACACTACTTTCATACGTTAGTTTTACTACACTTTTCTGATCTTGGCAGAAATTCTTATAATCATTGTAAAAAATTTTGCTGCCCCAACCTAGAATCGAGCCACGGATTTTCGTGCTGGCCAGCCGCTGCTCAAATGTTGAGCTACTGGGACGGGATTAAAAGCTCTTTTTGTCGAAGTGGACTCTGTGGCTTTATTCTTCAGCATGTCTTTTTGGACGTTTTAAATTTCATTGAATATATTCGTGGTTAACATACTACAAGATTTAAGTACTGTTGGATTAGTTCTACATAATCTTCCAGAGACCACTGAAGCCACTTTCAAATCTCCAACATCTTTGCACTAACCTACAGGGTTGATTTATTCGAGCGTCAAGAGCCTCGCTTCCCCAAACAGGAATCGAACCCTGGATTACCAAACTGGTCGCCGAAGTGGACTCAGTATTCTCTACTCTCTAATGTTAGATTGACGTGCAACTGACAATCTGACTGACCACCTCTTGCTATTTTTACCATAGGTTAACCTTCTACTGCTGATTTTATCCTCCAGGTTAGCTTCCTTTTCTGGTCTTTAATTCTCCGTTTTGAAATCAGCAATCAGTATACAAAAGTCCACTGAATCTATGCCAATCACACTATGGTCACTTTCAGACTTTCGACATCTGTGCACTAACCTACAGGGCTGAGTTGTTCAGGCGCTATTGCAAAGGACCTTACTGCTCCAACTGAGAATCGAGCTACGGATCTTCGTTCTGGTCAGCCGACGTTCTACCGTTGAGTTACTAAGACAGAATTGCAAGCTCCTATTATTTGAAGTGGATGCTACTACATCTTTTAGGGAATATTTGCATTTCAAGGGATTTTTTTTTTATACAAGTGGACTGAACAACAAAGTCGAGTTGAGCTTCTCACATTCAGGGAAATAAACACTATTAAAATTTAATTTCCACATTTTTCTAATAAGTTTACATCGTGTGGTTCTTAGCGTCAAAACTAGTCGTCATAATCAAACATGTGCTCAGTTAGTTTATGCCTCCCAGTTTGTAAAATGTTAGCTATTTAGTTGTTCATGGGGCTTTTGCAGGATCTGGAAAGCCAGTTCAACCCAACTACCCTGTTCGGCATTATAAATTCAACTTCGATAGGATCCGCTCTGCGGTCGATACACTAAGTGTACAAAGATTCAGTCTTCTAAGCTATCGGATAGGCTTTTACAGGTCTGCAAATAATTTTCGAATCAACCCCTCCCCATTTTCTCTACTCCCGGAGGCAAAAAAAAATTCAACTCTGTTTAGTTGTATCACGTAGACTATAACATAAATGTGAAAAGATTCAACCTTCTAGATCTTCGGGAGAGGTTGCGAAATCTTGAAGTAATCTGAACGATTTTTGGAAACCGATCATTTTTCTTACACCAGGAGGAAAATTTAAAATTCATCTCCGTTAGATTCTGCCACGCGGTTGATTCTTTCCCGTGGGCCGTTCAAGGGTTCAGAATTCTAGGTCATTAAAGAGTTTTAGAGGGTTTAGGTAGATAAAAACATGTTAACATATTAATATAGACATTTATTATGACTTTTAATGTTTATTCTTTTCTTGTTTCAGAATTAAGAGCATGGACGCAGAGCAAAGATTTGTTCTCGTGGATCTTGAAAGTGAAATTGCAGAAGAAGTCCTGGAAACTCCTTGTTCAGCAGTGAACCCTCCTTCTGAGAGTAAACCTAATGATCCCATGCCAGTTCAAAATACTTCTGGAAAGTTTTTATATAATAACCCTAACCCTTTTATGCCGAACCAGTACACAAACCCTTCAAATGCGCTACCTTCAACGTCGTATGGGACATTCCCAGTTTATCCGCCCTTGCCCCCATTCCCCATTTTACCCCCACTCAGTGATCGGCTTCGCTCCAAAGAATACCGTTCATTGGCAGGTGTTCGTTCTACAGTATTTAATCGATATTCATCCAAAGATTCTCGCCTGCGTATCAGAGGCCGAAAGAAATTATATCGCCGTCCTGCTGCAGACACTGATGGTGAAGCATCAGATCCGGAGGAACAGTCCCATACATATTATAATTTCTCCCTTAAGTTGGACGAGCAGAAAGAACCTGCTCCATCTACATCTACTCAAACATTGCCAAGCTGCCAATCTGCAGCACCAACCAGTATGGATACGCAAACAACTCAGAATGTTACATGTGAGAACACGAATGTGCCTAAAAATTTCACATCGAGTTCTACGCAAACAACGCAGAATGTTTCATTTAAGAAGGGGAGTGGACGTAAAAATCTGAAGTCCAGTTCTACTCAAACGTGTCACTGTCCTGGAAAATTGCCCGCAATTTACAGCTCTGGCCAAACTGCTACTACTAAACCTCCAGTGGTGATTAATGTCGATGTACGAATCAATGACCACAATTTTAAAGATACTGTAAAAGCAGAAGAAATGAGACTTGATAAATCACCTGCTGATCAATGATGGCTGAAAATGGGTAACTAAAATTATGCCTCCTGCTTTCAAAATTTTAAGAAAATTCGTTTGGAATACAATGCCTTGTTGCAATAAACGCATCTTTATTTCCTTAGATATTGCTCCCAGACATATAGTTGCTGTAACATAATTGATTAAGATTAGGGGCAGAATTTTATTAAAAATATCACCTCTGGTGGTGATATTTTTGAAAACAATTGAAATTAATATTTTTATCAGTGGCCGTAAAATAAAATGTTCAATTAGTAGAATATTACTCGGTTTAACTTTATTTTTAGGAATTCCTTCAGCACCCTCTATACCCGATTAACAAACACCCTTCATTAATAGAAACTCAATTATGATTAATGAAACATTTGTTCGAAACGGCTTTGCCATTATTGTTTTTGAGAGAATGTTATTGTGTATATAATCTTGAATGAAAGTGATATGTACTGATATAAATAAATTGGCGAAAAATTCTTAAATACATATTGCTGTGTATTTAGAATTTTACTTTGTATGTCTGGTTGATTTCTTACCTTAACATAGTACCACTCTCTTTATTTCAATTAAGAAAAATCTACTTTTAAATGTTTTACTTCATTATTAATTATGAATACAAGTTATTATATATATAATCATTATAAAAGCGCTGTATAAAAATAGTATGTAGATAAAATGGTATATTGATAGCAGTATATTGACAAATTGGTCATGTTGATAAAAACCAATTTAATTTTATTGTTCTTTGAAATAGAGCCTATTATTCTAAATTTTTTTCTGTATAATTCGTTTGTAATTTCATATTCTAAGATGTATTTTCTAATTGGTGAATCTTTATTTGATGGCAATGGTGTTTGAACATTCTTTAGAGGTTTTAATGTATTTAGTTTTAAAATTATTCTAGCGGTTGCTGACTAATGTCAGCTCGAAATCTATGTAATGTTGCCTATTCTCTGTCTTATGTTTGTGTATCTATCATGGAGATATCGTAATATTGCATTTTTATTTCATTTTTTACTAATGCAAATACATACGCCATGAGTTCTGATTTATTTTGAAGTGATTTATTTGTATACTGAAGTATATCTGATAAATAACAAATTTATCGCAATTGTTCGTTTAAATACGGTCCTTTAATATTCATTCCTTCAGTAAAAATAATTGCGAATTATGTATAACATATATGGCGAAAAATATTATTTTCGGCATTATTTGTTACCACCTTGATATAAACGAAAAATAAGGAATTTTTATTTGGTCTCAATGGTTTCTTAACTTTGGGTGTTTTACTCTAATTAGTGTTACAGTTGTGTGAGATAGCTAAAATCAGCCCAGACATCGATTATCTGCTGTTTGTTATGTTTCTGTAGCTACTTTGGAGATTAATGTAATATGCTTCTATATTTTAGCTTAGTAAATGTGTGCAATGAGATATCTTATTGTGACACTATGTTAGAAAATTTTTAACACTTTTAAGGGTCTGTAAAAGAAGATTCTATTGGTTCTGAGAAATGTATTAAAAATAACAAATTTTGCTTATTTTCTCTGTTCAGTTTAGTGTAATAACTGCACCTTTGATAAAGGAGCAATTACACCGTTCTTTAACAATGTTTACAATGTTCCTGTTCTTTTAAATTTAGTTCTTTAGTTTTATATTTCAGAAAATTAACTATGAAGTATATACTTATTTTATAGTAAAATGTATTCTTTTCAGTATATTTCGTTTTTAACCCCCGAAATCACCCTCTAATTCAGAATGTTTGCAGTGAGTGATATCATAACTGTAGATGTTTTATTGTAGTTAGTTTTACATTTGTCTCAGCTGCAATTGATCAATGTCAGCTCAGAAATCGATTGTCATATTTGGTTATGTTGTTTCTGTAACTATCAAGACTATTATCATAATATATACTTTATAAACTTCACAGTTAGGTATAGGTACAGTTTTCTCCCTGACTTCAGTCTACAGAGTATTATAATGTGACATTGTATTCTAAAATTGCTTTAATTAATAACACTTTTAAAAAAATATCTGCAAAGATTAATGCTGTTGTTATTTTGAAGTGTTTGTTTTACAAAAGAACGATTTTAATTGGTTTCCACATAAACTGCATTGTAAAAACTATTCCTTTGATAAAAAACAATGTAAGGCAAATTTTCTTTTAATTACAGCCATTTAATATTCGACATACAAAATAGGTAATAAAATATCAAAATTTGTCATATACGGTATTTATGATAAAAATTATTAATTTCTGTATAGTTTGCTTTTAGTTTTTATTAAGGTAATTACTTGTTTGAATTAAAGACTTTTTACTCGATGTCGATAGTGTCCAAATATTGGAAGAGTAACTTTAAGAGTTAGGTCAGCTGCAGATAATTGATATCAGCATATAAATCCAATTAAAGGTTGTTTAGATCTGTTTTGTTTCTGTAGCTATCTCGAAAATATCATAATATTTGATCACTGCATTAATTAATTTGAAATGCAAATTATTAATCGGTCTAATATGATATAATGCGTTACCAAGTAAATGAGTTGCATTTTATTTTGTATTAATTTCACAATTAAATGTGCACAATTTATTAAAAAATTCTGTCTCAAAATCATTTTGGATATTTCATCGTATATATTGAAAAATATTCAGAAACATTCCAAACGAGTGAAGGCATCTATACATTATTCAAAAATAACTCCTGTATAAAATATTACACTGTTGATTCTAGGCTTTATTTGTAAAAACAAAGTTCTTTTTGTTTAAAAAGCTTTCAGAAATCTGAATATAAAAAATATAAAGAAATATGACTATATAAAAATATAAAGAAATATGACTATATAAAGACTATAAATATATATATATATATATATATATATAAACTTGAGCAACGCAGAAAAGCACAAATAACACAATAATATAGTGCTTTTATACGTTTTTATAAGTTGTCTTTATTCTTAGGACAAAGTATAATTTACTTATTGAACTAAAATGTGTACTTTGTAAATTAAAAAGGGAGTATAAAAACTGGGTTTTATTTTATAAATATTATATTAATAAAAGCATTTTGTTCAATGTGTATTATTTCTATACATTCACTTTTTGGCCAAAGTTTGATAACAATTAATAGGGATTTCATCTATACGGCGAACCTGATTTCGGGGTGTGCTTCTGAATTGCATACATATTTATTTTTTAGCAGGCATATACTTTGTCTCTTAAGAAAAATGTAAAATATGGTATTGGATTTAAAAATAATAATTCATTATTGCATTATTGACTGTGACACTGATTTAGTTCGTGTGATGGCATTAACATGCAAGCAATTTATTCATTTTACACAGCTTTTAAAACGAATAGAAATATCTTCCTATCACCATAAGATTTTAAATTATTTTAATTTTTTAGTTCATCAAATTGTACAGTTATTAATATTATTATTCTATAAAGCATGCAGTTAAAGATCATTAATGTTTATATTCGCAGATACGTTTATGTCTTTTAAGAAAAAATTATAACGCAAAATGTTGTATGTAATTTAAGGTAAGATAGTAATAATGTAAAAAAAAAGATCAATCATACATGAAGAATTTACTATGAAACACTAGCCAAATTTAATGCAATTTAATTGGAAACTTAAAACTGTATTAAAAAATCTGATGTGGACAGCACATGACTTTCCCTTCGACATGTACTCAAGTTCTCTCTGTTTCTTCAATAATTCATTAAAGTAAGTTTAACTGCACAAAATAACACCCATGTGCTTTTGACTTTGTACTTTTAATTTAATTTTCGCTCTCATATGGTAACTGGACTTTTTTTGAAAGGTGGGGCAGCGAAAATGCAATCTCGAGAACAGCTGGTCCTAGTGTAATGGGGTAGGTCTCATTCTTTGTGTCGTTAAGAATTACGTATAAAACAAGCATTTAAGTGATATTTTTTAGTATACTTAGTTTTTTATTTCAGATGTTGACGATTTTTGCGGACCATTTCACAAAAAAGGCAGGTTATTATTTTCGGAATCGTACTAAAATTTAATCAGCACCAGGGTAATACGCAAGTGACTTATTTACTAAATTTTGTAAAATTTGATATATTAGTTTTTCAACTAGAGTGGATAAAGGTTATTTTTGCGAGCCATTTCGCAAAAAATGGCTGGTTCTTTTATCCCGAATTATACCCTAAACTAATCAGCAAAAATTACGCATAAAACAAGCATTTAATTAAGACATTTCAACATAAGTAGTTTTTTTTTAATTTTTGCGGGACATTTCTTAAAAAAGGCAGATTGTTCTTTTTTGAATCGTACCAAAATCTAGTCACCACCAGAGTGTTCCACAAGTAACTTATGTACCAAATTTTGTGAAATTTAGTCAATTAGTATTTTAGCTAGAATGGATACATGAGATTTTTCGGGCCATTTCGCAAAAAAAGGCTGGTTCTGTCTTTTCCAATCGTACCAGAATCTAATCAGCATCAGTAACGCACCCATGTGACTTACCTAACAAATTTTATGAAATTCGGTCCATTAGTTTTCGAGTTAGAGTGGATACATACATTTCACATACAGACACACACACAGACGCCACTCTAAAAATAGTTTTCTCGTATTCTAGAAGTCCCAAAACGTGTAGATCCGTCAAAAACTCGTGTTGCGATTTTCGGCATGATTCCTATACTTTCCCTATAAATTACCATGTATTGCAAAGAAAGTGAAAAGGCAATGCCATAAATCGTCTGTTTCTCTATGTAAAATCAATGAATATTTCAGTCATATCACTTATATTTCAGACTCCAGAACTAAATAGTTTTGAGTTGTTGTTGATGAGACCCAGACCGTCCGACCTACCAGAAAGGTGTAAGAAACAGATTTGAGTGAAAAAAATTTAGCAATTTTTATACAACTCATCTTACAATCGCTTGATATGTTTATATTCTGCATGCCATAGAAATTGGGATTCGTTGTAGGAATAATCAAAGCTTAGCCATCATTTAAAAAAAATATATTGTAATTACATTGACACATAATTTAGATACACAGATAATATGCAAAAATAAAGCGGTTTTATTACGGATGCAATACTAAATATAAAACTAAAATATCTTTAAACATCACGTTTTTTACACAGAGGGATGATTTATGGATGCCATATTTTAATTTGAAATGAGTGACGTCTTAGCTTCATATAATATGGGTGTAATTATTATTTCAATTTTTATTTAAAAATCTACCTAGTATATTTTGCTGAAATTTTTTTACACATTTTACGTGATAATTTGAGTAATTCCTAAAATTTTCGAAGTAATGTGTGAATTTTAACTCCGCTTAAAAATGTTTAAAAAATTATGTTCCGCAGGGTCAATGTGTTTCATTTTTTCAACCAGAGTTAAATTAAAGCTAATTGGATGATATTATTCATTTTCATTTCCATATGTCCCACAGACCGTCTCAACAACATACTAAAATTTCATTTTGATAAAGCCATCTTTACGGCAGTTAGGGTGCGAACAGATTGACAGACAGACAGACAGAATGACCAAAGTCATAAACACTTAACACCTATTACTTTCCTTATATACATAATGAATAAGGAAAGTATTGTGACGGGGTCGAAAATTCGAATTCGAGTTTTCGACGGGAGAGCACGTTTCAAGCATCCCTGAACACGAATCAAACATTTTTGAGGTGATGTCTGTCTTTGTGTGTGTGTGTGTGTGTGTGTCAGTGGGTCTGTGGAGACGATATCTCTCGAACGAATGGATCGATTCAAATGAAATTTGGTACAAAAATCACAATCCGTGAATACTAGAAGCCTATGGTTTTTAAACGCAATTGAATGTTCTGAACCCCCCTAAATTTTCGAGTGAAATTTTGAAAAAATCATCTAAAAATCAAAACCTTTAATAAAGTTACGGAAATAAACATTTCTTATGTAATTCTTCCTTAGAGAATGATTGACATGAACTTTAGACCGCTAGCTTCAACCGCTCTCGAGATATTATACATTTTTCAAACAAATGTATAAATAAATCCCATAAATTAAAAAGAAAATATTAACTGCTGAGAAACATGTTCACTTTTCATATGTAATATCATGCGATAAATTTGGTTACATCATTCTCGTGGATCTAGCTCGTTCCATTCATGAGAAAAGATACTTTGAGTAATACTTTTGTATTTGAACGCCAATAGTCATTTATCTGTTGTAAGAATAACTTATTTCTCCGTCCATTACACTTGGCGAGATTTTGGCGACGAATTTATCGGAATGTCGCCAACTTGGCTACTTCTTTAAATGTTTCTAAATTTTCCAATATCTCGCCAAATGGATAAAAATGACGCTAAATCACTGAAAATGACGACTAATCATCGAAAATTCAATATCTTGGAAAGCATATAAGTATCTACTATAAGAAAAAACATATTTTTTACTGTAAAAGTAGTAAATTCATTGCATTATATAAGGCAAGTCATGAGTTGCCCGCATCAGATTTTTTTGTAAAGCGTTAAAAATATAATTAAACACATGAGTACTAATAACCGCGATTGGGATCGTTACGATGAGTTGAAAATAAAAAATGTTTTGTTTGCAAAGCTTTTTAATTCCATGAAAGTGGCAGCCTTCCCCTTCATTGATAATTCTACTCGTATATCAAATTCTTACTGTTTGATGTTACCTGTACTATTAATATATAAATTTTGCATTTAAAATGTATTAATTTTGGTATTTGAAACTATGTTTGTGCTTATTATGTTAAACTTATAACATGAAACGTAGTATGTGATTTTAAAAAGTTAAATAGAAGTTGTAATTAAATACTTAAACAACTGATGCTATATTGATGTCTGAGATGAGATGAAAATGTTGAGGTTTGTAAATCCATCAAAGTGCCTTCATTGTTATATTTTTATAAAGTTATTCCTAATGTTGTGTTCTCATAAAGTAGGCAATTAAAGTCTATCAAGGTTCATATAGGAATCAACGGTTAGAGGGTCTGTCACAGTAAATCAAATGTTAGTATTGTTACAAATCATAAATCTTAAATGTAATCTTAAATATTAAATTATGAATCTCTCATAATTCGATTTCATGTAATTTCTCAAAAATTTAAAATTTAAGGTTGAATTATTCTATATTTGAGAAAGAATTCTTACAATGAATATTTTGATAAATTTGATAAACTCTAAATTTTAAAAAGAATGCCCGGATTTTAACACTATTACAGCGATTTTGATGATTTTTGAGTTAAATGATATAATTTAATTTGGATGATATGTTGATTTTTGGTGTGCTTTTATTTGTGAAAACAAATATCCGCTTATTTATTCATTGATGATTTAACTCAATTATAAGGGCATTAAAGGTATGAAAGGTAATTTCACATATGCTGATAAGTAAAATATATTTTTAAAATGCTGAAATTGAATGTATTTAAAAATTACTTGCAAGCTGGTGATTAACAATATGTATGTCAGTTGAAAATAATTTCAAGTTATAATAGTATCATTTTTAATGTAATCGCAATGCTAAATTAAGTGATAATGCTTCTATGTATTATTAACTTGTATTTTTTCATGTGTTTCCAATAAAATATGTTAAAATACACGTCTGATTCTTTGTTTTGTGAATCAACACGTTATTTATCACTCAACTCTAAATATTTTCTTCTCAGTAACACACCATCAATATGATCGCAATGATAAATGGTAATTACCTGAATATGTGTTTTTCTTCGTCAGGAGGTCTTAAATATCCTCGTTTGTCTTAATATTTTATCCTAAAACAACATTTACGTTTGTAAGCATCTGTCGTATCAACAGGTATTAGAACCACCAATCTTCAGCTGGTCACTTGTCGTGATGTCCCCAAAATGTTATCATCATTGCTTAATTATATGTGATACAATTTTCCAGAAAGAACTAAATATAAAAATTAGTACAGTAAACTATATACAATCTTACATTCAACAGTTTGGGGATGTTTTTTCTAGCCATGGAATTAGTGAAGCTGTAATATTATATTTAAATTATATATTTAAATGTAAACAAACATTCTTCTTCTTTAGATTTTCTATCAAAATACAACTTCTGATCTGTACGTTTTTATTATTTATGTTTTTAATAAAGGAAATCATTCTTCTCGACGTAATTCTTTGTGAATTGATACAATTACCTTAAATTACATAGTTATAGAAAATTTCAATTTTGTCAGACCTCAGTTTCCGACTGAAACTAACCTACAGAATGAACAATTTTGACCATTATTGTGAGGATTAATTTATCGTCAAGGAATGCAATTACAGATTTTCAACTGACCAGGAAATTATTTTTCAAATCAACTACGTATATGCATATCTTTTGTCGACATTATGAGAGTACATTCAGGATACAAGAATAAGTCCAAATTTCGGGATAACCAACATTTTTATTTAAAAACACCAATAAGCGTAAACAGGAACAATATACAGCGAATTGCTCGATAGCTATCTTACAAGATCAGTACACAGATGTCAGTTACAATAAAACAGCAATCAAATGCTCAGCCAATTTCACTAAATAGCGGATACTTTTCTCAAAGCACTGAGATGTCTCACAGCTCATTTTAGCTCGTATCACATAAACTACTCATCAACTGAGAGGTGTCTCCTCTTATACACTTTTTTAAACTTTCAGAAATGGCTCGTATCTCCAAGAATATTCGATATTTTAGCAAATGTTTTGTACATTCGAATAGTCGCCAAGTTGGTGACATAAATCGTCAAATATGGCAACCCTGCCCCTAAAGTGAAATTGTGACAACCCTGTACTTCCGTAATAGGGATGGCCTTCCTTCTGGGGACTCAAAGCCTCCAATGGAAGCATTTTGTTTGTTCGTAACAATACTCACAAAGTTGGGGAAGTTTCTAAACTTAGGCTCGTACATCAATGGCAAATATCAGTGTTCTTGGATCAGCATCTTATGCCAGCAATGGAAGTGCAGTCCTTAATCTGGAAACGTTGCCTGTATTCTAATTATGTGAATATTAGCTTGGCCAATGTAGCCTACTACGACTTGAGCTCCATCTTTCAGAAATTTGAGGCTGGCCGCATGATAGGATTCGTATCGATTATTACGATCGATGAGTACTGGATTTTAAAAGCAATCAAAAGTTCGGAAGACCCTCCAATTTTTTTTTTTTTTGAAAAAAAATCTTTAAAATATTAGTATATTCAAGAATGTGAAATTCATAATCGTTTTATAAGTAATGTTTTATTTTAAAAGAAATGGCATAAATTATAGAACGCTAGTTTCAACATTTTTTGAGATATTATATATTTTTCAAATAAATGTACCTAAAAATTAACATAAAAATGAATAATAGTATCATCAAATATGTAATACTTTGCGATAATTTTGAGAAATGTGCCGACTAATTTGGCGGTCTCAAGCATGATCGATACGGATTGGATTTTCTATTTTGATACTGTAAATTGTGTACAAACATACCTCTAAGATGTACTCGACGGCGCTATGAACAATAGTCGGATTTAGAGGGAAGTCGTATCATAGGCCTAAGAGAAGCTGGCTGCTCTAACAGACCAACCAGCCATCTTGTAAAGTTATGGTTGTAGCTCGGTGTTGGCAACAGTGATTCAGAAAAGGTAAATGTAGCTGTCGCAGAGACTCAGAACGTCCCAGAGAGACAAGCGCTCGAGTGGATCGTACAGTCAGGGCAGGAAAAATGTCTACACTAATGCCGTTGTTGCCAATCAGCAATTCGAGAGCATTTGCCAACCTCCATGCATCATGTATCAAGGGATACTATTCGAAAACGACTGGCACAAGGTGGAATTAGGTGTCGACGTCCATTGCTCTTATCACTGACCCTTCAACATAGGCATAGGATTGGTCGAGGTCGGTCAGTCTGGAGAGTGTTCGGTTGTAGGCATGTTGCCTGCAGTAACGCTTCAACATTTGTGCTGATGACGGCTGCATACGTGTATGAAGGAGGACTGGTCTAAAGAGTCCAGACGGTTCAAATCACTTGAGGGTTTAGAGCAGTTGAATGAACGACCGGTAAATGTGTACCACCAGTATTCAGGTGGAATCCCAGTCAACTTGACTCTGTCGGATCAGCACATTTTTTGCTAAAGAATTCACACTAAAGAAAACATCCGAGAATACAAACCATGGAGTTAGAAAAAGGAGATAAAAATCCTACGGATGAAACGCTTGAAAATGACATAATGCTTTGAGAATTATATCTAGTTGTTGCTGGTGTTAGTTAAGTAGTTTCTATTGTTACCTGACGTAACAGAAATGCGTAATATTTCGTATGCGTTACTTTTGATTATTTTTAAATTAAGGATGCCCTAATTGTGATTATAATTGGCCAGTATTTTTTCATAGTTGTAGGATAGAGTACAGCACATAGGGAGATAAAAATAAATTAAAAGGTAGAATCATTTTGAATATGAAGGGATATTCTTCATTGTTTCAGTTCTACTTTGTATTGCTTTATTGTTTATTTTTACGAAATTCATAGTTTACATAAATATTTTAGGCCTTTTGTAGAAATGCATACAATGCAAGCCCATGTATCTTACTCCAGCGCCACTTGAATTACTGTTTCAAACGATATTGGCGTTTTCTTAATATGAAGTTTTAACTCTTTACTTTTATCACTATGATAAAAACATTTTTACATCAGAGAAAATAATTGTTTAAGAGAACATCCACATTATAAAGGTGGGAAAATAATAAGAGAAAAATTCCAAAAAGTTAAAAAAGAAAGCGTTATAACCTCACTATTAAGAAATGATCCTGCATTCAAAGTATTATTAAAAGATTTTGTAGCAGATAACATTTTGAAATCTTTCAATGACAGGTCACATAAAATTAATTACGAGTAAAGATATGGACCAGCGCTCAATATATTATTAATTGTTTTCATCAGAGAAAAGTAATTTGTAATGAATTTTAAAATGTAAAATAATTTTTAATACGTTCAATAATTTGATTTATATTACTGAGGAGCATAACAAAATTTTTAATAAAACAGACAAATAGCAAAAATTTAATTAAAAACCTGCAGATTGACGAAAAGGAGATGGAAAATTTATTTTAAAAATAAGAAATAACAGCGATTATGGAAATAGTTAGGATATATACAGAAAAAACTGTGAATGTAAATGAATAAAATTTAGAAAATTACAAAAGGGGGGGAAAAGAAAAAATAAGAATAAAAAGAAAAAAAAAATGAAAAAAAAATTGAATTTGGAACGACGTTATAATTTTATTAATTATATCAATACTGCATCGATGAAATCATATCGATTGATTATTGATACATTGTAAATATCATATCGATAAATATCGTGTATTGATACGAAATTTCGTACGGCTATCTATTAATATATCGTACAGCCATCTATTGACAAGCTTTATCGCTACTGCATAGATATTGGTAAATAAAATTCAGCATTTTAATGGTCTCTGACCCAAAATCCTTTCTGATATACCGGCTAAGCTTGTGTATTGAGCGCTTGTGAACAAAATGGCTGCAGTAAAATCTTTCAGTGAAAGGATGACTCAAGAGCGGAAAAATCCTAAATCTGTCAACAAGGTATTTTGGACCTCAGCTGCGGATTCTTTCCGAGACAGATTAAAATATTTTAGAGGATGTTTATAAGAACTGTGCTGATATATTTAAGGAAATATAGATAATCTTTCTCGAGAAATCGTTTGAGCTTGTTTTCACAAATGCTGCCAAGAACAGACTTAATGTAAATAAAATGTCAGTTCCGTTTAGAGAACTGGACATCTAATTTGGGAAAAACGATTTGGAATATTGTTGTCAGTATACATTTTTGAGTAATTCAAAGTACATGCAATTTTTCAGTAATGTCAAAGAATGTATTGTTTCAGAATCACCAGCAGTAAAATACAGGTTTACAAGCGTCGAATATTAATCTCGTACCTGGTACGATCAGTAGAGTCATAACGTCGTCAGAAAAATCTTTCGGAGGTGGGGTGGTGATTTGGGGTGTTGATAACTAAATATTTTGTTTTTTATTTTACCAATTATCATCTCTTCCAAATTCAGTAGGTTCGATAGGTTATAGAGGGTGGTTATGACCTCCTAATTTCCCCCTTGGCTACATCTTTAGTACGTCCAATAGAGAAAGTCGGAATCAGTGACAGAATTAGTGACACATCGAAGTCGTTCACCTGTGAGGAACTAGATCTCGTAGCAGGGTCCCAAAACAACATTCGGGAACAAGCATGATAAGTTGTAGGGGGGAAGGCAGGACAGAATGTAGAAGAAATTCCAAGATTTGAAGTTTCGTAACTGGAAGTAAGACGTTTTGAAATATAAAGGAGTCAGACCGGGACGAAAAGTATTTTAGTTTTTAACCGAACCGTAATTTTTTGCTCAATTTATAATATTACATGTACTTAGTGGCAAATTTGAAATGACAGAGGTCCTATTATACCAGAAACCTCGATAAGAGAGACCCAGGAGAAAAATTAAGAAATACATATTTAGAAAATCATGTGTAATAAGTAGGGGGCAAGGGCGGAATCTTGCTAGGAAGGGCAGGAATAAAACTACCCCACATCACTATGAACTCAATGTTTCTTAATTCAAGCTTTACTTTCGTGTAAAAATCTAGCATTATACGAGACGTTTTAAAAAGATAGGATTGATAAATATATCTTCAACAATTGGTCGCTGAAGTAGATTTGTTGGACCCAAAAGTATTTAGCTCCAATTTAAGAACTGATTTAATTTAAATAGACTATTGTCGTATGATAAGTTTGAACTTGTAAGATAATTTAAACAAGAAAGATTGATCATGCATAAAATATTGATTAAAAAACACTTTCCAATTGAAATACAATTTTATATAAATATTAAAATGTGATACATTCAGCGCTAATATTTTCAAAATTATCACGGTATTACAGTAATCTATTATACTTGAAAACTTAAATCTTCATAGAAAAAGACAATGGTGGTTGTACAAAATGAACTTTATTCAAATGACGTCATCGAAATAAAAATCATCTGCCTCTCTGTGAAATCAATGAATATTTCAATCATATCACTTATATCCCAGACTCCAGAGCTAATTAAATTTGCGTGAATGGAGTTCAGCAATTCTTATACAACTCACCTTACAATCGCCTGATTTGTTTACATTATGCATGCTATATTATAGAATTAAATTTAGGCTTCGTTGTAGGAACAATCAAAGCTTAGTGATAATTTAAAATAAAAAATATTTAAATAACTTCGGCACAGAATTGAGATATACATATAATACAGAAAAATAATGCGGTTATATGATGGATGCAACCCCAAATATAAAAATATCTTCAAACATCATGAACTTTACACAGAGGAAAAAGAATGGATGCCATATATATTATTTTGCAATGAAACACGTGATCTCTTCATATATCACGGATGTAATAATTTCAATTTTATTTGAAAAAACTACTAAACATATTTCACTGAAATATTTTTTACCCATTTTAATTTGAACATTGCCTAAAATTTTCGAAACAATTTGAGCAATTTGTGAATTTTAACTCCGCCTAAAAATGTTTGAAAAGTTAGCTCCCATAGGATTTAATGTATTTCACTGTTTCAGCCCGGGTTAAATCCGAAAATAATTGTGTGATATTATATATTTTCATTCCCATATATCAGACTGTAATTATCAACAATATACTAAAATGTCATTTTTATAAAATCATTTTACGACAATTATCGTTCGAACAGACAGACAGACAAACAGACAGAAAGACAGAGAGAATGACCAAAGTCATAAACACTTTTAAACTATGTTGGAAAGTGTTAAAAATCAGCCTTGCTTTGTAAATTTTCCTTCCCAACCTCGGCCCATCCCCTATCCTCCATTAATGAAGCGTTATATCCCATATCAAATCAATGGTCTTAAGTTAGACTGTTTACAAAGGGCTGATAATGGGGAAAGCAATAGCTATACAGTAGCCCCTCGTTATATCGTGCCTCAATATATCGCGCATTCGGATATATCGAGCTTCTGCTGTGTCTCCAAATTTTTTTTCTGATTTTTTTCTGATATACAATGCTGATGACGCTGCACTATACTGGAAGTTATTGTCAAACAGAACACAGGATTTTAAGGAAAAGCACGACTAATTCTGGATACAAAAAACAAAAGGACGGGGTAACTCTTCTTTTTGCAGCAAATAAAGTAGGAAGCCATAAGTTGAAGATGTTCCTTGTGGGAAACAGCAAAAACCCTAGGGTTTTGAAGAATGTGAATAGGGAGAATCTGCCAGTAGTATACGAAATTTCAAGAAACTCTTAGATGACACAAACCTTATCCAAAAAATGTGTTTTTGATAATTTCATCCCATCATTTTGTCTTCACCTGAGAAATAAGGGTTTGGAAGAAAAGTCCGTGCTCCTAATAGACTAATGTAGTGGTCATCCCGGTGAAGAAGAACTTATGTCATCAGAAGGAAATATCAAAGCTATGTTTTTGCCACTGAACACAAGTTTTTTTCAACCAATGGACCATGGAATAATCGCCATGTTCAAAAAAAATATTGACGAGAGTTATTGAGCAATCCATTGTTCGTTGAAGAACGACCACTGCCTAAATGCCATGTATATTTCCCAAAAGGCGTGGTCCACTGTTAAATCAGAAACCATTTCCAAATGCTGACTGAAAGTTTTAAATGACGTCGAACTCAAGGATATTGAAGAAGACCCAATAGAGCTTCTAGTTCAAAAATCCAAGTCGCTCGGTTTAAATGTGTGTGAAGATGAAGTGAAAGATTGGATTAATGTAGATGGTAACGAACCGACTTCTGAAACTCTTTGCGATGAGCAGATCATACCTGATGTACGAGAAGAAGTGGACCCAAAAGACGCTGACAGCGATGATGAAGAAGCGAGTCCTCCTTCTTTCACCATCAAAGATGCCGGGGTTATGCTTGAGCATAGCACAGCATTTGAAAAATGCAACTCAAATCACATGAGTGAGATGCAGTTGATTCATTTTCGCTCACTGATATTTTCTGGAAAGCAAGTTCTGAAAGAAAAATCGAAGTAGCTGACATTCGATTGTATGTATGTGTCTTCTTCGCAAGAGAATGAAGTGTGTACAATAATCAATTAAATGTGTATGTGCATTTGGACATAAAATTCAAAGGTAAACGGAACTTCTTTGTCTTTATTATGTGATTATTTTTTATTATTGTACTTTCGCTCCTAAATTTTTATTACATATGTTCATAAAAATATAATTTTTTTAATATCGCCTGATATATCGCCCATTTTGCCATGTCTTCCGACAAGCGCTATATAACGAGGGGCTACTCTACCTGTCTTCAAACTAGCTTCCAAGTCAGTTAATCAGTCAGGGTGGAGTTTAACATATGGATGGTTTTAGTACCATGTTTCTTCTAATTACCCGTGATGACTATATGATCTCAGCTTCTAGATATGCGTTTTAATGGAAAAAATACTTTGAAACATGTCACTTTAAGCAAAAAAAGGGTAATAGTTTTCTACAAAAGACACACACACACACACACACACACATATATATATATATATACCATACAAATGTTTAGTCCAATATAACTATTACAAGAAATTTTACAACTTAAAAATACCCGTATTATCATAGGGCATAGAAAGTAATTATCAATTTAACTTCAGATTTTATCCCGAAAATTTGGAATTGATCGAAACAAAACAAGTGAGGAAAGATATAATAGAGTTCTTAGATATAACCATTTATTACGACAAAAAAGAAAGTATTTGTGTTAAAATGTATTATAAAGGAACGACCTTTGATGTCAGCATAAACTATATCATCAACTGGAATACCAACTTGAGCACAGGAGTACTACGTTAGGTGATACTCAGTCATCTTAACAGAATTAAAAGATTAAATACAATCAAGACTGAACGCATTATATGTGAACGTAATTTTGTACGTGAAGCGACAAAGCAACTATTTCCGATACATTCCCTAAAGCATTATTATGAAAAATCATACAAAAAGTATGATAAGAACTTTTATGCAAAATTCTATGAGCTATTATAATTACGTCACGCTGTATGCAAGGAGCTTAACAGTAACATGAATCTTAACCGTAATATGTTATATACGGACTTGCACGTAATGAAAAGTCAGTGTTGATATGGATGGTATAGGTCGTATAGACATCCATGTTGTATTGCTATTCGTATTGTTCCATTTTATCGATCTGGATCTTCTTGTGCGGTTTTCAATGGATTGGATTTTTATTTTCCAATGTCGGCATGTGGAGGACTACTTCAGACGATTCTGTACCGGGAACACTTCCTGGGATTAAAAGCGTGCTTCAACCGGGAGCAAGGGGTCGTAATCCCCCTTGGCCGTTCGACTTCCCTGTAAGCATCCCCATTCTCCTTTTGCTCTTTTTTCATTTCTTAATCATTTGATATATATACATTTCATATACATCATATATATATATCATACATATATATATATATATATATATATATATATATATATATATATATATATATATATATGTATATATATATATATATATATATAATATATATATATATATATACATATATATATATATATACATATATATATATATATATATATATATATATATATATATATATATATATATACATATATATATATACATATATATATATATATATACATATATATATATATATATATATGTATATATATATATATATATATACATATATTTATATATATTTATATATATATATATGTGGTTCAGGACATAATAACATAATTAGTCACATATATTGTCGAAAGCCCAGACCACCCGACTCGTCCGAAGACCTAGAGCAGCAGGTAGTCACATTCATTGTGAAACACTTTAAGCAAGAAAAGTGTAAAAGATTTCTACAAAAGACATACGCATGCATATATATATATATATATATATATATATATGTATATAAATAAATATATATATATATATATATATGTATATATATATATATATATATATATATATATTTATATATATATATATATATATATATATATATATATATATATATAAATATATATATATATATATATATATATATATGTATATATATATATATATATATATATATATATATATACATATACATACATAGTTAAAAACAAAATTAGTCACATTCATTGTGAAAAACTTTCCAACTAAAATGCAATTTTATGTTAACAGTTCTAAATGCAATACATCCAGTACTGATATTATTACAGTGATACAATAATTTATTATACTTGGAAAATTTAAAACTTCATAAAAAGAAATTTAAAAAAATCCTATAAATCCTCTACTTTTCTATGTAAAATCAATGAATATTTCATTCATATCACTATTTTGAGTGGAAAAAGTTCAGCAATTCTTATAATAGCTTATCTTACAATCGCTTTATTTGTTCACATTCTGCATGTTATATAAATTAGGCTTCGTTGTGGGAATAATGAAAGTTTAGTAATCATTTAAAATAAAAAATAGTGTAATTGCATTGGTACAGATTTTTAATTACACAGATAACATGCAAAGATGAAGCAGTTTTATGATGAATTCAATAGTAAATATACATTTAAAAGATGTTCAAACATCGTGATTTTTTCACGGGGGTAAAAATGGATGTCATGTTTTATTTTTAAATGTGTCACGTGATCTCGTCCTATAATATGGGTATAATTAATATTTCAATTTTTATTTAAAATACTATGAAACATATTTTGCTTAAATTCGTTTTACACATTTTACGTGATAGATTGAATATTTTCTAAAATTTTCGAAGCATTTTGTGAATTTTAACTCCGCTTAAAAAATGGTTGAAAAACTGTGTCCTATAGGGTTCAATGTATTTCATTTTTTCAATCCGGGTAAAATGCAAAACTAATTGGGTGATATTATTTATTCTCATTCCCACATATCCCAATGTCCGTCTCAACAACATACTAAAATTTCATTTTGATAAAGTCACTTTTGATAAAGGCAGTTATCGTCCGAACGTATAGACAGACAGTCAGCAAGACAGAATGAATAAAGTCATGAACACTTTACAACTATGTTGGAGAGTGTTAATATAAATAAGTTTAAATAATTTTTTAATTAGATTTTAAACAGGGGAGGTTCAGCTTTTTATCATCTTCGGACGCTACGCCATTAATATATATAAGAAGGTTGAGTAAAGACTGAAACTTCAGACACTTTTCTATTCTCTGAAAGGTCAAAAATTCGGAATGCATATAGAACACATTTTCGCAGAAATATATTTTTCATATTTCTACATACCTTATACTCTAATACTGCAAATTTAAGCACGTAGACATTTTAAAACTTGAGATTGATACTGTCCATTTTTCACCCAAAGAGGAACTTATGCTGAATAAGACTACGTGACTGTATTACGTAAAGCACTCTATGTATGCTTTTCGCGCTCTTTTGCATTTTTACGAAATATGGTTTTTCAGAAATGCAGCGGAGAGAGAGGGAAATGATAATAACATGATAAAAGTGAAATGCACTGAAGGTAAAATAAATATTTATATACTTATGCATGTGTGAATAACCAAATTTGTCTCTTGTGTATATTTGAATATTTCCTGGAAACTTTTACTCGAATGGGATTCAAATTTGAAAATATCGTTAAAATATTTGGAATGTGAGGCTGTAATCGACTTCCGTATGTATTCATACGCAATATATTGTTTAAGTCAGGGATGGGATAATTTACTTACAGGAAGATCAGATGCAGATTTTGTTAATGAGAAAAGTTCATAATCCTTTCAGTTCACTCGTACGCTCATATACACACATATGCACGTACAGACTCGCACAGCAGATACATGTCAATAAAAGTGATTTACTGTTATTTAGTGATACACAGAGCCTCTTGATATCCATAAAATCTGATGCCCACACATCAACATAAAAATGGTTTATTTGCATTCAGTGACAGTTAAAACGTATAAATATAAAAGCCTGCGTTGCATGGGCTTGCACATGCACATGCACATCAGTGTAAAAATATTGATTGGTATCCAGTGATTCTCAAAATGTGTTGAAATCCATTACTTCGAGAAGTATCCATGTGTACACATTAATGAAAAAATCTGATGTGGGCAACACATGACTTTCCTTATATAATGAAATGAACTTACTACATTTACAGTAAAATAAATAGGTTTTTCTTCTAGTAGATACTAATATCCTTTCCAAGATATTGAATTTTCGACAATTAGTCGTCATTTTCATTGATTTATCGTCATTTTTATCCATTTGGCGAGATTTTCGTTAATTTGGCAACATTTCAAAAAGTCGCCAATTTGGCGACATTCCGCCAATTTCGTCGCCAAAATCTCGCCAAGCGTTATGGACGAAGAAATAAGTTCTACTTACAGCAGATAAATTGGCGTTCAAATGCAAAAGTATTACTCAAAGTATCTTTTTTCATGAATGGAACGAGCTAAATCCACGAGAATGATGTCACCCAATTTATTGCATGATATTATATATGAAAAGTGAACATGTTTCTCAATAGGATTTTTTTTTCTATTTTATATGACTTTTTGATAATTTTTTTGGAAAATGTGCAATATCTCGAGAACGGTTCATGTTAGCGTTCTAAAATTTATGTCAATCGTTTTCTAATGAGAAATTACATAAGAAATGTCTATTTACGTAACTTTATTATTGGTTTTGATATTTTGACGATTTTTTCAAAATTTCATTCGAAAATTAAGGGGGGTTCTGTGCATTCGATTGCGTATAAAAACAATAGGCTTCCAGTGTTTACAGATTGTGATTTTTGTACCAAATTTGGTTCGAATCGTTCCATTCATTCGTCAGTTATCGTCTCCACGGACCCACTGACACACACACACACATACTTTTACACACACACACACACACACACACACACACACACACACACACACACACACACATCACTTCAAAAATGTTTGATTCGTGATCAGGGATGCTTGAAACGTGCTCTCCCGTCGAAAATTCGAATTCGAATTTTCGACCCCGTCGCAATTCTTTCCTTATACATTATGTATATAAGGAATGTAAAAACATTGATTCCTATTCGGTGGCACTCAAAACGTGGTAAAATAAACTCATCAGGGCGAAAAGATACCCCCACGTATATGCACACATCAATGAAAAAATGATTGATTCGTGTTCCGTGATATTCAAAAAGTGCAAACACACACCAAAACTTCGATACACGTAAACACACGCATCAGCAAAAAATGATCCATTTGTACTCAATGACACTCAAAATGTATAGAAATCCATCGGAATGGCGCACATGCACATCAGTGAAAAAATGGTTTGCTAGTATTCAGCGATACTCAGAATATTTTATTACTCAGACGAACCATACTTTTGATCGCGTCAACAGAGTGTAAATAAATCCCCAGAGTTCCCTCTACTGTATTCCAGATACAAACGATATTTTGACGCAGAATCAACAGCTGTTGGCGACAAAAATAGAAAGTTGCCAATTGGCTGAAACGCGAAGACTTTTATCAGTTAATAAAAGCTATTTTTACACCACTGACATATATGTGTAAATTATGTTTAATACTACCCCTTATACTATATGTAGTCATAATTATTTCAGTGCACACTCACACTAGTATTATTAGTATTCAGTGATAACCAGAATGTGTAGATACTTAAAAATATGATGTGGACAGCACATGTCGTTCCCTGCAGACACATATTCACGTTCTATTTGGTTCTTTAATAATTCATTAAATCCAGTTTGATTGCATAAAATAAAAGCCATCTCCTTTTATAAATTATACTTAATATGTGCTTTTAATTCAAATTTGTCATTTGGTAACTGGACTTATTTTCAAAGGTGAAGTAGCGAAAATGAGAAAAATCACTGAAATGACTCAAGAACGGCTAGTCCTGGTGTAATGGGCTTGGTCTTATTCATGTCAACGTTAAACATTACATATAAAACAAGCATTTAATTGATGTAATTGAGCATACGTAGTTTTTTATTACACATTTTTGCGAGCCATTTCGCAAAATAAAGGCGTGATCTTTTATACAGAATCGTACCAAAAACTAATCATCACCAGGATCACACACAAGTGACTTACCTGTCAAATTTTATGAAATTTGGTCAATAGTTTTTGAGTTAGAGTGGATGCATACATTGCACAGACAGACACAAACACAGTTAGATACGCAGACGCAAACACAGGCAGGCACACACACAGAATACATTATCCTAAAAATAGATTTTTTGTGTTCTAGAGGTCCCAATACGTGTAGATCCGTCTGAAACTCCAGTTGCGATTTTCGGCATGATTCCAATACGAGACACATACGCGCTTGCATTCATCTGTTGAAGATGATTTATTCGTATTAAGTGACACTCGTAACGTGTGTCCAATCACATATGTGAGACACAAGCAAGCCCCGCACAAAAATGCATGAAAAATTAAATGGTTCAGTAATTTTACTCAAAACGTGTAGATTAGATGCCCATAAAATCTGAAAATCGTTTTTCATAAGAAATAATGCTATGAAATTTCAAACAATTCTAATATAAATTGTGAGAATTACTAAAAATGATATCTTGGTCTAGGTTTTCACTCAATGTAACCACACAGAAAATTTTATAAAGCTATGTGTATTCGGTCGTTAGTTATCGTGCACACACACACATACACACACCTGGAAGGAGAGATGCAGAGAAAGAGGAACAACATATTTCTAAAAGTGTTTGTAATAGGTTCAGAAGGTCTTATGTGCATAAAATCTTAATCGTGCTTTGTCGTTAAACCAGTATTTTCTCTGTGTACAATAGTTTCTCTGTACAAAAGTTCTCTCTGTGTAATATAATTTTTTTTTTTAATTTCTACGAAAGTAAAAATGTTGTATGATTTTATAAATTATTTTATGTACTCAGTTTGGAACACATTTCTATTATTATATTCATCTCATCATTTATGTTAGATAATGCTGAATCACTATTAGAATATTAAGTATTGAAACTCATTTTCATTAATGAATCAGCGGAAACCGAGAATCGAACCTATGTCTACTGCCTTCCGGACAGTTAAACTAAAGGCTGCATCTACACTGGCAATCCAAGGTATTACTTCGAATTAATGTACATGACACATTTTACGATGGAAGATTTTGGCATTTCACCTACACCCCCCCCCCCCCTCCCTTCCCCGCGGTTTTTGCTCAGACTCGCTCTAGGTATAGAACTTCGGCGATCATATGAGATGATAAAAGTTCAATCAGCCAGATCCAGGAATTGAATTATGGTATGCTTGTTTGCATCCTGGTTTACACCACGAAACTCTACCTCAATTATGCAATTGCTTCGAATTTATGATGGGCACATCTACTGTGTAGCTGTATCGATTTACCAATGCATAACCTTACTATGCATATAGATATTTCGTATTGAAACACCTGTATACGTTACTCACTGTTTCGTCTATACGATCATTCATTCAATAGCTGTTGATCGTATCAAAAATGTTCATGAGTTTTGATTAAGGACGTACGTATCCAGAAATTTCATTTCGGGGGGGGGGGGGGGCAAAGTATAGTGAACTTTCAATCCCCCAAAAAGGGTTTGAAAAATAAATATACTTGACTGAAACTTGACTAAATTGAAACTGGATCACAATTGGACGAGAAAACAAGAGAGCACAGGCAAGGACGTATCCAAAAATGTCATTTCGATGGGAGGGGGGGGGGGGGCGGACCCACCAGAACCCCTCTATGAATACGTCATTAATTTTGATCATTTTTTTGCAGTGATTTTTTATATAAAATTAACAGAAGTGTGCTTGAACTAGATCTCAAATAAAAATTCATTTTTTTTTTCAAAATTCAAATAAAAATTTTGAAAAATCGGTATCGTGGATCCAATGAATACAACTATAGCGCGTAAATCGTTACTGTAAAGGGCTTGATAAAATACTTTGATTGATACTATACTTGACAATGTACACCCCACTAGGGTAACTTATCCCACAGAGGAAGAGGGGGAGCGAATGACGACATGAACACAAAACAATTTATCGAGGCCTTTTTTCACAAAGAATGAAACTATTAAGTCTAGTGATCTTTTTGACATGAAAAACTCATTTTAGCATGAGTATATCAAATTTTGTTCTATGCTGCTGTGTATATAAAAAATGAATATAAAATTTTGAAAAAAATTCAGAGTATTCGATCGTTAAAAATTCCATCTAGTTCTAAGTTTTTGATAACAAAGCCTGATATAAAGTTTCATGAAAATCCTTTCATATCTGTGGCTGCTATAGTGTACATAAAAACTCAACTACAGACATTAAGCAGACGGACATTACTCCAAAAATAGTCAAAACGTGTTCAAGAAGTCATAAAACCTATATTGACATCAAAAGCACGAAATCCAAAATTTTCGTGAAAACAATACTTTCTCAATACTACGCATGTGAAAGTAAAAATTTAAGTGATTTTCTTTTTCATAATAATAAAAACTGCTAGATAAATATTTTTGTTGCTAAGATGTATACTTGAAGAAATTTTATAATGTTCTAAAATCTTTGAAAATGGCAAACCTTCTAACAGTAAATAAATCTCAAAAGATACGTTTAAAATTATTATTTTTATATTTATTTAAAAAACTACCGAACATATTTTGCTGAACTATTTTTGCTTTCCTTATATACATAAAGTATAAGGAAAGTATTGTGACGCTGTCGAAAATTCGAATTCGAGTTTTCGACGGGAGAGCACGTTTCCCTGATCACGAATCAAACATTTTGAGGTGATGTCTGTGTGTGTGTGTGTGTGTGTGTGTGTGTGTGCAGACGATATCTCACGAACGAATGGAGGAATTTGAATGAAATTTGGTACAAAAATTACAATCTGTGAATACTGGAAGTCTATTGTTTCTAGATACAATCGAATGTTCAGAAACCCCTAAATTTTCGAGTGAAATTTAGAAAAAATCACCAAACAATCAAAAACTTTAATAAAGCTACGCAAATAGACATTTCTTATGTAATTTTTCCTTAGAAAACAATTGACATAGACTTTAGAATGCTATTATAAACCGTTCTCGAGATATTGTGCATTTTTCAAATGAATTTATCAAATAATTCCATAAATAAAAAAAAATATATTAACTGTCGAGAAACATGTTCACTTTTCATATGTAAGACAGCTGGCAGACAGCTTGAACAGAGTCATAAACACTTTTCAACTATATGTTGGAAAGTGTTAAAAACGCAGGTCACCATGTATAAGACAAACAACAGCGTGGTGTGTTCAAACAAGGCAGTCGATGTGTAAAGGGATGCGAGGACTGCTAAAAATGTGACTTATAATTGATTGCTAAAAACGTATTTTATAACGATGAAAGACCCACATGTTATTTTCAGAGACTCATTTTGAGGGATCCTTAGAATCCTTTCAAGAAGGCATCACACATCAGATAAACCATATAGAGACATCGAAGCCAAAAAGAAAAGATCAGACTTGGAATGAAACTGTAAAAAGATGAGATTTCTGTGGACTTTGCACGAAAAGGTCAAGATTGCGGAGGTATCTTTCAAGGAATATATGAAATATGCATGCTTTGCATATCTTAAAGCGAGTAAACCACTGTATCGCATGCATCTAAAAGTGTGAAATGAACTTACTTCAAAAATCAGTTTCAGAGGAGTATCTTTCTGCAAGCAAGCATGCCAGTGATACAAGATACCCCCCCCCCCCCCCAACGCTACTGTGTGAAATAGATTTTAAAAGGAATTCCAAACATACCCCTTTCATAGGAGAAAAACTGTTATCTGGGGCCCTATGATAACAAGAGCTCTTCCGCATATTATTCGACTAAGATTATAATTATGTATTACAATGCTATTTAATTTGAATGAATATAAATCAAAGTAGCTTTCTATTTTAAAATGACCTACAATAGATATAAAGGAACAATTATACTCAGATTTAGTAATTAAATTATTGTTTTGTACGAAATGTTTTATAATAAAATTGATAAATACTGTGACACGAAACTGCGAACTTTGATTAAAATTGCGAACTTTCATAATCAATAGGGGAGGGGGGATAGTTGGACAAACTAGGGCACCAGCCAGACCGGAAAAGTAGCGATAATTTATCTAAAAAATAAAGAGCTTTATTGCAAACATATGGTAGACAATAGAGGCTATATATGCGGATTTAAAATTTATTGTGCGCTCGTCAGCATGCTGTAACCGTAACCTGTAATGGCAGAGAGAAAATGTGTTACGTGTGTAAACTTAACAAACTTCAACAAATATGTTTAATAAATTATGCAATGACAGTGCCCTTAGTATTTTAGGAATTTAAAGCCAGAATCGTTGAAGGATTGGATTTGTTGGAAAGGTTCGCAATATTGTGATATACAGCAAGTTATATTTTGCTGACATTACATGCATTGACTGCTGCATGCTGTTTAACACACAATACGTACAAAACCAATAAATAGATATTACTGATTGAAAGGAGAGCGCGATTCTAAATTTGGGAAGGACCCCTATAGGATGGTTCTGTAAGTATTTCAATTTCAGATTATTTTCGTTTTAGAGAACTTCGTCGATGTTTTTCATTTAAAACCACAAAAAAATATGTGAAATAAAAAATATAATTACCTAAAATATGAAAATTTGATATCATCTGAAGTAAGTATTGATTTCCTTAGTGTTTGCAATAAAACACAATTTAACGAATATGCATACTGAAGCAAAGAACCAATTAATTTGTGTCTGTAAAGAAAGCAATGCAAGGCCCACATTCGATTTATTTCCATTGATGGCTGTGCCAGAAGCAATTTTTTTAGGATACATCCTTTTTTTCAGTTCATTTTCAACCATACCTTCATTTATATCATTTTATTTTTAATGGAAAACGTACAATGTGTTTTTTATTCTGCCACCAAGGACAAAGAAAATTCCTTTGCAGTTCATGTCAATTGCGATCAAACAATAAAGTGTTTTGGGTTGATTACCTTACACGGAAATGATCAAGATTGTCAGAAAAGACAAAATACCAGGAAGTGGAAATTGGTGACTATTAAGTTCTGGGAATGTTGGCTGAAATAAAACGCCAATGAACCCTGTGTATATTTTCAAAAACTGGTAAATTGTTTAGCTGCAATGAAATAAATATTCGTGGAAACTAATGTTCGTTTTGCGTTATAAAATTTTGCTTATCTTGTAATTATAAAAACTTTCTTAAGTTCATAAATTCGTGGGTGTGTATAAGCTTTTATTTGGAAATTAAATGACATGCATGTGATAGTTACCAAATTTTTATATGTATGTTATAAAGGAATTAAAAAAAAAATTGTATTTGTTGTCTTGCAACAGTTGTATACTCTGCGTTCTAAGTACTACTTATTGTACATGCTACTACATGAATTAATATTCACAAAATAATTAGTGTATTTCTTTTTTTATTAATTAACTTTATTGTCATTTCATTACCATTACGAAGAATAGTTTGGGAATTTTAACGAAAATTGTGAAGTTGATTTTGCAAACCCTGGAAGTTCAAACTTTAAGAAAATCGAAACTGACTACGCAGTAAAACTGAATGTGTTGATATTCACAGATAGTCGCAGTATCGTGGTACATAACAAATTAAGGAGTATAAACAATTGTTGACACAAGAAGAGCATTGGGATGTAGCCGCAAATTCACATTTCAGTTTTCAATTCATTTACAGTTTTGGGGCATTCTAAAAATAATTTGACTATTTAATGTACGTTGATAGGGATGATTGGACTCCCAGTTTAGCAGTTTTCAGTCCAAGACACAGCAACTGGATGAAACAAAATGTGGGAAAGGATGCTTTCGATCTCGGTCAGGCCTGAACCAGGGACCTTGAACATACTAGATCGATGCTATAAGGTTATACCAAAAGCTAGCTTCAGTTTTTATCAAATGTGCGAATTTTTGAAAGTTTTGGACCATTTCTGGTTTGATAGCTACATTTAAGAATATCGAGATCTTCTAGGCCCATTAGCGACTTCGAAATAGTGGTTACTGTATATATATATATATATATATATATGCACATACATACGTAAATAAATACATGCACACATACGTACTAGGGCACGTTTTCACAGTATAGAAAGCGAGAAATTGAAAACGTAGATTTTTCCAGTTAGTTGGTACTAATATGTCCTCAAAAATATATCTAAAGTAACGTCTAATATATTTATTACATTAGACGATAATTACATGATTTCTTCTATTAATTGAACAACACTGTCTCTTTCACAAAGTGAAGGATTATTTTAGAGCAGTATTTCTCTAGCTATCTGTATAAAAGTGTCACTGAAGAATTTCAGAAAAGTTCATTGAAAAGTCCACTGAAGAGTTTCAGAAGAGTTCATTGAAGAGTTTCAGAAGAAGTCATTAAAAGGTTTTAGAGGAGTTTCAGAAGAGTCCATTGACGAGTTTCAGAAGAGTTCATTAAAAGGTTTCAGAAGAGTTTTAGAAGAGTTCATTGAAGAGTGTCAGAAGAGTTCATTAAAAGGTTTCAATAGCGTTTCAGAAGAGTCTACTGAAGAATTTCAGAAATACTTTTTGAATAGTTTTGGTAGTCTTAATTTCTGACAAATTATCCAGAATTAAAATGAGTGGCTTGCATTTTTTTCATTTGTTTGCAACAAATTGAATTTCTTGAAAATGCTTTATTAATCTCGTAATTGTTGAATCGTTTGTGGTTTTAGTTAATTGGCAGTCAAAGACAGTCACATAAGAACAGTTAGAAAATTATTCTTTTAAAATGAAATAAAAATCTTTCACTTTGGAAAAACACCTTGTTGTTCAATTGATAAAAAAATCTGTTGTGGACAGCACATGGATTTTCCTATATAATGCAATGGCTTTACTTCTTTCACCGTGAAAAAATTATGTATAAAATCCACGGCACAATGTTTTTGACGTTGAATTGTACATTTAGCGCTTTTCGGGATGACAATATGTAAAACCATTTCGAGATATCCAATAAACTTTGCGCAACTCTAAATTGGCAATTATCAATACTGATAGAAACTGCCCGCAATGAGCAATGGAGTCCATATATTAAAATATTTGAATAATTATTTCATTAATTTCGAGTCATTTTCCTTAACTTGGCGTTAATTTTACAATTTTGACGATATTTTTCTCAATTTGGAGCAAAATATTGCTAAGTTCACCAAATTTATCCCCAAGCGTTACATAGAAACGGAGAGACGCTTTATAAATGAGTGTTTACGAATTGAAAGAAATAGTGATCATGTTTTGAGGCATTCCATCCTTTTTATCCCATTAATGACGGAATGGTGAAAATTTTAAAGGCTGAGAAGGGTGATAACTCATAAGCTTTTGTCCCGTGCAAGCAATTTTCAATTTCAATGTGTCTGACAACATTTAAATAATTAAAATTAAAACAAATTTTTGTATGCTTTTCGGTAATTTTTTCTTTGTAATTTTATTATTTTATATTGTTCTCTCTTATAGTATATTTCATATCTTAAAATGTTTCTTAAATGTTTTGTATTTGAAAATGTTTCAAATATTTAAATTTTGAAAATTATTTGGTTTTCTTTACTTTAGTTTTGTTACTCAGAAAATTTAGATTTAGTGAAATCGATAACACTCTAAAACTTACTGGTTATTTTTTAAGCAACCATTAAATTAAAAGTTTGAAAGCCAAAATTCATCGATTTCTATATCGAATTCGCTCAAAAACAGTGTCCCAAGCCAACGCTACTTAAATTCATTAAAATAGGAAATAAGTTGTTTGATCACATATTTTCATCATATTCAAATTACGTACACATAACCAAAGAGAATTACCAAAAGATTTATATAGGAATGATCACATTCAAGCATAACCAATATAATATTCATAATAACCATACACATAACCAAAGAGAATTACCAAAATATTTATATAGGAATGATCACATTCAAACGATCATGTTACATGCATTAAAAGCATGAATTGATACTTAATAGATAGGGTGAGAAGCGTGAATAATTTCAGCATTTTTAAATCACGAAATATTGTGAATTTTATATACCATGTGGTGTAACAAACATTGACAACCCATGTATAGAATTGCAGGATCTCTTCAGCGAAATCCTGCCGATTGATCATGCACTGGAAAATTTCCATTCTCGCTTGCTCGCATTTACAACATGTTTACTGTAAATAATTTTCTATAATATATAGAAATATTCTTTTATTGAAATTACATTATTTTAAGGGAAAATTCGATCGATTTCAACTACAGTAAAATCGCAGCACAGTAATGTTTACATCATATTTTAATTCGCATCACAGCGTGTTGGCGTAATTTTACGCACACTTTGTGATGTAAATTTCTATAGTAATTTTAACAGGGTATAATTTGGCATCCAGAAAGTGGCATATGTCAGGATTGGTTAACCATCTTTGTCGTTAGGACTGTTTGATGGTTGATACTGCACAAGTGCAGATTTAAATTAAACAAGAAAGATCAATCACGCATAAAGCATAGATTATGAAGCACTTTCCAAATTCGATGCAATTTCATTTAAACATCTTTAAAATTCGATACATTCCTCGGTAATATTTTACAAATTATCACAATACTACATTAATTTATTATATTTGAAAACTTAAAAGTTCATCGAAAGAAATGAACTTCGTTCAAATGACGTCAATTAAATATAAATCTCCTGGCTCCTCGGTAATGTTTTTAACATTATAATAATACTACAATAATTTATTATATTTGAAAACTACATCAAAAATAACTGAAATTTATTCAAATGACGCCATCGAAATATAAAACACCTGACTCTCTCTATAAAAGCAGCATTTCATTCATAACATTTTCCTATTTATTTCATTCATCACAATACTATGATAATTTATTTTATTTAAAAACTTTATTTTATTTAAAAGACCATGGAGGTACAAGTTATTAAACTCTATGCTTAAAACTTCAACGAAAAAAACCATCCTTCTCTCTATAAAATCAATGAATATTTCATCCATATCAGCTATGCTGACTCCATAAGCTAAATAATTTTGAGTTAAAGAAATGCAGCAATTCTTATACAACGCATTATACATATTTTGCTGTTTACATTTTACATAAGTGAAAATTAGGCGTTGTTGTAGAAATAATCAAATTTGGATGATTATTTAAACACAAATATATTGTAATTCCGTTGTTTCAGTATGTAAATGCACAGAATTTAAGCAAAAATAAAGCAGTTTTAGGACGGATACAACACACAATATGAATTAAAAAGAACTTTAAAAATCACGATTTTGAGACAAGATGGATTCCATATTTAATTTTGAGGTGGGCCACGTTAGCTATTCATATAATGGCCATGTGATCGCCTCATATAAGAGGTGTAATTATAATTTTAATTTTTATGTAAGAAACTACTGAATATATTTTGCTGAATTTTTTTTTTATATATTTTATGGGATAATTTGAATATTACCTAACATTTTCGAAGCAATTTGTGAATTTTAAATTCGCTTAAAAAATGTTTGAAAAATTAGGACCCATAGGGTTCAATGTATTTCATTTTTTCAATCCGGGTGCAATCCATGACTAATTGGATGATATTATTCATTTATATTCCCATAGGTCCCACAGACCGTGTGAACAACATACTAAAATTTCATTTTGATTAAGTCATTTTTACGACAGTTATCGTGCTAATGGACAGACAGAAGGACAGACAGAAGGACAGACAGACAGACAGAGAGACAGAATGAACAAAGTTATAAACAATTTTCAACTTTATTGTAAAGTGTTTGAAAACTAAAATTAAGAATATTTAATTGCTTAATTAATTTATTTCCCATTTAATAATTTAAGGTGGTTCAACAGCTTGTCTCTCTCTGTTTGCACATATGCCCAGGTGTCGAAAGCCCAGGCCAACCGACTCATCCGAGGACTTAGAGCAGCAAGGTGGATGGCCGGATATGCCCAGGTGTGTAAAATTTTTAGAAATTTTGCGTAAAATTAAACGTTTTTAATTAACCGTTTTGATTAAACATTTTGAACATAAAATGCAATATTTAGAAATGCACAATGCGAATTTTAACAACTATCGATAGTCATTCAAATGAATATGCTGTTAAAAATAAATCTTTAGATAATTGACGTAAAATTTAGTAAAGTAAAATATTACCTTAAAAAGGCAGATCCTGTAAGTAGGTACTCAAAAATTTAACAATATGTATAAGCCGATTAAATTTTCAAATTACGACTGTATAATATGTCCTCTGAATAAATTACATTTGTGTGACAGCCATTAAAATGCATTATAAAAACAGTACACTGTCAAATGAGACTCTTTATTGATATCTCAGTATTACAAAATATCAACAGGAAATATAGATCAATATAGACAATGATGAAAGGAAAGCAAACAATAACTAAATTAACTTTCGAGTTTCTCATATCAGAATCCAATTTTAAGTAGTTTGTGATTTTCTTTTTTTGCAAATTTTGTAAATTTAGCAAGAAAATATTTGAAAAATCTGTGTTGTTGATCCAAATGATCATAATTATTACACGTAACTCTTCATTTTAAAGGGCTTGAAAATATTTTAATTGATACCAAGTTTGACAATATACGTCCTTGGGGGAGAATTGTCCCCTCAACTCCCAAACCCCCCAAGGGGCTACTGATGTTATGGACATAAAAATTGAATCTTGATTAGTTTTCTCTATAATGAATATTCGAATAATTTAAATGCTCATAAGTTTTGTGTTCATTGAGTTATAAATAACTTTTTTTTGTATAATTATGTCAAATTTTGTCCTATGCTGTCAGTGTAACAAGTCATTTCAGCTGTCATCAAAATTTTAGAGGATGAAAAATGAAAAGCAAATAATGCCTCTAGATAGAGCCGTCTTGCACTTTAGACTGAGCCAAATTTGAACAGAATTTAGACAAAATTTGGCAAGAGACTGCATATTCTTAATTATTTATATTAAATATAGTTATAAATGTTGTGATGAACGGTAATTTGTTTCGAGTATAGAGCTAGACTGATAGCAAACATGACCTTGTGTATAGGTTGATAACATGCGAATTTTAAAAATATCTTATATACATACATTAAGCATAAAAAACAACCATTATATGCATATATTAAATACCAGTATATATATACATTATGCATACAAACAGCCCAATGACTACACAAAAAAGTCTATAAAAGTAGCAAATAACCTGAAAATACAATTACTGATAATTACTCACTTTTATATATTAAATGTTATCATGTTATATATTAAAAATAATTTAACAGTGTGCATCCAAGGGTATCATGGTGTAGATTGTGTAAAGAAGCATGTAGGGCAAGGGTACACAACATATAGTCCACGGGTCCTGTCTAATTGATCTGATAAAATTTGGTGTCTACTAATATTGAACTAGAAAAAACTATTTTTATTTCAGTCGGTTAAAAAATTCGTGGGTTAAATTTTCTGAAAGGTAAATATAAAAATATCAGTGAAATCAGAAGCAAAAATTGTAAAAATAAACCTCAGACATTCAAATGGAGATAATTAACTCTCAATGTTTAACTATATGCAAATCAAAATTTAAAGAGTTTTGTTTAGTTTATTTTTATAGAAGCATGGTCAACAGGAAGTTTAAACATTTAATAGCGGCTGCTCAGAAAAAGTTAAGTACCTTTGAAAGCACATTTGAGTGTGAGAAAATTTTTTCAATTATAAACCAAATTAAGTCAAATTTGCGGGCTAATTAAAAAAGTGAGAATACGAGGGATATTTTGAACACTGCTTAAAGATGCTAAACTTCTGCAAAAGTATTATAAACGAAAGAAACTCTATGTTTTATAAATGTTTAACAAATTGTTCCGGTTTAAAAAAAATTATTATTGTTGTTAGTTTTTCCTCACTCAATACATCACCCTCTTCAAACCAATACATGTTGCCCACGACACAGTCGTTCTTTACAATGAGGCCCGTAATACTAATGAAGTCATGCACCCCTGGTTTAGGACATCTAAAACTGAGCCAAAATGTAATACCTGAATTTTAGTAATTTATTTCTAATTTTTAAGACTGGTACTTCTCTCTTTTCGGATTTTAAAATAATTATACTTTACATAATTGAAAATATTTGAGAAAATTCAATAAAAAAGCGGCATATACAATAATATAATTTGAAATAGAATGATTTTTTCTGTCTACTTTATAATTAACATGCAACGAGTAACAATGAAATGAAAGCCCTTTAAAAAATAATAATATTAATAATAGTACAACAAAGCAACACATAAAAGTACATAAAATAAAAGTAACTGCGTAAAATAGGTTCATTATATAAGGTGGTGCATTAAAACACTAAAAATATTAAAAAATGTAAAGGATAAATAATGTTTTACTGAATTCATGAATATCAAACACAATTCAAAAGTAAATTACATATACGGTAAGAAATGAATTAATTATAAAAATTATTATACTGGATGAAATGGAAACAGATATAAAACATTAAAACAAAATCTCTTGTTATCAACATCAGAAGAATGAATTGATAATATTATTCCCAATTAACTTAATAAAACTAAATAATGTTGCTCAAATGATCAGAAAATGAATTGAGTTCCTTAGCAAACTGATACGACTGTCATTAATTCTTGCATCGTTGTTAAGGACTACGAAAAAATTAAAAATAAAGTGATTTTCAATCTAACAGTTTGCTAAATATGAAATACTGGTATTTTCGTGTGAATTATGCTAAAATTTGACTAACATATGACCTGATTTACGATCCTGGAATTGGATGTATTAAGGATGGTAATATACCCGCGCAAGGTTCATTAATATAAGGTTGGACCGTTCAGCTCGACAACGAATTAAAGTGTTTAAAGTTTGACGTCAGTGAGATAAGATTTCGCCATTCATGACGACACGGTTCAAGAAGGGCTTGGAGAGGAGTAAGAAAACACATTATGTTATCGCATTTTACAAAAAAAGAAAATTGTTAATTTCGAAGTGGCAATATCCAGACATAAATAACTTGCAAGGCGATTTTGAATTGTGCCGAGCATACACTATCCAATGACGTTCAAAGAGATTTAGCGACAGACCGAGAACAAAATGCTCGCGTTTTCTATCCAAATAACATTTTATGCGCAGATGATGCAAATGTTGGTTTTGCCATTTGTATTTTAAATACGATATATTGATGTCTTTGCTTACAGATTTGTAGCAAAGAATACAGTTTTTCAGGCTGAAATTTCTGCCATTGAATATGCTGTTGATTGGGCTACTGAAAATAACCAAAATGCCAGTATTTATTCTGACAGCCTCTCCTCCATTTCTGCTCTTCAATTTATCTCAAATAAACTAAATTATATTAAAAATAAAATTATTAATTCTAAACATTATTACATATTTCTTGGATCAGAACTCAAGCAGATAATCTTGGAAATGAAACTGCTAACCATCACGCCAAAATGTTTACATCTGCACGAGTAATTATTAAAATTCCTTTTCCATATTCATATCTAAAACTTTTTTATAAAATTTCTTTAATTGATTTTTGGCAAAACTATCTAATCTATCTTAAGATATATCATATTATATAATTATACTATAAATATACATATTATATACTATAAGTACATATCTTCCCTCGTACGCATGATCCCTATAGAAATAAATATTGTTTTTTACCAATCGTTTATCCCGAACTACAACTGTTAAATAAATTATTTCTTAATATCCTTTTTGCTGGTCACTGATCCTTCTTAGATTACTTATATTAATTCCGTGCAAAATCAAATTCCAATTGCATTTACAATCACTTTGGCGATGTCGAAAGTTACATATTTCTTGTCCACATACTAAAAATTTTCATTTATCTAAACTATCTCCTGCTAATCAATCATTATGGTTTTCAAGTATTTTTAAAAAATAAAAAATATATCGACAGAATTAAAAATTTATTTCTTATAACAAAAATGATTTGTGATAGTATTAACTGATTTATTAGTATATGGGTTACCAATGCTTTTAATTATTTCTGGTCAATGGAGCATGGCTAAAAATTTTTCAGTGTTCATTTTTTGGTTTGTATAATTTTGTTTTCTCTTTCCGTATTAATTTTTTTTCATTTCTTTCGAGTGTTCAAACCTTTTACTCAAAATTATTTTTCTACATTTTGTATCATTTTATGTATGTTAATCAGTTTTATATTCATTAACCTTTTGTATGTCTATGTATATTGTCTTCGTATGTGTATATGTAGATATATGGCTATGTGTTGTCTGTTATAGATGATGTACACTTTGAATGAGCTGGACGACCTGGATAATAAGTAAATAAAAAATCATATAATCAGTGCCAGGTAAAACGTTTCAGTCAGCATGCCCAGGACGATAATTCCCTGTTACCTGCGATTGCTGATTTTTTGTTGACTTCTGCGATTGACTTTATGTTTTCTTATTTCAGTCGCAATCTATAGCAGGTTACACTTATATGTACTATCTGAAAAGTTTTCAAATAATTAGCGGTGTCACTCTCTTTCTTCTTTCAAAACCATACTTATTTGAACATTCTCAGATGCAGATATGCTTGAGGCTTCGCTGGATTCATTTGGAATAGTTGAAATGGTTTTGGAATCAGAAGCTTCGTCGTCTACAGTAATTTCCACGGCTGGAGCACTGGTATAATGCGATGTTTGACTGCAAGGTGGAATAGGGACCATGATTACTCTATATTCGGAAGTATGCATGCCATATGCACAATTGCAAGCCTCATGATTTACGAACCGACGTATAAATTCACCATATGGTCCAAGAACAACAGGACCATAAGGTTGTTGATAGTATGACATATAGGGACATTGTCTGGACAGACAAGTAGAGGGTTGATACATATCATTCATCAATCCTTGCTGACAGTTTTGCAAAGGTCCAGTATTACCTTGCTGAAAAGATCGAGTATGAACTTGCTGTAATGTTCCAGGAGGAGCTTGCTGTAAAAATCCATGATGACCTTGCTGTAAAGATCCAGGATGACCTTGCTGTAAAGATCTAGAATGACATTGATGTAAAGATCTAGTATGACCTTGCTGTAAAGATCTATGATGGTGATTATATAGAGATCCACGATGCCGATTATATAAAGATCCAAGAAACCGATCATATGGAGATATGTCATGCCGATTATATAAAGATTCGCAGCAGCGATAAGGTAGAGATCCAGAAATTCGCCCTCGTATGTTACTTGCGTATGGCAATGGAGCTTTCCCTTTCTCAATAGTGGAATTGGTTTTACACTTTACAACTGGAACAATGCTATTTGGTGATATTCTCAAAAGTTTGGCTTTCTCAGTGACTGCTGGTTTTGGAAGTATTTGTATGAATGATAATGAAGATTTAGTATATGCATTTGAGAAGGGAGGATTTTTAAGGAATTGCTTGTTTGGGATATTACTTGAAGCTGAAATCGTGTCTGAATTTCCTTTTGTGTTAACTCCACTATAAAATTTTACTTTCTTGTGTTTCTTTGACAGCTGTGTACTTTTTATTGAAAGATTTAACGGTACTAACTCTTTGCAAAGTGAGTAATCATGTTCCTCTTTCACGTTATTAGTTCCTTCCGAATTCATGGCCTCTGTATTCCTTCCTGAAATATATAAAAAAAGTAGCAGAGTAAATATAGTTTACAAAGAAATGTCCCATAATTAAAAATATAGTAATGATAGCAAAACATTGAGGATTTTTTTTATTGTGTTATATAATTTTGTTTGCATTGACCATCGGGATTTTGGCTGCACATTAATAAATATTGGTATATTTTTGACAACTTAATATTTAGCTTGTAGAAAAATCTTACAAACAATGTTTTGGAATCATGCCCTACCGTAGAGGGACTATTTTGTGCTTCTCCGTACTCACCTGCATCGAACAGCCGTTACTTGCAACAAAATAATTTCAAAATAATTTTGAATCCTTATTAATAATTATCGAAATTGCAAAAATCTTATGTGGGAAGCGTACGATTTTATCTACAGACTCAAATTCATATTATCTTACCATCTTGCCTAATTCATTAAATATGAATCCAATTGTAAAAAATAACAGGGTTCATTATTGAAGTTCTAATTCAATATTTATTTTCATCCTTTCCGCTTGGGGACTGGACGTACTTTTATAGGTGACGTGGCGAAAGTTAGAAAAACTACAATATCTTGAAAACGGTTAGTTCTAGAGTTATAAGCTTGATCTTATTCTTTTTTGTCATCAAAAATTACACAACAAGCATTACTTCGAAAGAACAAGCAAAAATTCGAGTTGACCATATGTAATCTTTCAACCCTTTTGCGATGGCGGAATTAGCCATCACTACTCCACCAATGAATAGGTCGCCATGCCATTAGTGCATACGCACCGTACAGGTTAATTACTTTACTTTTAACTATGATACTGCAAAAAAAGTAGAAAACAAATACACTTTGCTCGTGTACTCGTGTCAAGAAATTTTTCTTGTGCGCTAGTTAAATGCGTGGTATTTGATTCGCGTATTGTTACTGTAAATATCGCTAACCAATACGACGTATTTAGTGGATACGGGATATAATCGGCGCTAGTCGTAAAATGGTAAATTTAGATTTTGAAGATTTTGCGCTACATTTTGCAAACAGTGCCAGGCTAAAAATTTTCAAATCATACTAAAATCTAATCAACACCAGGGAAACTTACGAGTGATTGATTGATCTACCGATGTTTGTGAAATTTTGTCAATTGGGTTTTCAGCTAAAGTGGATGCATACATTGACCAGACAGAGAGACAGACAGACACGCTCATAGACGCCACGCTAAAATTGCTTGTCTGTGTTCTTAAGTGCTCGAAATGTGAATATCCGTCAGTAACCCGAGTTGCTATTTTCGAAACGATTCCAATACTTTTGTTGTACATTAACACGTATTAGGGAATTTAAAAATGATTACGACTAAAATGAACCATATGTGGTTATCAAAAGGGTTGGTATCCTTCAACAGCGTTTACTACACCTGAAAGTACAATCCCGGTCCTGCGGTAACTCGGAGTAAACCATTTTCATATTTCATAAACTTGAGATTTCATAACATTGAGATTTCATAACCTTGTGATTTCATAACATTGAGATTTCATAACCTTGAGGTTTCATAACCTTGAGATTTCATAACCTTGAGATTTCTTAAACTTGAAAGTAGGTAATTATTTTTACTTTCACTAAAATACATGGTAATGTATAAGAGCGTGCAGGTTGGACGGTCTCGGTCGAACAAACGGACGAATATATAGGGAAAGTAATTAAATCGAGTCGAAAATTGCAATTCGAGTTTTTGACGAATCTACACGTTTCAAGTACTCCAGAACCCTAAAACACTATTTTTAGCCTGACATCTGTGTATGTGTCTGTCCGTATGTAGCCTATATAATGCATGTATTCACTCTAGCTGAAAAACTAATTGACCAATGTTCACAAAATTTGGTAGATAAGTATCTTATGGATTACTCTGGCCTGATTAGATTTTGATACGACTCGGATTTAAAAACAATCTGCCTTTTTCTTGAGAAAAGGTCCTGCACAAATTTCGCAAATCTTAATTAAAGACTAGGTGTGCTCAAAGGTATCAATTAATTGCTCGTTTAAACGTCATTTTCAATGACGAAGATTATAAGACCAACTCTATACCTATAGGACTAACCGTTCTTGAGATTTTTTCGTATTTTTAACACGCCGCTTTTGAAAATGTCTCTAGTCGTCAAATGGAAACGAAAATTGAAATAGAACTGCAAATTTAGTGTAATTTCAAACAAGAAAGATCAATCATGCATAAAGCATTGATTGTGAAACACATTCCAACTGCAATGCAATTTTACTTAAACATCTCTAAAATACTTTTAGCGGTAATATTTTTAAATTATCACAATATTACAATAATTTATTATATTTGAAAACTTAAAACTTCATGGAAAAAAATGAACTTTATTCAAATGACATTATCGAAATATAAATAAGCTGGCTCTCTATTTAAAAGCATTAAATATTATTCATTCATTTTTATTTCATTCATCACAGTACTACAATAATTTATTTTACTTAAAACTTAAAACCATGGAGGTAAAATTAATTTAACTCTATGTGTAAAACTTCATCGAAAAAGTCTGCTATAAAATCGTCTGTAAAATCAAAGAATGTTTCTTTTATATTATCTATATTACAGACTCCAGAGCTAAATAACTTTGCGTTACAGTAATTCAGCAAGTCTTATAAAACTCATCCTACATTTTACTGTGTTTACATTTTCCATAAGAGAAAATTAGACTTCGTTGTAGAAATAATCAATGTTTGATGATCATTTAAGCTCAAATATATTGTAATTGCGTTGTTTCAGAATATAGATGCACATTAATTTAGCAAAAATAAAGCGGTTTTAGGACGGATACACCACTAAATATAAATTAAAAAGAACTTTAAAAATCACGATTTTGACACAAGATGGATGGCATTGATCATTTAAACTCAAATATATTGTCATTGCGTTATCTCAGAATACAGATGCAATGAAATTAAGCAAAACTAAAACGATTTTCGTATGGATACAGTACTAAATATAAATTAAAAAGAACTTTAAAAATCACGATTTTGACACAAGATGGATGCCGGGCCAACGGCCGTACCGTGCTGAAAACACCGGTTCTCGTTAGATCACCGAAGTCAAGCAGCATCGGGCGCGGTTAGTACTTGGTGGGTGACCACCTCGGAACACCGCGTGCTGTTGGCCATCTCGGGTGCGGTATCCCCGTGGTTTGCGCGCTAGATTTGCACGCTACCACAAATGCCGCCGTGTTCATGCGGAGTACGATCACGTTAAACATGTGGGTCCGTAAGTCCTTCCGAGAGGTTGGTGGTAGGGGAAGGAGGGTACGGTCCCTGTGGATGCCTCCCCCACTGGGTTCCGGTCTAAATTGGGTGCCACTTCCCGGCCGTCCATACAGTTACCTTACACCTTTCTGGTAGGTCGGACGGGTCTGGGTCTCAACAACAACAAGATGGATGCCATATTTTATTTTGAAGTGGGTCACGTAATCTTTTCATATAATATGTGTGTAATTATTAGTTTAATTTTTATTTAAAAAACTAAAGAATATATTTTGCTGATTTTTTTTTTCATATTTTTAACGGGATAATTTGAATATTTCTTAAAACTTTCGAAGCAATTTGTGAATTTTAAATTCGCTTAAAAAATATTTGAAATATTAGGTCCCATAGGGTTCTATATATTTCATTTTTTCAACCCGGGTTCGGTCCGAAACTATTTGGGCGATACTATTCATTTATATTCCCATATGTTTCACAGACCGTCTCAGCAACATACTAAAATGTCATTTTCATAAAGTCATTTTTACAGCAGATATCGTGCTAACGGGCAGACAGACAAACAAACAGACAGAATGAACAAAGACATAAATACTTTTCAACTATGTTGTAGAGTGTTAAGATAGTGCCTTATTACATAGTGCTGTTAAATTAAATTTGACGATTTATAAAGGAAAGAAGAGAAAATAAATTGGAGTCTGTAGAGAAAGTCATGTGCTTCCCACATCATTTTTTAACACTTTACAACAAAGTTGAAAAGTGTTTATGACTTTGTTCATTCTGTCTGTCTGTCTGTCCGTTAGCACGATAACTGCCGTAAAAATGAGTTTATCAAAATGAAATTTTAGTATGTTGTTCAGACGGTCTGTAGGACCTATGGGAATATAAATAAATAATATCACCCAATTAGTTTTTTATTGAACCCGGGTTGAAAAAATGAAATACATTGAACCCTATGGGACCTAATTTTTCAAACATTTTTTAAGTAAATTTAAAATTCACGAATTGCTTCGAAATTTTTAGGAAATATTCACATTATCCCATAGAATATATAAAAAAAAAATTCAGTAAAATATGTTAAGTAGTTTTTTAATTAAAAAAATTATTTAATATAGGGAAAAAAAACAAATTCAATTAAATTCTGACTTTGGGATATCTTCCAGAAAGAAAAGAGAGAGATATTGTATAATAAATATCTCTCCATTTGTTTAAACGTTTTGCATATGGGAGTGGCTTCATATCTATATAAATAAAAATGAAAATCTGTCTGTCTGTCTGTCTGTCTGTTTGTCACACCATCACGGGAGAACGGCTGAACCGAATTTGATGAAATTTTGTGGGTAGCCCAGAAATAGCCCCACTTAAAATTATATCCGTGTTTTGAGTTTCTACGACCAGTGGTTCTCGAGATATTAGTAAAAAACGAAATTTTCGTTTGTCCCATCATCACGGAAAAACGGCTGAACCGAATTTAATGAAATTTGGTGAATAGCCTTGAAATATCCCCCCATAAATTTTGTCCAAGTTTCGAGTTTCTAAGACCTGGGGTTGTCGAGATATTAATGAAAAACGGAACTTTTTCCTAGGAGTTCTACTCCCTAACTCCGTGGTTTATCCAAACGAAAAGCTTGAAAATCGTTTGAAAGTGAATTAAAATTTAATCTCTGAGTTTGATGGGAGATTTTTTGCGTTAATTAGTCACTTTCTGAAAACATGAATTGTTTGAAACATGATTTAAAGGGGAAATCTATCTCCATGGTTCATGGTTTATTTAAAACAAGCTTTTACGGAACAATGAGAAGTATAGAGAAATCAAAATCGTTATTTAATTTCGCAGTTTATGTTATAAGACATGACATATTTAACATGTTATAAGATTCTATCTTATATCATGTTACTCAGAAACGCAATTAAATTAAATCTGTCTGTTAATTTTAATAATTATTTTTTCGATTTGAATAATAAATAAATGGATATAAAAATATATTTTAGAAAAGAACGATTTGATTTTTCTTATAGCATTTTTGACTGGATAATAGCAATTACGGTCTTCAGGTTTAAAAATTATTGTTATTTATATATTCGGGGATTATTGATTCAAGGATTATTGATATTTTCAAGTTATTATGCAATTATTTTATTATGACAAAAATTGTTTAAACTCATATATTGTATGTTGTACGAATCTTCTACAAATACACGTGTATATCTTTTAATCTACGAGAATATAAGTAGTACAGGTATATTGACATATGTTTTGATATATATTGGCATATATTGGAATCAATTACGACCTTCTGGTATAAAGAGTACGGATATTATTGATGTTTTCAATTTATTACGTCATCTCTTTTATTTTGGCAAATATTTTTGAGACGCATATTGTAATACGGGTAATCTTCTACTAACACATTGGCATATTTTCTGATCTGCGACAATATAATTAGTACGGGGTTGCATATATTCATTCAATTCCTATTTTTTCTTCTGTAAATTTGCTTACAAAAGGGGGCAGGATGTTTTATTCTTCAGATCTGATCGTGAAGATAATTTTGCATAGTGAGAACATATATTCTTAAACTTCTCTTTAGGAGCAATAAATTTAATATTTTAACAGAATTTGCACATGATTGCGAACTTTAAGTTTCTTTAAATTATACACTTCGTACGAATAACGGGTGTGCTGTTAGTGGTTAATAAATTTTAACATTTTAGGAGGATATATCATGTTGCTCGGCATCGCAATTAAATTAAATGTGTTTGTTAATGTTTTTATTATTTTTTTTCGATTTAAATAATAAATAAATGGATAAATGGATGTAAAAGTATATCTTATGAATGGACGGTTTGATTTTTCTTTTAATTATATTAATTGCTGACTGCGTACATCAATTTCATTTATTTTGGCAAAGAGTTTTCAAGCTTATATCGCATTCAGCTACTAAACTCATATATTGTGTTTAGCCAATAAATTCATATAGCCGATTGTTGAAACAGAAAAAGAGTAGAGCGGGTATATCTTCTAATACAATTGTAGTGTTTTCATTTAGTATATTGAAACGGGATAAGAATGTTTCATTCAGATCTGCAAATTCAAAGCTACGAATTTGGAGGGATATCGCTAATTTGACAACTTTTCTTAAACTTTGCCAAATTGACGGAAATGTCGCCAAATTGATATAAACGACACACAAACAGCTGCCTAAGTCCTCTGGACGAGTCGGACGGTCTGGGTCTTCAACACAAACAGCTGCCATAAACCTTCGGGTTGGTCGTGTGGCTTGGGTCTTCAACATATCAATGAATTTTTTTTTTGTTTTGTTAGAAGAGAGTACTGAAATGATGTTTGGTTAGCATTTATCTGTCAGACCAACCATCCTACTTAGTAATACATTTAGCGAATTTTTAAAATGTCACCAAATTGATAAAAATGTTTTCAAATCTATAAAAATATCTTGAAATTGATAAAATTGCGCTACATAAATGATATTAATTGTTTTTTGTTAGGGGATAGTATTGTGATGATATTTCGTCAATTTGTCGCAAAGTGGAACTGTCAGTTCTACAGTCCCACTTGGCGATAAATTTGGCGATTTTTTAAAATGTCGCTAATTTGACGAAACTGTCGCCAAATGTTCCATAGAAATATAACTATTTAGACGATATTTTTTCTACCAATTTATTTGAAGCAAATGATATCATGTCGCTTAGCAACGGATTTAAATCCAATGTGTTTATGCGGCAGACGGTTTTTATTAAATCCTTTCCGATTTGAATAATGAAGATATGTATATAAAATAAATTTCATTGCCCATTTCATTTTGGACTGGATAATATCAATTATACTCTTCAGGTTTAAACATTATTATTATTGATATTTTCCGGAATTATTGATTCAGGGATTATTGATATTTTTAAGTTATTACGCCATTGTTTTATTGCGGCAAAAATTGCTGACACACGCATATTGTACGTTGTACGAGTAATCTTCTAGGAATGCACGGGTATATCTTCTAACCTACGAGAATATAAGTAGTACAGGTATATTGGCATATATATTGGAATCAAGTACAGTCTTCTGGTATGAAGATTAAGGGGATTAATTATATATTCAATTTATTACGTCGTCTGTTGTATTTTACCAAAAAACATTTGTGACTCATATTGCAAAACGGGTAATCTTCTACTAATAATCGGACATTATAAGTAGTACGTGTCCATATAATTCCCATATAATTTTAGCACTTTAATTTTGACATATATTGGAATAAATGACTGTCTTCAGATTTAAAGATTACGGGTTTATTGGTATTTTCAATTTATACATGTAATCTACTAATACAGGTTATATTTTCTAATATTCGCGTATATAATTAGTACGGGTCCCATACAATTTTAACGCTTTTATTTTGCATATATTGATTCAATTCCATATTTTTTTTTTTATATTTGCTTACATAAGGGGTCCAAGATGTTTTATTCTTCAGATATGTCCATGAAGATAATTTTATATAGCGAGAACAGAGATTCTTAAACTTCTTTTTAGGAGCATTATATTAAATATTTTAACAGAATATTTTGATTAAACATGCCATTTAGTATACTATAAGAATTTGGACATGATTATGAATTTCAAGTTTCTTTATATTATATACTCCGTACGAAGAACGGGTATGCTGCTAGTTTTAAAATAAATTTGGTAGATAACAATTTTTCATTTTTTTTAAATTTTATATAACTCTTCATGATAAATTTAATTGATGGCATTTTAAATGCACTTTCCTACGTCCTAGAGAGTTAAAATTTGGTACACAGCTTAAATTTGTTGAACATTTTATTCGACAAAAATTTGATGGATCTTTAAATATAGATCATACATTTTTTTCGAAATGGCCTGAAAATAATCCCCGTTCACTTCTATAAATCATTGGTGTAATATTGTTAAAAATTCTGATGTGGACAGCACAAGTCTTTCCCTGCAGACTCATATTCGTTCTCTTTATTTATTCAATGATAATTTGAGTTTATCTGCACAACATAAGTATTTTAAATGACATTGAATTTGCACGTTAAACTTAAATTAAGTTCTCATTTGATAGCTGAACATATTGTCAAAGGTGGCGTAGCGAAAACGTGAAAAAACTAGAATATCTCAAGAACGGCTAGTCCTAGAGTAATGGGGTTAGTCTTATTCTTTTTGTTGTGAAAAATCATATATAAAATAGGAATTTAATTGATATAATTGAGCACACGTAGTCTTTTATTTTTATATATAACGATTTTTGCTGGCCATTTCGCAAAAATAGCCCGTTCCTTTTTCCCGAATCGTAGTAGAATAACCTACAAATGATTTATATACAAAATTTTGTTAAATTTGGTATATAAATCACTTGTAGGTTATTGAAATATTATACTCCAAATTTTGTTAAATTTGGTTCATTAGTTTTTAACTAGAGTGGATAAAGGCAATTTCTGCGGCCATTTCGCAAAGAAGGCAGATTCTTTTATTACGAATCGTACTATAATCTAATGAACATCAGGATTTCCCACAAAAAACATACCTACCAAATTGTATGAAATTCGGTCCATTAGTTTTTCAATTAGAGTGGATGTAATATCCACACAGACACACAGAAACATACACAGATACACCCTTACACACACAGACGTCTTCCTAAAAGTAGTTTTTTCGTGTTCTAGAAGTCCCAAAACGTGTAGATCCTTTGAAAATTCGAGTTCCGATCTTCGGCACGATTCCAATACTTTGAGTACATACACATACACATATATATTATCTGTGTATTATCTGTGTATCTAAATTCCGTGCCTATGCAATTACAATAGTTGTGATTTTAAATGATCCCTAAACTTTTATTATTTCTTCAAGGAAGCCCAATTTTAACGTATGCAGAATGCAAATATCTCAAGCGATTGTAAGATGAATTACATAAGAATTGCTGAATTTTTTTCACACAAAATTATTTAGCTCTGGAGTCTGGAATACAAGTTATATGAATGAAATATTCATTGATTTTGCATAAAGAATCAGATGATTTATATTTCGATACAGTTTTAAATATTTAAGTATAATAAATTACTGTAGTACTGTGATAATGTAAAAGATATTACCACTGAATGAATCACATTTTAGAAATTTTTAAATGAAATTACATTTCAGTTGGAAAGTGTTTCATAATCAATGCTTATGCATGATTGATCTTTCTTGTTTTTCTTGTACTTGGCATATGGTTTTTTACCATAAAGTGTTGTTTTTGCAAAATTTAATATATCCTGGGTGTTTAGTGTTTAGTTCTGCTTTTACATGAGATTAAAGTACATCTGTAATTGAAAAGTTAAGAAATACCTGCTTTTGATTACACGTGTTTTTAGAAAATAACAAATATTCGAAAATCTAAGACGAATTGCTGAATAACAATAATCATATGACAATATCCTTTCACTCAATTTAACGTCATGTGTATATGCCTGTTAAATTACTAAAAATTGTAAATTCGTCAAATACCATGTAATCATTGATTTTATGCATAATTATGTTCGATAACTTTATAATTTCTTAATTAAATCTCCAAAAATAATGACGGTTAAAAACGAAATTGAAAGAGGTTCTTTGAAAAATTGTATGAAGATGCACATTACACACAATATATAAGCAAATTTTTATATTTAGGAAGTTTATAGAATTGTATGTGTTTTTGTAAGAATAGAAATTAACTAAAGGGTTGCTATACTTGGTTTTCTTATACTAGAATCCATTTTTGAATAGCTTGTGAATTGTTTTTTTTTGGCAAATTTTACAAGAAAAAATTAAACACCTGTATCGGTGGTTCAAATGACCACAGTTATACCAAGTTACCATTCATTTTAAAGAGCTTAAAACATCTTTCGATTGGTATCAATGGTAACACTACACACGGATGGCGGACAATTAGCCCATCTCCCCCCCGAAGGGAGATAATGAAGTCATGAACACAAAAATTGTATCGCGGATATACTTTACTATACTGATTTAAACTATTAAGATGCAATTTAAGATGCATCGACAAGAAGAGCTTGCAATTTCGTCCCAGTAGCCCAACGGTGGAACTTCGGCTGACCAGTTCGGAGATCCATGGTTCGATTCAATGTTGAGGCAGCAAGGTACTTTACAATGGCGAACAGGGACCCCTGTAGATTAATGCAAATATGTTAGAGGTCAGAAAGTGACCCTAGTACGACTAGTACGGATTCAGTGGTCTCTGGGATATCGACGTCGATTTCAAATCCAGAGGATAACGACTAAGTAGGAAGCTAACCTTCTTCTTTTTCTTAAGCTCTACAGCCGATTGCCAGCCATGGCAGTCCCAGTCAGTTTCCACCATCTCGACCTATCCGACGCCACTATCCTCCATCTATTGATGCCAACGTTCCTCGACTATTTCTCCACATTGTCCAGCCATCTTGTACACGGCATTCCTTCTGACCTCTGGAAAGTTATTTTCTTGTCTAAGTTATCCTCGCCATATCTATATATATGGCCTAGCCATCTTAGTTGAGCCAATTTAATCACTTTTACTATGTTTGGTTCTCAAAATTTATATTGTAATTCTTGATTATATCTTATTCGCCACACTCCATTTTCCTTTACCTCTCCAAATATTCTTCTCACATTTTTCGTTCAAAAATCATCAACTTATTTTCATCAGTTTTATTCATAGTCCAGCATTCACTTCCATATAAAACTATTGGTCCTACTATGTATAACTCTATCTTTGTTATTCTACTTATATATTTTGATTTAAACTGGTTAAGTAAGCCATAGTAGCATCTGTTAGCCATACCTATACGATTCGTAATTTGACTTTTGATATTGTTATTACAATTTACCATTGTGTGCAGGTACTTGAACTGGTCAACCTTCTCAAAAACGTAATCATTTATTTCCAGTGTTAACTGATCTTGATCTCTACTTGTAACTACCGTGAACTTGGTTTTTTCCACATTGATTGTCAAGCCCATATTTTTCGTTGCTGCCTCAAGGGCACAAAAAGCTTCCACTAGTTAACCTGGAGAATAAGAAGCTAATCTGGAGAATAAAAATAGCATCAGGAAGCTAATTTGAGGTAAAAATGGCAGGAAGTGGTCAGTCAGTTTATCAGTTACACGCCAATCTAATATTCGAGAGTGGATAATGCAGAGTCCGGTTTGACAGTAAGAGCTTGCAATTTCGTCCCAGTAGCTCAACGGTAGAGCGTCCTCTGGCCAGTTCGGTGATTCAGGGTTCGACTCCTGGTTGAGGCAGCAAGGTACTTTACAAAGTTTCGTGGTCATCGAACTACAAATTACCCTTTACATGCACGATTATGTCGCATTTTCTCCTAAGATGCAATGTTAAGAAAATATAACATTTTGAATGTTTTTCGAACAAATTTTAGAAAATTCTATCTCTAGATTTTTCGAGAACAATGCCAGATATAAAGTTTCATAAAAATCCATTAATATTTGTGCCAGCTATCATATACACGAAAAAATCCTACCACAGACAGACGGATTTCCCTCTAAAAGTAGTCAAAACGTGCTTAGTAAGTCCTAAAACATGTACTGGCATAAAATCTCGGAACTAAAAATTTTCGTTAAAACAATATACTTTCTTTACATTTCGTATAAGAAAAAAAATTATAAACTCCGCGACAAATTCCACATATCGAGAAAGAAAAATTAAAACAGTGCAATAAAGTAAAATAAATACTTGCTACATACAGATAAGTAAAAATGCATTGATGCTAGATATATCCAATTTGAAGCAAATAAGATACAGATAGTATACTTTTCAATCATAAGACATCAACTTGCAAGTTTAGTTAAAATGCATTGTTAATAATATCAAATAAGGTAAATAACTAAATGAAATAATTTAAGAAAACATTTTAACTTACGTTTAATTTAAATGAATTCAGACCAATGGTGTGTTGAAGGAATTCAATCTTTCTGAATGCAAACAACGTATGATGAACCTGATAGTATGTAAAAATATTTATGTTATATGTAATTGTTTTACGTATTGAAATAGCAAAATTTAGTTATGTATATAAAGAATACAATAAAATGTTTTACATGACAAGCTCTTAGTATAGGAATAATTAATTTGTGTATGGCTCCACTCGACTTTCTCATACCAAAATCCATTTTTAGGTAGATTGTGATTTTTTGTTTCTTTTACTTCTTTTTTTGCAAATTAAAAAAATAAATAAAAATATGTTTCGTTAATCCAAATGATCACATTTATAACATGTTACCCTTCAATTTAAAGGGCTTGAAAATATCTTTCGATTGAAACCGAGTTAATAATTTACCTCCTCAGAGTGTGTGTGGGTGGGAGGGGTAATTTGTCCTCTCGGAGGTCTAATAAGATCACAAACACAAAATTGCAACACTCCTATTTCCCACTTCAATGATTGAAACTGTGTGATTGGAACTTCGTGATCATTGGGTCAAACATAGCCCCCTACTATGCATAATTATTTCAAATTTTATCCTATTCTGTCATGTTAAGAAAATACAAAATGTCAAATAAATTATATATTTTTTCTGAAGTTTCTGAAATTTCAAATAATTCTGTCTAGTTCTAGATTTTTCAGTAATGAAGCCGGATATACAGGTTTGTGAAAACGCACTGTATTCGCGGCAGCTATCGTTTGATCACAGACAGACAAACATCACTCTAAAAATGGTCAAAAAGGGTTCGGAAGGTCCTATAACATGCATTGGCATCAAAATCTCGAAATTGTAAAAAAAGAAATTTAAATGTTGCCAAATTGACGGAAATGTCGCCAAATTGATAAAAAATGTCGCCAAATTGGTAAAAATGGCAACTAATTGATAAAAATTCAATATCTTGGAAAAAATATAAGAATCTAGTATAAGAATAACCTATTTTTCCGTCTGAGACGCCTGGCGATATTCTGGCGACGAATTTTGGCCGCATATCGCCAACTGGAAGAGTTACTTTAAATGCTGTTGAATTGACGGAAATGTAGCCAAATTGATAAAATTAACTCTAAATAAATAAAAACTCTAAATCAAAATGATGACTAATTGATGAAAATTCAATATTTTGGAAATAAAATAACAGACGACTATATGAATAACCCTTTTCTCCGCCCGGCCGCGACTATGTGAATAACCAGTTTCTCGCCCGCTTGGCGAAATATTTTGCTGGATATAGCAAACAAGGCGACTTATTAAATATTGCCAAATTGACGAAATTGTCACCAAATTGATAAAAATGTCACCAAATTGATAAAAATAACGTTAAATGGGAGGCAATGCTTTGAAAAAAATTTAATTCCGTCATATGACGGTCACACATTCTAGTACATAATATTTGATAACTTAGTGTACAAAACACAATAACATTGTAAATTAACTGATGCATGGATCTACTTGGATTTCTCATATCAGAATGCATTTTTAAATATCTTGTATTCTTTTTTTCAAATTTTTTAAGAAAAAATGTGAAAAATTTGTATCGTTGATCCAATTGATTGCAAGTATAGCATGCTACTTTAGTTTTAAAGGGCTTGAATATTTTTTTTTCTTTAAATACCAAGTTTGATAATGTAACTCCCCTGGGGGTAACTTGCTCCCCGTTCCACCGAGGGATGAGGTTGATAATGATATCAGGAACACAAAAAATATCAAGGCTATTTGTCACTACAATGATTAAAAATATCAAGTTTCGCGATCTTTGAGACACAAATAAACACTTTTATGCATATTTATTTCCAGAATTTCGAGTCCGAAGAAGGGTTGCCAGATTTGTGGATTTATTACCAATTTGGTGGCATTTGGCGACTTCCCGAATCTTTGAGAAGAATCTCTAAATAACGATTATTACACGTGATAAAAGCTATTTCTATAGGTTTATATAGAACGACTATAAAAGGACTCATGACTCCGTTGGAGTTTAGTTGACGAGCTGACAAGATCCAAACTAGAGTGAATTGTGACTTTTGTCAATGTTTTAAGAATAGTAGCGGCTGTTTTGTTGTTGTTGAGACAACAACAACAACAAAACAGCTGCTACTATTCTTAAAACATTGAAAAAAGTCACTGTTTTAAGAATAATAGCGGCTGTTTGTGAAATTATTTTCGTCAGTATTTTGAGAATAATATCGCTTATTTTGTGAAATTAGTGGGGCATTTAAGTGCTGTTTCATTGTATATTATTCCTGTTTACCTTGTGCTGGGGAATAAACATTAGTTATCCAGAAAGATGGATTCATTCTTGGATTCTACGTGTACACTCATGATTCCTGAGGATATGTTCGTAATAATGACTACACTAGGGATAGGTTTATGAAGTTAATTGTTTCAAAAGTCGTTAGATATGGCCATTAAATGTCTATGCTGCCAAAGTCTTTAATAGGCCGTTAACAGAAAAATTATTGAACTTAGGCGGTACAATACTGGAACTTCCATTTTTATACTCATAGAACCCGTTTATAAAGAGAGTCCTAAAAAGATTATTGTGTTTCTGTTGCATTATCGACAAATGGTCAATTCCTTAGTTTTGATTTTTTTTTGTATGTATTTCCTTGACCAAATTAGACATGAAAATTATGTGGCTACAGAGGTCTCAAATATTTTATGAGCCTTTGCCGTCGGGTTAAAATAAACTGTATGTACTAGTCGAAAGAGTAAATACAATTGCGAAAGTACAATAAGAGGTCATTGTAGAAACTTCTCTTGCGTAGTAGTGCCGAGTAGTAAGATTTCATTCATTAATCTATCAGTAAGATTGTATTCATTAATCTATCAAGAAATCTATTTTACATTAAGATTGTATTCATTAATATATCAAGAAATTTATCTTACAGTAAGATTGCACTATTTAATCTATCAAGAAATCTATCATACATTAAAATTGTATTCATTAATCTATCAAGAAATCTAACATGAAAATTGTATTCATTAATCTATCAAGAAATATATCTTACAGTAAGATTATACTAATTAATCTATCAAGAAATATATCTTACAGGGAAATTGTATCCATTAATCTATCAAGACATCTATCTTACATTAAGATTGTATTCATTAATCTATCAAGAAATCTATCTTACAGTAAGATTGTTTTCATTAATCTATCAAGAAATCTATCTTACATTAAAATTGTATTAGTCTATCAAACAATATATCTTACAGTAAGATTATACTAATTAATCTATCATGAAATATATCTTACAGTGAAATTGTATCCATTAATCTATCAAGACATCTATCTTACAATAAGATTTTATTCATTAATCTATCAAGAAATCTATCTTAGTAAGATTGTATTCATAATTCTATCAAAAAATCAATCTTACATTAAGATTGTATTCATTAATCTATCAAAAAATAGTTAAGGTTAACGATTACGACTAAAAGCACTCACCTTCAATCAACAAAATGCTGCTATGTGCAAGAAGAATTCATCACTTCCGACATCAATAGCTTGGTCTTACACAATCCTATCAAGAGGAAATTTTCCATTTTCACATTTCAATCATTAGTGGAAAATAGACTGATATTACGAAACCAAAATAAATAAATAAATAAATATATAATTGGAGTATGTCTCAACTCTACTTTCCTATACCAGAATCCAGTTTTAGTAGCTTTTATTTTCCAAATTCTACAGGAAATTTTTTTTGAAAATCGTTATCATGGGTAAAATGATTACAATTATAGCGTGTTGCACTTCACTCTAAAGGGCTTAAAATGAAATATTTCGACTGATTTCATACTTGACAATATACCCCAGGGAGCGGGTAACTTGCCAGCCGAGGGGGTGGGCTAATGACGTCATGAAGAAAAAATGAACCTCGGTTATTTTTTACTATAATGATTGAAACTATAAAGACTCGTGATCATGGAACCATAAATAAACCCTTTTGTATATATTCTGTCAAGTTACAAAATATAAAAGTTTAGAAATAAAAAAAATTCTATATAGTTCTAGATTTTTTTTATTATAAAGCCGGCCATAAAACCTTGTGAGAATCTATTAATACCTGTGGCCGCTATCGTATGCACATGACATTGACCACATACAGGCTGACAGACTAACTGACAGACAGACAGATAGACGGACATCATTTAGAAACAGCTAAAACGGGTTCAGGAGGTCTTAAAACTTGCATTGGCATCAAAAGCTCGAAATCTAAAATTTATGTGAAAACAATAATTTCTCAATACTACATATGGGAAAGTAAAAAATACATAAAAAAACAGAACTGAATTCTGCATGCACGTACCTTCAGACGGAAGACAGTTGCAGTAAGATCTTCTTCCTCTAACAGCCTACAGCAATCTGGAGGATCAACTATTCAAACGGGTTTGCACGTACAACTTGCTGTTTCTTACTTTTGTGCCGTCTGATTCGAATTCCTTAAAATTGCCTGGAAAACGCGAAACATGGAATGGTTAAAAATGAAATGTTTATTTTTTTAAAAACGGCAAATGATTTCTTTTGAGGCTAGCCGCGCAAGATGGCTTTGGGACGGGATTTATTTTTAAACCAGCATTCGCAGAACGCATAACCAAATAAACTGAAAAGATTTATATTATAAAAGTTAACTTACACTACGATTTTCCTTAGTTTTGTTCTCCCCCTTCCCAAAATCTTCCAGCTGCTGGGTGAGTTAGAGCGTTATTTTCGGACATTTTCTCCATGACTTCAAATTAGGATACCCAATACCAAGAACTCGAAAACGAGTATTGTGGGAAATCTAAGATATTTGTCGGTATTTAAAAACCAATTTTGATACGAAAACATCAGTATTTCAATATGCCAGTATTTCAAATTTATCAAATTAGTTAGGTTGTGACCATTATTCTTTATTTTCTATACCAGCATATATAACCGCGTTGTTTGAGATTCAAAATATGTGCAAATTCTAGAATATCAAAACAATTTCATTAAAACATTTAATTCTCCTATAAAAAATGTATATATAGAAATTTCTGTTCTTGCTGTACCAAATTATCTCTACAAGTACATATAAAAAATAAAATCATGTTCATAAGAAAAAAAAAATCCATCACATTGATAGGCATTTTTTAAGTGTAACTTACAGTATGAATTTTAAGGAATAGGACTTTCGAAATTCGAAACGAAATATTAAAAATGTAAATTCTAAGAACAGTTATTGATTTTTATTACCCTACTAATACTTACGCCTGTGACAGACAGTGAAACCAGCGGTCTTAAAGATATAAAGTTGCAATGTTTTTAAAACGTTTTATTTAAAATAAAATTTAAATAATATCATGAAAATCAGTATATAATAGAAAATTAAAAGTATACATTAGTTTTGAAGGCAAAAACAGCCTTCTTCTTCAGGGCGTACAAGAAGAGCAACTTTCACTCGTATTTTATGCTGTAGCAGCAGTTTGAGCTAACGTATACTTTATTTTTTTTAACAATGTACACTTAGCGTTTAAAATACTAAAAAAAAATCTGATGTACACATAACTTTTCCTGCAGATTTATATCCACGTTCTCCTAATTTTAATTAAATTTAATTCATTTTTAATACAATTTTCGTTTTCATTAAGTAACTGGACTTATTTTCAAAGGTGGCGTAGAGAAAATAAGAAAAAATTAAAATATCTCGAGAATAGCTAGTCCTACTGTAATAGGGTTGGTCTTATTCTTTTCTTCATTAAAAATTACGTATAAAATAAGCATTTAATGAATATATTTGAGCATACGTAGTTTTTTATTTTAGATTTTGACGATTTTTGCGGGCCATTTTGAAAAAAGGCAGATTATTTTTTTCCGAATCGTACCAAAACCGAATCAGCACCAGGGTCACTCACAAGCGACTTGTCTACCGAATTTTCTGAAATTCGGTCCATTAGTTTTTCAGTTAGAGTGGATACGGGTAATTTTTGCGGGCCATTTTGCAAAAAAGGGCGGGTTCTTTTTTCCCGAATTGTACCCAAAACTAATCAGCACCAGATTCGTCCACAAGAGACTTACCTACCAAATTTTATGAAATTCGGTGAATTAGTTTTTTATTTAAAGTGGATACAAAATCTTCACAGACAGACAGACATGCACACAGACGTCATTCTGGGCGCGGTAGCCCATTGGTTAGCGCGCTGGAGTTGCACTCGGTAGGCCCGGGTTCGATTCCAGCCACTGCCAAAATACTGCCGCCGTGTTCACGCGGAATACGATCACGTTAAACATGTGGGTCCGTAAGTCCTGCCGAGAGGTTGGTGGTAGGGGAAGGAGGATACGGTCCCTGTGGATGCCTCCCCCACTGGGTTCCGGTCTAAATTGGGTGGCACTTCCCGGCCGTCCAAGCAGTTGCCTTACACATTTCTGGTAGGTCGGACGGTCTGGGTCTTAACAACAACAACAACAACAACATACGTCATTCTAAAAATAGTTTTTCGTATTCCAGAGGTCTCAAAACGTGTAGATCCGTCGAATACTCGAGTTGCGATTTTCGGCATAATTCCAATACTTTCCCTAAACATTACCATGTATTTCAGGGAAAATAAAAATGATCAGTTAGTTTGTGTATCTTGGTTAATACTATAACTATACAAAGGTTCACCTTTTCATTTACTGGAGAGGAGGGCAGCGTTTAGAGGCGGTCTGAAAAGACTTTATAAGCGTTCTTGGCCATTTTGGCCCCTCCCAGAACAGAAATCGGAAATCTAGCCCTGCTTTCGCTTTGCAGACGGTACTTTAAATGTACAAATATTCATCATCCTAGGTTAAAGTGGAGGGGATCAGGGTTTCGGGAGATTTTGGTAAGACTTTCGAAAAACCTCGTTCTTATCCCCCCCCCCCCAAAAAAAAAGTGGAGAAAATTCGGCTGCCTTTGATTCTGTGCTGTAGAGGATAATAAAAGTGTTAAAATTTTTAGCCTTCTAAGCCAACGGTGAGCTTCTGAAGAGCTTAAAGTTTTATTTTTTCAGAAACTCTAATTTTTTGCCAATAGAAGTAGCGGGTATGAAACATCCGCCATCACCAGGTTCTGCGCCATGGTCGGTAACCCCATTCAGATGCAAAATTTTAAACCGATATTCTGACTGCATTTTGTCCGTATCACCGTTCACATGCTCAAACGGGTAAAATATACATAATTAATACATAAATGTGCTTAATACATAAATAAATAAATCTAAAATAAGTTTCCGTTATTTTATCTTACAAATTGCAAGCATCTCCACGCCACCCCCCCCCCCCCCCTCCCTCAGAAGATAACTTCTTGCATTGATAAACTCAGCGCATTGATAAACTCAGAAATAATAATTGTTCTTCTATAGTTAAGATACTATACTACATGTGAAGTCAGTTTTATTTTATTTATTTGCTTATATATTTATTTTTTTATTATTTGGATGGATACCTATATTGCATATTGATGAATATAGATAACTTTAGGTTTCGAAACACATTAATCATGAATTTTTTTACTGATATATTGAAACAGAAGTGATTTTAACAGCTGTACAAGTGGCAAGTGATATTTTTTGTGTTTCTGCCATGCAGTAAGGTTTTATATGTTTATTAAAAATTAGTTATACCGACTTTAGAATAGTTAAAGTATATTCGGTATAAATATGCATTTTTTTCCTAACCTACATTCTATATCGATTTGCCTTGAATACAGTTTCTTGAATGTATTGCGTTTTTACCTCTAATTCAAATTTATTCACCATAATGTAACCTTAAAAATTCTGATATATGAAGCACATAACTGTCATTACATAATTCTAAGTCATTGCTTCTTTCAATGCAAAGATATGATGCACAAAATCCACTGTACAATATTTTTAATATTTTAAAGTACACTACTCTAAAATTGCAGCATTTGTGAATGACAACACATAAAATTATTTTAAAGAACTAAATTAACCAATATATTAAACGCAAATATAACTTGATGGTTGGAAATATTGCTAACATCTGCTAAGCAATGTACACCCCAATACATTAAAATATGTTATTATTAGTTCATCAATTTAGTGCCATTTTCGTGACTTTAGCGTCAGATTTGCAAATTTGGCACCATATTAAAACGTTGCCAACTTGACGATATTTCGCCACATTAGTGGACAAGGTGACAAGATATATCGTATTACAAAATTGGTGTATTAAATTCAAAATATTGCATATTCGATAATACTCACTTTTTTCTAATTTTTTAGATATATTGGTTTAAGAAATGTGAAACGTCTCAGGAACTGTTTAATCTAGTATTCTAAAATGTATCTCAATTTTAGAATAAAATGATTATTTACTTTTTAGTATAATATGATTATTTAGTATAATATGAGTATCATTACAATTTTAGTATAATATGATTATTTACTTAATGCTATTGAATGTTCTGATTTTTTTATGAATTTTTCAAAAATTCATTCAAAATTTTGAAATTTTCCAAACGTTAGATCGCTTTAAAATCAATTGGCATATAGTATTCACGGATAGTAATAATTGTACTAAATTTTGTTCGAAACGCTCGATGCGTTCATGAGATATCGTATCTACAGTCTCACTGACACACACACACACAGACATCATCTTAAAAATGTTCGATCCGAGTTTTCGAATTCAGGGCTGCTAGTAACTTGCCTTTTTGTAGAAAACTCTAATTCGAATTTTCGACTCCATCACAATACTTTCTCTAAATATATTACTATGTATGTTGGGAAAGTAACAAAGATTAAATGGGGACAATTTTTTATTTTTGAGCTTTTAGAATGAATTCTCAAAACAGCTTCATGGAATAGAGTACAATTCAAATAAAAAAAAATCTGATGTGGGCAACACATGACTTTCCTTATATAACGACGAAGAAATAAGCTGTTCTTACTGCATATAAATGACTATTGGCGTTCAAATACAAAAGTATTACTTAATGTATCTTTTTTCATGAATGGAACGAGCTAGATCCACGAAAGTGACGTCACCCAATTTATCGCATGGTATTACATATGAAAAGTGAACATGTTTCTCGATAGGAACTATTTTTTTTTCTTTCATGTGACTTTTTGATAACTTTTTTGAAAAATGTACAATATCTCGAGAACGGTTCATGTTAGCGTTCTAAAATTTATGTCAATCGTTTTCTAGTGAAAAATTACATAAGAAATGTCTATTTGCGTAACTTTATTAATGGTTTTGATTTTTTGGCGATTTTTTCAAAATTTTATTCGAAAATTTAGGGGGGTTCTTAACATTCGATTATGTATAAAAACAGTAGGCTTCCAGTGTTTACGTATTGTGATTTTTGTACCAAATTTGGTTCGAATCGGTCCATTCGTTCGTCAGTTATCATCTCCACAGACTCACTGACACACACACACACACACACACACACACACACACATACTTTCACACACACACACACACAGACATCACTTCAAAAATGTTTGATTCGTGATCAGGGATGCTTGACACGTGCTCTCCCGTCGAAAACTCGAATTCGAATTTTCGACCCCGTCACAATACTTTCCTTATACATTATGTATATAAGGAAAGTAGTAAACATATAATTACAGTTTTTAAAATACATCAGACTCAATTTGTTATATAATTTTAAACTTGACTATAACTTACAATATTTCGCAATTTTATAAAAAACTATTTCAGAAACTAGAAAAATAATTTTTTTATTTCGTTTCGCATTTCCTTATATTTTTTACATTAATAAAATGAGATAAAATTAAATGATGTAATAATGAATAAAAAGTAGTATGTTTTTTTACAGAAGCAATATAAAAAATCTGATGTGGGCAACACATGACTTTCCTTATATATATAATGCAATGAATTTACTACTTTTACAGTAAAAAAGAATAGGTTTTTCTTACTTATATTCTTAGGATACTTACATTCTTTCCAAGATATTGAATTTTCGACAATTAGTTGTCATTTTTATTGATTTAGCGTTATTTTTATCCATTTGGCGAGATTTTCTTTAATTTGGCAACATTTCAAAAAGACGCCAGGTTGGCGACATTCCGCCAAATTTGTCGCCAAAATCTCGCCAAGCGTTATGGATGGAGAAATAAGTTAGTCTTATAACATATAAATGACTATTGGCGTTCAAATAAAAAAGTATTACTCAAAGTATATTTTCTCATGAATGGAACGAGCTAGATCCACGTAAATGATGTCACCAAATGTATCGCATGATACTACATATTAAAAGTGAACATGTTTTTCAACATTTAATATATTTTTTTTTAATTTATGGGATTTTTTGATACATTTATTTGAAAAATGTGCAATATCTCGAGAACGGTTTGTGCTAACGTTCTAAAGTTTATGTCAATCGTTTTCTAAGGAAAAATTACATAAGAAATGTCTATTTGCGTAACTTTATTAAAGGTTTTGTTTTTTTGATGATTTTTTCAAAATTGCTCTCGAATATTTAGGGGGGTTCTGAATATGCGATTAAGTTTAAAAACAATAAGCTTCCAGTATTCATGGATTGTGATTTTTGTACCAAATTTCATTTGAATCGCCCCATTTGTCCGTGAGATATCGTCTCCACACACACACACACACACACAGACATCACTTCAATAATGTTTGATTCTTGATCAGGGATGCTTGAAACGTGCTCTCCCGTCGAAAACTCGAATTCGAATTTTCGATCCCGTCACAAAACTTTCATTATACATTATGTATATAAGGAAAGTAATAATTAAAAAATTAACCTATAATATCCAAAATATTAAATAGTTCTAATTTAGTCAATCTAGTAAACAATATGTCGAAGATGTGGATGGATGGAAAATGTACTAATGCATTCTCGGCGATTCACAGGAACAGAAAGTGACTTGCGTAATCGGGGCTGTTTATGAAAATGGTTAAAAATACAACCTTAATAATTAATCAGAATATAAAAATTAGCTAGTTTAGTCAATCTAATATGCAATATTTAGAAGATGCAGATAGATGGGAAAATATACTAATAGACTCTTAACGAGTAAGGAGAACATAAACTGAAATGCGCAATTGCAATGTTTATGTGCAACTAATTATAAAATTAACGGTTCAGCAATTTATGCGAAATTTAACAACTTTTGAGAAATACATTTATCAGATGAAAAAAATAAAACCTTTACATTGCACACAGCAGTAAATCATCATTGCCACGGTGATTTGATTGACATTATTGTCCATGCGGACCTAAATTCCCGTTGTCACATTAATTTGTTTGGCATTATTTCGCCTGTGACTAAGAGACGTAGGGACAGACCCCAGTACAATTCAAACTACAGCCACAGTGCACCTCCCCCCCCCCCCCCCCAGGATTAGACCCTGGGAAATTTAGTCGTTCTTTCCGACCTGCTGGCATTCAGCCCAACTTAAACTATGCCAAAGTCGTTTCTGATCCACAGGAACCTGCTGATTCGCCCTTGGATAGTGAAATTGTAACTAATTCCAAAATTCCCGGACAAATTTCTAAACCGTCGGTCCCAGCCGTCGCCAACCCAAATTCAAAAACTTCAGCTGATAGCAATGCTATCAACTATACCGACTTTCTCTTGACTCTTATTGATATGAGGAATTCTCTTGACAAGAATTTACTCTTAGAAGCGTTCAAAAGAGCGCTCCCCAACCTGCGTAAGGCGACTATGCAAATTGACCTGGTCTGGAACATCTACGAGAGCTATAATGCGCTCGCAGATGCACCCCCCCCTAACTTAACTACCTGGCTTTGCCACGTATTCCCTTTCGGAACTTGACTTTTATGCTGTGCCAGCCCGGTCCCGCACTTTGTGTGCCGTTATTTAATTTGATTTGTTTTTAAATTTTTCTAAATTGTTCACCGGTGTCCCTGAAAAGGGCCTATTTTCTTCACGACTTGTACGGAATTTGACAGTATCCGCGCCTGTAGCGCAATGTTTTAGCCTAACTTTAATTGTAAACCCTCCCTTAGTTTCATCGTAACTGTTAACTTTAATCTTTAATTGTATTTACTTAATTTATTAAACTTGTAAACTCCTTAATTGTTGTTCAACGTTGATCTTCGCTTACACTGTGACTATTTCTATTGGTCCTCTCTCCTTGGCCCCGCCCTCCCACTTTTGCTTGCAGCCACCAGCCGAAGTACTACGCCACTCCAAGACGAAGACCACAGACTATTCTGTGACGAAGACGGTCTCATCGAGCCGTCTGTGATCTCATCCAAGCAACCCCACGAGGCAGATTGCTATTGCTATCATTATTGCTACTCTGAAGAACCATCAACAGTCGACATTTTTATATTCTGATGTGGGCGTAAGGGACCTTCGGTCCCAAGGTAGCCCGAAACGAAGCGTCTTGGCTTGGCTTGTTTGGCATTACCGTCTATGTGGTCGTAACTGATCGTTGTTATGTTGTTTTGGTTGAAATTACAGTGCACAAATAAATTTACATTGGCCTTCATACAAGATAATTTTCCATAGGAAACTATGCAAATTCTATGCACAGAATTCGTTTCCCGTGGAAAATACAGAGAATCCGTAGTTATCGGCATCTTTGTGAGCAGGTCGGCAAATTGAAAATTCCCCGATTTTTCCAGAATTTTAAACAAAAAATCGCTTCTCCCCGTAATTTCCCTGACATTTTAGTCCTCTTTCAAATTCCTGTAAATTCTAGGTTTTCACAATTTCAGAGTACGCAGGAACTTTGCGTTACTTAATTTTTAACGACAAAACGAATAATATCAACCTCATTCGTCTAGGATTTTTGAATCTTTGAGAAGCTGGTGACTTTGAAAAATTCATTAAATTGTGAAATGGAAAAGACGCAATTAAACTGCAAAAGGGATATGATGACAAACAAGCATCTGTATTATTTGGGGGCAATTAAACTCAATTTAATGATCACGATAGAGAAAATATATTTGAGTCTGTAGGAAAAGTCACCTGCAGCAAGATCAGATTTTTTAACATTTTACAACATAGTTGAAAAGTGTTTATAACTTTGTTCATTCTGTCTGTATGTCTGTTCGTTCCCACGATTACTGCCGTAAAAATGACTTTCTCAAAATGAAATTTTAGTATGCTGTTCAGACTGTCTGTGGGACCGATGGGAATATAAATGAATAATACATGTATCACCCAATTAGTTTTGGATTGAACTCGGATTCAAAAAATAAAATACATTGAACCCTATGGGACCTAATTCTTCAAAGATATTTAAGCGATGTTAATATTCACAAATTGCTCCGAAAGTTTTAGGAAATATTCAAATTATCCCATAAAAATATAAAAAAAATTCAGCAAAATATGTTCTGTAGTTTAAATAAAAGTTAAAATAATAATTATACCCATATCATGTGACGAGATCACATGATCACTTCAAAATAAAACATGGCATCCATCTTGTGTCAAAATCGTGATTTTTAACACTTTACAACAAAGTTGAAAAGTGTTTATGACTTTGTTTATTCTGTCTGTCTGTCCGTTAGCACGATAACTGCCGTAAAAATGACTTAATCAAAATGAAATTTTAGTATGTTGTTCAGACGGTCTGTAGAACCTATGGGAATATAAATGAATAATATCACCCAATAAGTTTTGGATAGAACCCGGGTCGAAAAAATGAAATACATTGAGCCCCATGGGACCTAATTTTTCAGACATTTTTTAAGCGGATTTAAAATTCACAAATTGCTTCGAAAATTTTAGGTAATATTCCAATTGTTCCATAAAATACATAAAAAAAAATCAGCGAAATATATTCAGTAGTTTTTTAAATAAAAATTAAAATAATAATTACACCTCTTATATGAAACGACCACGTGACCATGATATGAAACGATCACATGACCCACTTCAAAATGATATATGGCATCCATCTTATTTCAAAATCGTGATTTTTTTAAGTTCTTTTTAATTCATATTGAGTGTTGTATCCGTCCTAAAACTATTTTATTTTTGCTTAAATTCTGTGCATCTACATACTGAAACAACGCAATGACAATATATTTGAGTTTAAATGCTCATCTAAATTTGATTATTTCTTCAACTAAGCCTATTTTTCACCTATGTAAAATGTAAACAGCAAAATATATAGAATGAGTTGTATTAGAATTCCTGTATTTTTTTTAACACAAAATAATTTAGTCCATGGAGTCTGCATGGCTGATATGAATGAAATATTAATTGATTTCATAAAGAGAAGGACGATTTTTTACGATGAAGTTTCAAGCATAGAGTTTAATTTTTTGTAGCTCCATGGTCTTAAACAAAATGTTTAAATAAAATGAATTGTTATAGTATTGTGATGAATGGGAGAAAGTTATGAATGAAATCCTGTTTTTATAGAGAGATCCAGGCGTGTTATTTTTTCTATGACGTCATTTGAATTAATTTCAGTTGTTTTCCATGAAGTTTTCAAATATAATAAATTATCGTATAGTATTATGATAATTCTAAAACTATTACCGAGGAATGTATAACAATTTAGAGATGTTTAAACCAGGCAATTTATATTTCAATGCCGTCATTTGAATGAAGTTCATTTTTTTCGATGAAAGTTTAAGTTTTCAAATATAATAAATTAATGCAGTATTGTGATAAGTTTCAAAATATTACCGAGGAATGTATTGCATTTTAGACTTGTTTAAATAAAATTGCATTGAAGTTGGAAAGTGTTTCATAATCAATGCTTTAAGCATGATTGATCTTTCTTGTTAAAGTTATTTTTAATTTATATTTAGTGTTGCATCCGTCCTAAAACCGCTTAATTTATTATTTTTTTCTGTGAATCTATATACCACGCAAACGCAATTACAATATTTTAGAATTTAAAGGATCATCAACCTTTGATCATTTCTACAACGGAGCCGTACGTATGGAGAATGTATATACGTATGTAGTACGTATGGAGAAAATATCACCGCTGAATGTATCTCATTTCAGAGATGTTTAAATAAAATTGCATTTCAGTTGGAAAGGGTTTCATAATCAATGCTTTATGCATGATTGACGTTTCCTGTTTTTATCTAATCATGAACTGAAGAGTCGAAAATGTGCTGCAGACCTTCGAAGGAAAGTTAAGAAGCAAATTTGGTGGTATACTGTCAAATCCGCCAAATGCAGTGTGGCGAAGAAAATTCAATTTCGAACTATACCACCTATATAAAGAACCGCAGGCGTGGTTAAATACATAAAGATACAAAAAATGAAATGGACAAGGCGTTTGTATGGATGACAAAATGGAAACTAAATAAATGTTTCTGGCTGGGCCAATTGGAGTTAGGCCTAGAGCAAGGCTGAAATTCAGATGGATTAACTGTGTAGACAAATATTTTCGCATTTGTAAGACTAAGAACTTTAGAAATGGAGAACTATCTCTGATAACAAGTCAAGATGACACAAAATGTCCGAGAACGTCAGTGATTAATATTCACAGGACTGTTGAGTCAAGAAGGAGAAGAATCATATCTAGTTATGTTTGATCTGAATAGAAGATATTCTATTGAACAAATTAAAACAGAACTATAGTTAATAAGCAAAAATTAGTCAATATAATTACGCAAAAATGATAGATTTCACGGAGATATTTTGGATCTCTTTCGTCACTGCTAACAAACAAGCAAACTCAGAAGTAAGAAAACAAAAATCAAAATACTCTAACTAAAGACATTTAGTATATCCTTGAATCAGTTGTATGCTGCGTTGTACTTAATTTTGAGTGAAATTATTAATTTTTCTTTACACTTGAAGAAAGTGATAAATGTCAATTTGTCAATTAATCTAATTAATTCATTCATAATAGAAGCATTATACTATCCCACTGTGCTATAACTAGTTAAAGTAAAGTGAAAAAAATGTGTATTTATTTTCATTTAAAGTTTTAACTTATCAATAATAATATCTATAAGTTATAATCTTAATATCGATACCCCGTCGGACACACTGCTTAAACTTGCTCATTAATACGGCAAAACTTTCTCAAGAAATTCGAACTACTGTATTTTTGCTTCGCGCTATTATATGTTGCTTCGCATTATTTGTTGCTTCGCCCTATTCTATTGCTACAGCACTATTGCATTTATAGCTGGATTGGTTACAAGAAATTTTCGAGCAGTACTTGCCTGTCAAGGGAAATCATGTTATTGGAGTTTTCCCTTGTAGCATGTGATTTCTGCACTATTCGTTTATTTTTCTTAATTGTGAATTTGAGTAAGATATATCCACCTATTTTTTATGTCATCGAGTCTGACTTATTGTCTAAGGTAATTAGGTTTTATTGCATCGAACTGACTTAGAAAATGCCATCTGGGAGGTCCCTAGTTTCTTACACCGATTTCCATGTTCAAAAATATTTAAATAGCGTTTTATTTTTCATAATTCTTCTGGTTTACATTATCTCAATCAAAAATGGTCTCAAGCTACAGAGCACCGTACACAGATTTATATGCTATATTACATAATCTATTAACATGAGTTCAATCGTTACAATTTTTCACGTTACATGTTTCCACTATATTAACAAGTCAAAGTTGGTGAGACACAGGAAGCGTTAGCCTTCATCCAAGCCGATAGAAACAACAGTCACTACGTGTATCACTGGTGCGTTGAAATTGCATCATAGCCGCTCCGAATATGGAAGAGCTAGTCTAATCCGCTGGAAGTCTTCGCATCAGTCACAGACGCAACAACATTATCTCATTCAACAATGATTTCTAGCTATAAAGCCCCTTACACAGATTTATATGTTATATTACATGATCTATTACTATGCGGTCAATCGTTACAATTTTTCACATTACATGTTTCCACTATATTAACAAGTCAAAGTTGGTGAGACACAGGAAGCGTTAGCCTTCATCCAAGCCGATAGAAACAACAGTTACTACGTGTATCACTGGTGCGTTGAAATTGCATCATAGCCGCTCCGAATATGGAAGAGCTAGTCTAATCCGCTGGAAGTCTTCGCATCAGTCACACACGCAACAACATTATCTCATTCAACAATGATTTCTAGCTATAAAGCCCCTTACACAGATTTATATGTTCTATTACATGATCTATTACTATGCGGTCAATCGTTACAATTTTTCACATTACATGTTTCCACTATATTAACAAGTCAAAGTTGGTGAGACACAGGAAGCGTTAGCCTTCATCCAAGCCGATAGAAACAACAGTTACTACGTGTATCACTGGTGCGTTGAAATTGCATCATAGCCGCTCCGAATATGGAAGAGCTAGTCTAATCCGCTGGAAGTCTTCGCATCAGTCACACACGCAACAACATTATCTCATTCAACAATGATTTCTAGCTATAAAGCCCCTTACACAGATTTATATGTTATATTACATGATCTATTACTATGCGGTCAATCGTTACAATTTTTCACATTACATGTTTCCACTATATTAACAAGTCAAAGTTGATGAGACACAGGAAGCGTTAGCCTTCATCCAAGCCGATAGAAACAACAGTTACTACGTGTATTTCTGGTGCGTTGAAATTGCATCATAGCCGCTCCGAATATGGAAGAGCTAGTCTAATCCGCTGGAAGTCTTCGCATCAGTCACACACGCAACAACATTATCTCATTCAACAATGATTTCTAGCTATAAAGCCCCTTACACAGATTTATATGTTATATTACATGATCTATTACTATGCGGTCAATCGTTACAATTTTTCACATTACATGTTTCCACTATATTAACAAGTCAAAGTTGGTGAGACACAGGAAGCGTTAGCCTTCATCCAAGCCGATAGAAACAACAGTTACTACGTGTATCACTGGTGCGTTGAAATTGCATCATAGCCGCTCCGAATATGGAAGAGCTAGTCTAATCCGCTGGAAGTCTTCGCATCAGTCACACACGCAACAACATTATCTCATTCAACAATGATTTCTAGCTATAAAGCCCCTTACACAGATTTATATGTTATATTACATGATCTATTACTATGCGGTCAATCGTTACAATTTTTCACATTACATGTTTCCACTATATTAACAAGTCAAAGTTGGTGAGACACAGGAAGCGTTAGCCTTCATTCAAGCCGATAGAAACAACAGTTACTACGTGTATCACTGGTGCGTTGAAATTGCATCATAGCCGCTCCGAATATGGAAGAGCTAGTCTAATCCGCTGGAAGTCTTCGCATCAGTCACACACGCAACAACATTATCTCATTCAACAATGATTTCTAGCTATAAAGCCCCTTACACAGATTTATATGCTATATTACATGATCTATTACTATGCGGTCAATCGTTACAATTTTTCACATTACATGTTTCCACTATATTAACAAGTCAAAGTTGGTGAGACACAGGAAGCGTTAGCCTTCATCCAAGCCGATAGAAACAACAGTCACTACGTGTATCACTGGTGCGTTGAAATTGCATCATAGCCGCTCCGAATATGGAAGAGCTAGTCTAATCCGCTGGAAGTCTTCGCATCAGTCACACACGCAACAACATTATCTCATTCAACAATGGATTCTAGCTATGGAACCCCGTATACAGGTTTATATGCTATATTATGTGATCTATCATTAATTTGAGGTAAATCGCCATGATAACACGTTAACACTATGCAGGTCAATTAAATTAGCAATTGAGGGAACGTAATACGTAAGGAGTCTTATTATAATCAGACAATTATTTCCTAATACATACCTAAGACATAATTTATATTTTATTGCTCGCTTAAATATCTTTTATACATATTTCAGAAAAAATTCTGGTAGTAAAATTTTGCTTCATATATTTTAATACGTATAATATTTTGCATCTGGTAACTGATTACAAAAATCTGATTTGGGCAGCCCGTGACTTTCCTTATATAATGCAATGAATTTACTACTTTTACAGTAAAAGAAAATAGATTATTCTTATAGTAGATAGTTATATGCTTTCCAAGATATTGAACTCTTGTCAGTGAGTCGTCATTTTCATTTATTTAGCGTCATTTTTATCCATTTGGCGAGTTTTTCGTTAATTTAGTATTTAAGAAATCGCCAAGTTGGCGACATTCCACCAAATTCATCGCCAAAATCTCGCCAAGCGTTATGGATGGAAAAATAAGTTATCCTTCCTGCATATAAATAACTACTAGTGTTCAAATACAAAAGTATTACTCAAGGTACCTTTTATGAACGGAACTAACTAGATCCACGAGAATGATGTCCTCAAATTTATCGCATGGTATTACATATGAAAAGTGAACATGTTTGTCAATAGGAAATGTTTTTTTTTTATTTTATATGATTTTTTGATAATTTTTTGCCAAAATGTGCAATATCTAGAGAACGGTTCATATTAGCATTCCATAATTTATATCACTCGTTTTCTAATGAAAATTTACATAAAAAATGTCTATTTACGTAACTTTATTAGAGGTTTTGATTTTTTGAAGATTTTTTCAAAATTCCACTCAAAAATTTAGGGGGTTCTGAACATTCGATTGCTTATGAAAACACTAGGCTTCCAGTGTTTACGGATTGTAATTTTTGTACCAAATTTCGTTCGAATCGGTCCATTCGTTCGTCAGTTATCGTCTCCACAGACTCATTGACACACACACACACACACACACACACACACACACAGACATCACTCCAAAAATGTTCGATTCGTGATAAGGGATGCATGGAACGTGTTCTCCCGTCGAAAACTCGAATTCCTTATACATTATGTATATATGTATCCTTATACATTATGTATTCTTATACATTATGTATTAATGTATAAGGAAAGCATTGCGACGGGGTCGAAAATTTGAATTCGAGTTTTCGACGGGAGAGCACGTTTCAAGCAAACCTGAACACGCATCAGACATTTTTGAAGTGATGTCTGTGTGTGTGTGTGTCAGTGAGACTGTGGAGACGATATCTCACGAACGAATGGAGCGATTCAAATGAAATTTGGTACAAAAATCACAATCCGTGAATACTGGAAGCCTTTTGTTTTTAAACGTAATCGAATGTTCAGAACCTACGTAAATGTTCGAGTGAAATTTTCAAAAATCATCAAAAAATCAAGACCTTTAGTAAAGTTACGGAAATAAAAGTTTTGTATGTAGTTTATCCTTAAAAAAACGATTGACATAGATTTTAGAACGCTAACATGAACCATTCTCGAGATACTGTACATTTTTCAAACAAATTTATCAAAAAATCCCATAAATTAAAAAAAATATATTAATTGTTGAGAAACATGTTCACTTTCATATGTAATATCATGCGATACATTGGGTGACATCACTCTCGTGTATTTAGCTCGTTCCATTCATGAGAAATATATTTGAATAATACTTTTGTGTTTGAACACCAATAGTCATTTATCTGCTATAAGAATAACTTATTTTTCCATCCATAACGCTTGGCGAGATTTTGACGACGAATTTGGCAGAATGTCGCCAACTTGACGACTTTTTTAAATGTAGCCAAATTAACGAAAACCTCGCCAAATGGATAAAAATAACGCTTAATCAATGAAAATGACGACTAATCGTCGACAATTCGATATCTTGGAAAGAATATAAATATCTATTATAAGAAAAACCTATTTTTTTACTGTAAAAGGAGTAAATTAATTGCATTATATATGGAAAGTCATGTGTTGCCCACATCAGATTTTTTTTAATTATAAGGTTTCGAAATTTTTTGATTTTTTTAATTATAAAGTTTTGATATATTAGACAAAATGCAGTTTATGTCTTCCTAATTGGACTACAAACAAAATCTGATGTGGACAACACATGACTTTCCTTATATAATGTAATGAATTTTCTACTTTTATAGTAAAAAAAAAAATCTGATGTGGGCAACACATGACTTTCCTTACATAATGTAATGAATTTACTACTTTTACAGTAAAAAAAATTGGTTTTTCTTATAGTAGATACTAATATTCTTTCCAAGATATTGAATTTTCGACAATTGGTCGTCATTTTCATTGATTTAGCGTCATTTTTATCCATTTGGCGAGATTTCCGTTAATTTGGCAACATTTCAAAAAGTCGCAAAGTTGGCGACATTCCGCCAAATTCGTCGCCTAAATCTCGCCAAGCATTATGGACGAAGAAATAAGTTATTCTTACAGCAGTTAAATGACTATTGGCGCTCAAATACAAAAGTATTATTCAAAGTATCTTTTTTCATGAATGAAACGAGCTAGATCCACGAGAATGATGTCACCCAATTTATCGCATGGTATTACGTATGAAAAGTGAACATGTTTCTCAATAGGAAATATATTTTTTTTATTTTATATGGCTTTTTGATAATTTTTTTGAAAAATGTGAAATATCTCTAGAACGGTTCATGTTAGCGTTCTAAAAGTTATGTCAATCGTTTTCTAGTAAAAAATTACATTAAGAAATGTCTATTTGCGTAACTTTATTAGCGGTTTTGATTTTTTGACGATTTTTTCAAAATTTCATTCGAAAATTTAGGGTGGTTCTGAACATTGGATTGCGTATAAAAACAATAGGCTTCCAGTGTTTACGGATCGTGATTTTTGTACCAAATTTGGTTCGAATCGGTCCATTCGTTCGTCAGTTATCGTCTCCACAGTCTCACTGACACACACACACACACACACACACACACACACAGACATCACTTCAAAAATGTTTGATTCGTGATCAGGGATGCTTGAAACGTGCTCTCCCGTCGAAAACTCGAATTCGAATTTTCGACCCCGTCACAATACTTTCCTTATACATTATGTATATAAGGAAAGTAACAAGAAAGATCAATCACGCATAAGGCACTGATTATGAAACACTTTTCAACTTCAATGCAATTTTATTTAAACATGTCTAAAATGCGATACATTCCTCGGTAATGTTTTTAAAATCATCACAATACTACATTGATTTATTATATTTGAAAACTTAAATCTTCATCCAAAAAATTAACTTTATTTAAATGACGGCATTGAAATATAAATTGCCTGGTTTAAACATCTCTAAAATACAATTAATTCCTCGGTAATATTTTAAAAATTATCATAAAACAACAATAATTTTTTATATTTGAAAACTTCATCGAAAAAAATGAACTTTATTCAAATGACGTCATCGAAATATAAATCGCCTCTATATAAAAGCAGCATTTCATTCATAAATATTTTTTCAATCCTTTCATACATCACAACATTATAATAATTCATTTTATTTAGAAACTTAAAACCATGGAGGTACAAGTAATTTAACACTATGCTTAAAACTTCATCGAAAACATCGTCTGGTTCTCGGAGTAAAATCAATGAAAGTTTCATTCATATCAAATATATTGTAGACTCGACGAGCTAAATAATTTTGCGTTAAAGAAATGAAGCAATACTTATACAACTCATTCTATATCTTTTTCGGTGTTTATATTTTCCATGAGTGAAATTTAGACACCAAATTCTTCGTTGTAGAAATAATCACATTTTGATAATCATTTAAACCCAAATATATTGTAATTGCTTTGTTTCACAATGTAGATGCACAGAATTTAAGTAAAAATAAAGCGGACGGATACAACACTAAATATGAATTAAAAAAACTTTAAAAATCACGACAAGATGGATGCCATATTTTATTTTGAATTGGGTCAAGTGATCTTTTCATATAAAGGGTGTAATTATTATTTTAATTTTATTTTAAAAACTACTGAATATATTTTGCTGAATTTTTTTTATATATTTTATGGGATAATTTGAATAATTCCTAAAGCTTTCGAAGCAATTTGTGAATTTTAAATTCGCTAAAAAATGTTTGAAAAATCAGGTCCCATAGGGTTCAATGTATTTCATTTTTTCAACCCGGGTTCAATCCAAAACTAATTGGGTGATATTATTCATTTATATTCCTATAGGTTCCACAGACCGTCTGAACAACATACTAAATTTTCATTTTGATAAAGTCATTTTTACGGCAGTTATCGCGCTAACGGACAGACAGATGGACAGACAGAATGAATGAACAAAGTCATAAATACTTTTCAACTATGATGTAAAGTGTTAAAAATATATGCTGTTAACCAAGATTTGTCCTTGATTCATGCAATTATTTTTATTATACATGTTTTCCAAAAACTACAAGCATTCTAAGAGGATTTAAGAAAAATTCATAATTTTAAGTCAAGAAATAATTGTTAGATGCCATTAAACGCAACCTAACCCTTTATGCGCGAGCAATGGGGATCGTACATATAACCCATATTACTGGCTGCTAATTTTGAAAATGGAGATATAAGCTATTTCATTTTTTTCAATGCATTGTGCATTTTCTTGATGGTGAAGCGCGTAACATTCAGATAAATAAAACGTAAAATTAGATTCGGACGTTCTTAGGGTGGTCCAATAAGTCTTTAAGGTTAGGTTTTAAAACTTGAAGGTCAGGTCTGGCATTAGAAACAAGCCCGTTTTGCATAGGAACATGAGGTCGCGAATGCAGTGGCGAACTACAGATACAGGAAGAAGCAAAAAGAAAGGCATACAAATAATGCAACACACGTTTATTGGACATAACAATCACAGGTATCAATTACAATTGTTTACTGTAGTATTAAAATAGGTGTTCAAATTTTTTGCCATCCGCAGCTGTGCGCGTTTTAGGCGGGATATACAAGATTATCTCAATAGGACCTTACGTGCAAGATGGATTGGACGAGAAAGAGCGGCAGTTCACCACAATCCCTCAACTTGTCCCCAATTGATTTCTACGTGGGGTTACGTCAAAGGTCTTGTTTATCAGACCCCCTGTAACATCTATCGCTGACTTTGTCTCTAGAGTCGTTGAGGCAGCAGCACGTGTCCGCGAGGGTCCTGGCAATTTTGAACGCATTCGCCAATCCATGCATCGACATTGCCAGACATGCATAACTGTGGATGGCAAGAATTTTGAATACCTAGTTTAGTACTACGATAAACATTTTTAATTGATACTTGTGATTGTTTCGCCCAATGAACCTGCGTTGTATTTTCTATATTCCTTTCTTTTTGCTTCTTCCTGCATCTGCAGCACCCCACGGTGGAGTTTGCAGCCGCATGTTCCTATGTAAAACGGGCTCGTTTTTGAATGCCTGACCTGCCATTAAAGTTTGACTAAGACCTTTCGAACCATCATGTATACAGTGTTCAATCTAATTTCCCTATGCATGCCTTTAACTTTCGATTGAAGTTTTCTAGTTCAGCAGGAACAAAGTCTACAAATACAAGAGCGACTATCCACTGTCGATTGAAAAAGCTCTAGAGACAAATCGATGAATTTAGAATACCTATCTTGAAAACGAAACAAGATAGGCAAAATGTTCAATGACTAGATTGCAGAGTGTTGTCTATTTATTATGGGGAAATGTGTGGTTTTGACATAACAGTTACACAGACGATTAAGAATGTGATCAACGAAAAGCACTAATTACCCAATTCGTTATACTGTAGTATTATTCAAGGAAATGGTTAAAATACGCATGGAAAAATAATATTCCGTGTAATACGCTATTTTTAATTTATAATTATACATTTTGCTGTAAATAATAAATGTTGAATAAAAATTGCAGACAAATAATTCACAGAAATAATCATTCCTTTTCATTAACATTATTTGTTATCGTCTGCTCAAATGTTATGAGAACGTATTTCCATATTAATGTTTTACAACTTTGTAATTATAACATTTTCACCTATCTTGCTTCGATTTCTAGATAGGAATTCTTACTCCTTCAATTCGCCATCAAAGTTGCTGTAAAATTTCTCAATCGATAGGGCATAGTTGTTTTTCTATTAGTAAGCCCTATTTTTGCAGCTCTAAAACAATCGAATGCTAGAACGATGTGTAAGAACTTATGAGGAAACGCTGCATATGGAATTTTCGGTCTGAGTATGAATCTGGGGACAGAGTTAAAACCCAGGAGTAAATCAACTCAAATTTGATGAAATATTGTATTGTCATCGCAAATACGTTTGTGTGTAATATTTGAAAAAAATCGGTACGAAAAAATTGACTCAAAATTTGATTTCAATATTTGACCCAAACAGACAGACCAACCTAAATAAAACCATTTGAATGCATGTAGTTAAAAGTTCAAACGTCACAAAAAGGCATATTATTCAATATATTTTTAACTAATACTTTGAAATAAAATAATTAATTTTAAAAAATCTTAACAGTACTAAAGCTCAAATATTGCTAATACAAAATTTAAACAGTTAAGTTAAACCTTGTTGTTACATTCATGCTTAATAAAAATGCACATTTCCAGTAAATTGAATCTGAATATCCTATTTGATTATAGAAATGAGATTTTATATGATATCTTTTAAATTTAAATAAATGATTAAGATAAAAGACACCAACATCTGATATCCGAGTCTTTCAATTCAAGAAAGGCAATGGAAAATGTTATTAAATTATAAGAAAGATGAAATGAAAATTATACAAATGAGCTTATACACATTATTTTATTCTACAAAACCATATTTTATCGTACCAATCTATTTTTTTATATGCAAATCGCAATTTTAGTTTCTTTCATCTCTAACATTGTATGCAAATAAATCATCAAGTTCAAATGCTTTTATACCGAGGTTTGCCGATTGATGAGAGAGATATTTTTCCCCTCACATTTCAACCGGGATTAAATTCTATAGAATTAAAATTCCTTTTATAAGTTCTACGTTTCATTACACTCAAACATTATTTTTTACTTTCCCTATTTTTTACTTTCCAATAAGGAAACTGGAGAGTTATGTCGTTTTTAATGCATATGGCACGATTTGGAAAAATCTTCTGAAAGAAGTTCATAGAGAGAATGACAGTATGGGCAGCAGCTCATTCCTGTTGAAATCAAGTTATCTAAGAAAACCGTGCAACGTCATTGGTTACAGATGTTCCAATCATATATACGAGTAAATTTTTAAGTAACTTTTTATAGCAAACGCACATTGTACAGCGCTACAACCCTCTATGGAGATAAATGGTATGCGAATCACGATGAACGTGCAGATATTTTTCTTTACAACCATAATAAAGAATAACATTTTCTTTAAAATCGCAGATTTCTTTACTGGATATTGTGTATGTAAAGACAAAGAACTGACATGAGGATATATATTTCAAACTCAGATTCTGAGAGATTGACCTCTTCTGAACATCCTTGAATAAAAATCAATCATTTCTTTGGGGATGAAAGCATTGCTGCATATTTATATAAGGGATTTGTCTACCTGTGATCCTTTGGAGGCGATATATCTTGGCCAAATTGATCAAATCAAATGAAGTTTATTTTAACGTTATGTATTGAAAACGACTAAAAAGAAAATATGATCACAAACTGAGGAAAATTGTGGATACGATACGTTTACGAAATTGGAGAATTTAAGTAACCAAATATGTTGTTTCCCATTTTACTGAATATCATTTCTCCGGACTTTAAGAGGTTCCGATGGGTGGTGGTGCTGGTGACGGGGTGAGGACGTTTGACATTTTCACTCTTCCACAGTAACAAATATATTGACGGTTTTGAAATCAGGGTATGCAGCAATTCTTTACAATTTCACTTGTTAATGCAGTTAGTTTTGTATAAAAGGAATTTTATCTAATGGCGATAAGAATGGTGTAAGTTGATGACTATACCATTACATTTCACACCACTGTTTCAGTTGAGTTTGAAAACCGCGCAATTCGTCAATTTTTGACCCTTTCAAAATGTGTGTTGATTTATTTCATCGCTGCGATAATATCAATAATCTGGTAATATATTTTTCATCTCCGGTCCCATGTTTATTCTAGTATGGCAAACTACCACTGCCGATTGCGACGCAGACGACGATTAGCATCAAATTAATTCGTTTAAATCATGCATGTTACTTGTATAATATAAACATAATTAATTTCATTACAATAGTACTTATTTGAAACCAACAGTAGCCTTATATTTTCCTTATTACTGTTCTCTTCATTATAATGTTGGGATGTAAATAACAATATTAGCATGTTTGATTTTAGAAAATGACTTAAGTCGTGAACATTTCATTAAGTATAGCTTCTCAAATATATAAAAATAATTCAAAATATTTATGAGTACAGTCAATCAACTTCATTGAACATTTTATATACCTCGGATATTTATTACTTCATCAAACAGTCGAGTAAAACTGTGTTTGGTTATTTACTCAAAATGTTCATTTTTAACACTTTACAACAAAGTTGAAAAGTGTTTATGACTTTGTTCACTCTGTCTGTCTGTCTGTCTGTCTGTCTGTCCGTTAGCACGATAACTGCCGTAAAAATGACTTAATCAAAATGAAATTTTAGTATGTTGTTCAAACGGTCTGTAGAGGACCTATGGGAATATAAATGAATAATATCACCCAATTAGTTTTGGATTGAACCCGGGTTGAAAAAATGAAATACATTGAGTCCTATGGGACCTAATTTTTCAAACATTTTTTAAGCGGATTTGAAATTCACAAATTGCTTCAAAATTTTTAGGTAATAGTCAAATTGTCCCATAAAATATATAAAAAAAAATTCACCGAAATATATTCAGTAGTTTTTTAAATAAAAATTAAAATAATAATTACACATCTTATATGAAACGATCACGTGACCATGATATGAAACGATCACATGACCCACTTCAAAATGATATATGGCATCCATCTTGTTTCAAAATCGTGATTTTTTAAAGTTCTTTTTAATTCATATTGAGTGTTGTATCCGCCCTAAAACTACTTTATTTTTGCTTAAATTATGTGCATCTACGTCCTAAAACAACACAATGACAATATATTTGAGTTTAAATTCTCATTCAAATTTGATTATTTCTACAACTAAGCCTATTTTTCACCTATGTAAAATGTAAATAGCAAAATATATAGAATGAGTTGTATTAGAATTACTGTATTTCTTTAACACAAAATAATTCAATCCATGGAGTCTGCATGGCTGATATGAATGAAATATTAATTGATTTTATAAACAGAAGGACGATTTTTTTCGATGAAGTTTTAAACACAAAGTTTATGAATTGTAGCTCCATGGTCTTAATTTTTAAATAAAATAAATTATTATAGTATTGTGATGAATGAAATGGAGAAAGTTATGAATGAAATTCTGCTTTTATAGAGAGATCCAAGCGTGTTATTTTTTCTATGACGTCATTTGAATTTATTTCAGTTGTTTTCGATGAAATTTTCAAATATAATAAATTATCGTAGTATTATGATAGTTTTAAAAATATTACCGTGGAATGTATTGCATTTTAGAGATATTTAAACCAGGCAATTTATATTTCAATGCCGTCATTTGAATGAAGTTCATTTTTTTCAATGAAGGTTTAAGTTTTCAAATATAATAAATCAGTGTAGTGTTGTGATAAGTTTTAAATTATTACCGAGGAATGTATTGCATTTTCGACTTTTTTAAATAAAATTGCATTGAAGTTAGAAAGTGTTTCATAATCAATGCTTTAAGCATGATTGATCTTTCTTGTTGTACTTACATCCTTTCCAGAATCTACAATTCACATACAAGCGTATCCATGCAAAAAGCTGATGAATCAAAATGTTACGTATTGATAAGGTCATGTTTTGATAAACAGCTACAGCTGTATCAATGCATCCATTCCAGATAACATTCACCTTTATGTCTTGTAAAGAACATTGCTACCCCTATCGGGTGGAGCGCGGTATCCCAGTGGTTAGAGCGCAGGAGTTGCACTCGGTAGGCTCGTGTTCGATTCCCTCCGCTTCCAAAACTGCCGTCGTGTTCACGCAGAGTACGATCAAGTTTACCATGTGGGTCTGTTTGTTTTTCCGAGAGGGTACGGTCCCTGTGGATGCCTCCCCCACTGTATTCCGGTCTCAATTGTGTGGCTCTTCTCGAACGTCCAAACAGTTACCTTACACTTTTATGGTAGGTCGGACGGCCAGGGTCTCAAAAACTCCTACAGAGGATAGAACCCTGGATCTCCGAATTTGCCAGACAACATTCTTTAGTTGAGCTGCTGAGATAAAATTGCAAGCTTTTATTGTCGAAGTGTACTCTGCATTCTCCACAATTATTAATGCCAGATTAGAGTACAACTGACGGTCTAACTGACTACCTCCTTAGATTTTCCTTTCAAGTTAACCTCAAGATGCTATTTTTTTATATTCAAACACTCTATGTCTCTTCTTATTCGGCCATTAACTTCTCGATTTGAATTATAAGCTCAATATCTCGGAGTCCACTGAATCTGTATTAGTCATACTAGGGCCACTTACAGACCTCCAACATCTTTGTACTAGCATACAGGGTTGATTTATTCGGCCGATAATGTAAAGAATCTATACAGGGAATCAAACCCCGGATCTTCGAACTGGCCTGTCGAGCCTCTACCGTTGAGATACTAAGACGAAATTGTAAGCGCTCATTGTTGAAGTTGACTCTGAAAACATTCATCTTCATGCATGTCTTTTTGGAAGATTTGAATTTCATTGAATCAGTTCGTGATTGACACACTACATAATTAAAGTACTGCAGAATAAGCCATATGCATTATTTATTACAGATCGAATAAGTAAGTATTCCGCGAACTAGACTGGGAGGCTCAACCGAGAGTTTAGAGCATCAAAGACCCCGGCAAAGAAAAAAGAAAACTGTAATAATAATTACTTTTTCTAACTCCGTAGAGTTGCTGGTCCTGCTGGAGAGTTATACAGTCTGAAGATACGCCGCCGACTTTATTAATGTTATTTTTTTTTTCGTTCCAAACAGTTTATCGTCTCGCTTTGATGCTTCCGAGCAAAACTGTAGCGCAGTTTTTCATTAGCGATTTGTATATACAGAGTAATATAATTCGTATTTTAAATTACTTTTCAATATTTACTTTTTAAATTTTAAATTAGGTTTTTAGTTTCCTGAGTCCAAAAATAGTTGTGTGTTTAGATTCTATAGTTTTGTAAAACTGAAAAATAATTTTAAACATGAAAAATCATTATTATTAATTTACCATTGGGGCTATTACTTTACACGGATTTAAATTCCGTACCTCACAATAACGAGATGCACTACATCGTACAGTTACATCAAAAGTGTCTATAAACTGAATAATGAGTGCTATAAATGAATGTGCATTTTATTTACACAAGTGGCAGACAACATATTTATCATTAGCTAAAGTTAGTCACAAAATGAGGATGCCAACACTTTCTTTAAATGGGATTATGACTTTTATTATATTGCAATTAATCATAATAGAAATTTATGTGTTTCTTTGGCCATTATAACCGAAAATATATAGCAATAACAATTCATCTTGATATTTTATATAATTAATTGAAAGTCACTCATACTGGGTTTCGAATAATTATTTTCTTGAAATACTATTTATTAATGAAACTGTATTAAACAAGGACTTGTTGGATCCGTACCTTGGTCCAGGATCCACGAATATTAGTGGTCTCGAAAATGAGACAATTTTAATCATAACAAAGAAAGAATTGACAGAAAATTAATGTTGTAAACATTCAAACGAGCTCTCAAAATAATTAAGGTCTCGATTCCTCACAAAAATTATTTTTCATGAATCAGGCGAAAATCCTTTGTATATTTTCATTAAATTTGAAAATAAACATGCAGTTAATGTACGGTCATTTAATGCTATATTTAAGAATTGTGTGTCGTGTTATTTATGAGCATCTTATTGGCTATTTATTAGTATCATTTAAACGAAATTCATATATCCTGAAGTGTCTAATAGGGATATAAATCCTGAACGTTTTTTGAAATAAAGGGATTTCACAAATCTTTCAATCCCGGGATTCCGGTAACTCGTAAGATTGGGAATGTATTTAATTTTACTTTATTTAGATGTTGCCATATTTTTTCATTTCATTTTATTTGTCTATCGATATTACATATGTTTTAACGATTACACTACATTCAAATATTCCTGTAACAGGTGTTCAGAGCAAATAACTTTCGAATGTAATGAAATTTTTTATATTAAAAAAAATTAATATATTTCGTTATATTTCCTTTTTCGTAATTTACACTGACTGTCCCGATTAGAAACCTGGAAGAATAAACAGCCTAATTAAGCTTTGGAACAATAAACATTCCAAATAAATATTGGAACAATTAACAGTCTAAATTAACATGCCTTAAATTAAGCAATAGAATATGCACAAAAAATTTGGTTATTTTAAATTAAAACCATATGTGTACTGAAGATATATATTTTAAAATGTAACTGGCTAAAACTGAAGTAATTGAATTTCAAAGGTATATACAAAAAATATTATAAAATAAAATTTTCATTTCTCATTTAAATTAGTAAGAAAATATTTAACGAAACAAAACATTGCTTTTAATTTATAGGATCCACCAAATTTATAGAATTCCACCAAATTTATAGAATTCCACCAAATTTGTCGCCAAAATCTCGTCAATCGTTATGGACGCAGAAATAAGTTATTCTTACAGCACATATAGGACTATTGGCGTTCAATACAAAAGTATTACTCAAAGTATCTTTTTTCATGAATGAAACGAGCTAAATCCACAAGAATAATGTTACCAAATTTATCGCACGGTATTACATATGAAAAGTGAACATGTTTCTCAATAGGAAATATTTTTTTTATTTGATTTGATTTTTTGATAATGTTTTGGAAAAATGTGCAATACCGTGAGAACGGTTCATGTTAGCTTTCTGAAATGTATGTCAATCGTTTTCTAATGAAAAATTACATATGAAATGTTTTGCGTAATTTTATTAGAGGTTTTGATTTCTTGACGATTTTTTCTAAATTTAACTCGAAAGTTTAGGGGGATTCTGAACATTCGATTACGTATAAAAACAATAGGCTTCTAGTGTTTACGGATTGTAATTTTTCTACCAAATGTCGTTCGAATCGGTCCATTCGTTCGTCAGTTATCGTCTCCACAGACTCACTGACACACACACACACACACACAAACATCACTCCAAAAATGTTTGATTCTTGATCAGGGATGCTTGAAACGTGCTCTCCCGTCGAAAACTCGAATTCGTATTTTCGACCCCGTTTCTATACTTTCCTTATACATTATTGTATATAAGGAAAGTAATATGATACTATTTAGCATTAAACATCTATTGAGTATGGCATTAATTCAAAAGTTATGCAAAACGATTTGAAAATATACCTTTTTACAACATTAAAAATATGTTTGACTTAATTTTACATGAAAATAACATATTTGACTTAGAACTAATTTTACTTCGTAGACAACAATACTGCTCCAACCAGGAAATGAACCACGGATCTTAGAACTGGCCAGCCGAAGCTCTGCCGTTGAGCAACTGGAACAGAATTGGAAGACCTTATCGCCGAAGTGGACTCTGCATTTTCCACCCTATAATGTCGGATTGGCGTGCAACTGACTCTAACCGACCATCTCCTGTTATTTTACCTCAAGTTAACCTCCTGTTAACCTGCTGCTGCTACTTTTATAACCCATGCTAGCTTCCTGCGTGGTCGTTGTCCTCCTGATTTAAATTCGTAGCTCAATATCCCAGAGTCCACTGAATTCGTGCTAATCGTACTAAGGTCACTTGTAGACCTCCGACATATTTGCACTAACCAACAGGGTTTATTTATTTTGGCGCCATTGAAAAGAACCATGCTGACCCTACCGAGAATCAGATCACGGATCTTCGAAATGGTTAGTTGACGCTCTACCGTTAAGCTACTGGGACAGAATTGCAAGTTCTTATAGTCGAAGTTGATTTTGCCACTTATACACTATATAATATCAGTCAATTATTGAATCAGAGAATATTAGGGAATGTTTTATAGTCAATGTAGTAAACCAGTATTTTTGGTTCATTTGTTTAAAAGCGATATTGCTGAAGAAATTACAAAAGCTGGTATTGAAATCATTTGATATGAGCATTACAAAATTAAAAGAATATTTTGTATCACGTGATTATATTCCAAAATTCCAAAATTATGCATACTCACTTGACAAAAAGCAGATATCTATCGGATTTAAAATAAAATGTATACACAACAGCATTGCAGAACATCAAAGATGATAAGGTAGTCACCGGAACAGCAATGCACTACTGACATAATTGTTTAAATGAGCTTCGATATAATTTATTTTCTACAAGATGTAAACAAATCTGGTTTATTTTTTAATTATAAAAGCAAATGCGGACTCAAGTAAAAATGCGTTTGAAATCGATACACAAAGAAGGGGAATTTTTTCGAATACATTTATTCATATTCTTTTGCATCCAGATTCATATTTCATTGTGGCGTAAGATTTATTTTTCTCTCTTGCAGAATGGAAGCTGAATTATAATTTCTTTTCCGTTAGAAATGAAAAACGTAGATGTTCAGGTGTTTTTGATTTGAAGCAGAATGTATTTTCTTGTTCCTTGTGCTTTTTTTTTCAATTTGACTTGCAATAATGCCAAAACCTTGTGTACTTTTTCAATGTTTCTCTATTGTTGTTTCTGTAATAAATATGCTTAATAGCAGTCAAATAATGAGATCAAGATATTGTAGCGTGTGTTTGAAGATTTATAATTTTTTCAGTTTGATTTTTGAAAATGCAAAAAGACTAGTGACATTTGTGTGTTTTATTGAGTAGCAAATAAGCTTTTTTATTTGCTTTAATTTTTCTTAATTTCTTGATAAGTTTTTCTTGATTTCTTAATATCTACTTGTAAGTACCGTTTATCGTGTTATTATTATTTAACATTACAAATTTTCGGATATTGAAGATACCATAAAGCGACAGGATAGTAACATTCCTCAACTATAAAAGACGCCATACTTCACTTTGCACATGTTGCATTAAAATGATATAGACTACTTTGAACATTTTCTAGTCTAAATGTTAACTGCAAAATTATTTATAACGTCAGTAATGGCAATAAAGCGCCATTTTTATCAGGTTTTAACTTTATTACTATTGGTTTTTATTGCAGGCACTAAAATATCACGATGTCCTTTATTATATCACCAAGTTTCAAAGATTTACATCTGCCAGCCATTAGTTTTGTATCTTGAAGGATTTAAAATGTAAGCTATAAATATGGGGGGATCACATTGTGTTTTGAATGAAACATATAAAATTAATAATTTTCAGAAAGTGATAGGAATTATCCCAAACTAAATATAATTTTCAGAGACATTAAATTATTACTGACTTGGTGACATTTACCAAATGTCGCCAGATGATGATATTTCGTCAAAGTGCCGCCAAGTGTGACTAATAAATATACACTGGTTTTTTATGCATATAATTATATCATAAGACTTCCAGTGTTCCAACATTTGTCCTTTCTGCAAAAACAAGGTTCTAAAAAATGTAACTTATAAAAAATTAGACATTGCAGTACGACTTTGTATTTGCCCTTTTTTGTCTATCTCGCCTTGTTGTTTGGTTAGTAAAACTAACTTTTGAAATTCTCTTATAGGAGTGCTACATATTATTTTATTTGATCGGGTATGGTCACTTTAATGTTGATAGACATACCGCATTGTTGCGAATCTGTTAAAAAGTTCAATATTCTTTGCCTCTATTCAGAATTTTAATATCGCAAGATAGTGATATTTCGCCAAATTGCCACTAAGTTCGACTGATACATAGATAGACATTAATTATTTATGCACATTAGTTGTTTATTAGATCAGAATAACACTTCTAGTGTTTGAACATTTATTTATGCTCCAAAAAGAAGGTTCTAGAAAATGTAATTTATGAAATATTAGCCAATGCTGTACGACTTTGTAATTGGCTATTGATGTCTATCTTACTTTCTGTTTGGTTTATAATACTAACTTTTAAAATTATCCTCTAGGACTGCTACAATTCATTTTATTTGATCAGGCATGGTTACTTTACTGTAGATAGGCCTAACATATTGTATAAAGTTTTAAAGTTCTTTGCCTTTATTCAAATAATACATAAAGGGTCGTTGATTCTATTCTAAACATTTGCTGTATCACGGAGTGTTTTTTTATCAGGACTTTTTGGCCAGGGTGGGGGGACGGATGAAATTTTAGGAGGTAAGTTCTCTATTTGCCATATATAAATGTATCTTAATGCTTTGTCACATAAATGGACATTAGGTTAACATAAAATGTCTCCCGGAGGTATGCCTGAAAGAAACGCTGAAGAAAACACCTTTGGGTAGCCATTCCTATTACGTAAATGCCATACTGTTGCCATATTTTGAATTTCAGGGCGGGGTTGCCAGATTTGGCGGTTCATATTTAACTTGGCAACTTGGGAATGTACTAAAACTTTCTCAAAATAATGTATATTTAGGGGTAAACGAGCCCTTCTGCAAGTCTCTACGGGGAGTATATAAAAGGAGTTATCGTTCAACTTGATTAGTAGTTGACGTGATACGAGATAAATTGGATTGTAAGATACGTCAGTGTTTCGAAAATAGTATCTGTTATTTTGTGAATTAGCTAAGCATTTGATTGCTGTTTTATTGCATCTGGCAGTTATTTAGAGATATTTTAAGATAGCTTTTGAGCTACTTGCTGCATATAATTCCAGTTTACACTCATTTGTACTTTTAAATAAAAGAGTTGGTCTTCCGGAAATTAGAACTTATTCTTGTAAACTGAGAGTACACCCACGATTCAAGAGGATATATCTTAACAGGATACACTCATGAATATTTCCTTACAAAATTATTAGGGTGGTCAAGAACTTTACTAGGATTCCTGAAGGACTGACCCCAGTGGCAAAAAGTTGCTCTTTACGGTTCTTGTAATATAAGAATACTCTTTACGATTCTTATAAGAATACTCTTTACGGTTCTTATAATAAGTATACACTTTACGGTTCTTATAATATAAGAATATTTTTTACGGTTCTTATAATATATTCTACATGCATATCACGAATTCGGCTTTTTATAAAAATTATTTTCTAGCACATAAACCAATTATGTCAGCGTTCAAAATAGAAAAGGATTTCCAAAAGCAATGCAAATCAGTCAAGTATTCTGTTTCTAATTAAAAAAAATAAGAACAAAAAAATAATAGGATTGGAACGAAAACTATTTCAGGAGCGATCAGCAAAAAGGGTTTTTTCAAATCCATGTTTACAATATTTTGCATGTAGATTCATATTTCATCGCCGTGGAAGATTTATTTTTCTATTTTGGAATAGTAGCTGAATTATTTTCCTTTTGTCGAATTTGAAAGACGCAGGTGTGCGAATTTTATACACACACACACACACACACACACGCATATATATATATATATATATATATATATATGTATATGTATCCCATTATATATATATATATATGTATATATATATATATATATATATATATATAAAATGGGACACAGCTCAAATTTCTTATTACTTTCCTTATATACATAATGTATACGGAAAGCATTGTGACGGGGTCGAAAATTCGAATTCGAGTTTTCGACGGGAGAGCACGTTTCAAGCATCCCTGATCACGAATCAAACATTTTTGAAGTGATGTCTGTGTGTGTGGGGGGGGGGGGTCTGTGGAGACGATAACTGACGAACAAATGGACCGATTCGAACCAAATTTGGTACAAAAATCACAATCTGTAAACACTGGAAGCCTATTGTTTTTATACGCAATCGAATATTCAGAACTCCCCTAAATTTTCGAATGAAATTTTGAAAAAATCGTCAAAAAATCAAAACTAATAATAAAGTTACGCAAATAGACATTTCTTATGTAATTTTCCATTAGAAAACGATTGACATAAATTTTAGAACGCTAACATGACCCGTTCTCGAGATATTCCACATTTTTCAATAAAATTATCAAAAAGTCATATAAAATAGAAAAAAAAATATTTCCTATTGAGAAACATGTTCACTTTTCATATATAATATCATGCGATAAATTGGGTGACATTCTCGTGGATCTAGCTCGTTCCATTCAAGAAAAGGGATACTTTGAGTAATACTTTTGCATTCGAACGCCAATTTATCTGCTGTAAGAATAACTTATTTCTTCATCCAAAACGCTTGGCGAGATTTTGGCGACGAAATTGGCGGAATGTCGCCAACTTGGCGACTTTTTGACATGTTGCCTAATTAACGAAAATCTCGCCAAATGGATAAAAATGACGATAAATCAATGAAAATGACGACTAATTGTCGAAAATTCAATATCTTGGAAAGGCTATTAGTATCTACTAGAGGAAAAACTTATTTATTTTACTGTAAAAGTAGTAAATTCATTTCATTATATAAGGAAAGTCATGTGTTGCCCACATCAGATTTTTTTATATGTTTTTAATTTGACTTTCAATGAGATCAAAAGCTTGTGAATATTTTTATGAAATCTGGATTGTAAAGTGCAGATTAAATTGCTGCTAAATAATAAAATTAGAATTACTTCTTTAAAAGCAGCATATAATACAAAATTAATATTATTGACCAATTTCGAAGGCAAAAGACAGCCTCTTTCTTGCAATTTCGTTCCAATAATTTAACGGTAGAGCATCAGCTTGCTAGTTCGAAGATCCAAGATTCGAATCCCGATCGGGACCTGCAAGGTTATTTCAATGGTGCCAGAACAGATCAACCCTGTAAGTTAGTGCAAATATATCCGATGTCTAAAAATGACCCAAATACGGATTCAAAGGACTCTGGAATATTGAGCCTCGATTTCAAATCAAGAAAATAACGACCACGCAGGGAGGTAACCTGGATGGTAAAAGTATCATCACGAGGCTAACCTGAGATAAACATTGTAGGGAGTGGTCAGTCAGATTGTTAGTTGTACGTCAATCCGGCATTAACAAGTGGAAAATGCAGAGGCTACTTCGAAAATAAAATCTTGCCATTCGCTCCAGTAGCTCAGCAATAGAGCTACGCCTGGCCAGTTCGAAGATTCAGGGTTCGATTCACTGTTGGGGCAGCAAGCTTCTTTATAGCACATGAAGCGCAACGTCAGAGAAAGATCCACTACTGATGCAGAAACAGTAAAAGGGGTAGAAGCAGGGAAAGTATGTTCCCAACGGAGAGAGAAGAAAAGAAGGTTGAAAGGGTTTCCATTAATTTAATTGGTATCTTATGTCCAATTCATTTGAATCCTTGTTAGACGTTCACTTTCCTCTTTGGCATTTTATCGTTTATTCATTATGCTTCACCTTTTGTTCCTGCCCCCTGAGCTTTTTTAAACTCCTTGGCTTTTCAACGTGGCAGAAGTAGATAAATGGTGTTGTCAACGGCGAGATAAGAAAAGGGGGATAAAGAAGGAAGTACCAAGAGGTAGGACATAATAAATGAAAGGTAAAATACCAAGGAGGAATATGACGTCCAACAAAGGATTCAGATCATTTGTTTGGACCGCACAAAAAACAGGAGAAGGATTGAAATTCCTGATATAAGAAGGACTCTAACGAAATCATAAAATTAAATCCCCTATTTCCAAGAATAGAGAAAAAAGGATAATCGTCGTAAGAGCCAATATGATTTATCCTATTTTCGCTACTGATTAGAAATCTCTGATTTAATTTTTCGATTTTGTTTGCTTTCATCGACGAGTGAAGGTTGCTTTTCTTGTGTGTCCTGATGAAAAAGGCAAATTTTTTACTTCGAAACCGATCGATATTATTAATTGTGTATTATATACTACTTTTAAAGAAATTATTTTAATTTCATCTGGATTGCTGTTGTTTACAATACGTTTGCTCAACCCTAATCGTTCTACGGGTCACCTCGATGAATTGCAATTTTCTCGCGGACCACATATAAAACAAATAGTGTGTAAATAGTGTTTATATATATATATATATATATATATATATATATATATATATATATATATGTTTGTGTATGTATGTGCGTGTGTGTGTGTGAGAGAGAGAGAGAGAGAGAGATCTTAATTTATTCTTCAAAAATTTCTCTATTAAAGTTCAATATCTACTTTTAAAAAAATCATTTTTGAAATGAAAGCTTCACAAACGTAGGTGGATCCGAAGGCACTAACATTTTTTAAAAAAATAACTTAAATTTAGAATGCTTTTACGGCATCACGCATGTGCTTTAAAAGTTAATATTTGCAGTTGTCGTAGCATAAATGCATTTGTTGCACTGTAAGTCAACTATGTATAGCTGTATTGTTTCCAAGATAGTGAAAATTCCAACACAAATGGTGAATAAGATATATTAAAAACTTTTCCATTTTTTGTCAGTTCAGAGAAATAACTACCAAAACCTGACTATAGTTCTGGAAGCTTCATCGGCGAACATCGATAAATTTCAATGATCCCTTTTGAACTTGTTTAGCAAAGGAAAATATCAAGTATTATTATTATGATAATAACCATAATTTCACTTGGAATGCCTTTTGTTATAAGGTAAAGTTGTCCTTATCAAAAATTACTATACTAGGACTTACCTTTGATGCCTTCACTAAGGGTGGAGCCGGTTCTCAAGCTCCCGGTTCTCAAGCCGGAGAGACAAATACACAAGATATAAATAAACACACTTATCTAAATTGACCAATTTATTTAATATTTAAGTTATAGATATCCATTTATGTTTCGATCATTAATACAATTCATAAATCCATTATTATAATACATCTAGCGCTACCAATATTTTATTAATAAACATATTTACACACATAATATAATTGACACATATATTTAGACACTTTCTTTTAATCCACCGAAACTAAAAATAGTTCTTTTAGTTTAAAATACAAGAACTCGTTATTACGACATAGATTCATACGAACTAATTGTTCATTATTAGATAACCGTTAAATGTGTGCCTTCCGTGAATAATTAGTGACAAGTGAAATACAAAAATACCTATGCTTTCTTGCATTTCAACACTTATTCACGCAATCACCATGCTGTAAGATTCTATTGCACATCACACTTCTGAGCCACGCTTTCTTTTAGCGCCCACAGTAGATATTTTTTTGCACGACCCAAGAGACAAGTTGTTAGTTCGATCGAAAATTCAAATATGCCGAACTTTCTGGAACAAAGTTTGAGGCACTTTATTATTTTCCCCTTTGGTTTCATACCACTTCTCCCATTTGTCGTTGATGCAGAGGGGGATGATCACTGTTTATCTATGATTGTGTTCCAATTAGTTTCCTCTGATGCATTTAGATTGCTCATTATCTTTCTTGGCATTCGTAATTGGAAGTGCAACATGTTGTACAAGTATTGTACTGCACCTTTATATAATCATAATCATCAGTTTTAAAAGTTATTGTTTTTTCAACTTCTTAACTCCTTTTTGTTCTTTTCTGTCCGCCTCTTAATCGCCTATTGATTGTATGGATGTGCGTATGACTACATAATCATATATTAAAAAGCTTTACATACGTGTGCGAGTTTATACGAAATGATCATTTTAACAAGAAAGATCAATCATGCTTAAAGCATTGATTATGAAACACTTTCCAACTCCAATGCAATTTTATTTAAACATCTCTAAAATGCAATACATTCCTAAGTAATATTTTAAAACTTATCACAATACTATATTAATTTATTATATTTGAAAACTTAAACCTTCATCGAAAAAAATGAACTTCATTCAAATGACGGCATTGAAATAGAAATTGCCTGGTTTAAACATCTCTAAAATGCGATACATTCCTCGGTAATATTCTTAAAATCATCATAATACTACAAAAATATATTGTATTTGAAAACTTTATCGAAAACAATTGGCATTCATTCAAATAACGTCATAGAAAAAATAACACACCAAGCTCTCTCTAAAAAAGCAGCATTTCATTCATAACATCTTCCCAATCATTTCATTCATCACAGTACTAAAATAATTTATTTTATTTGAAAACTTAAGACCATGGAGCTAAAAGTAATTAAACTCTATGCTTAAAACTTCATCGAAAAAAATCGTTCTTCTCTGTGTAAAATCAATGAATATTTCATTCATATCAGCTATGAAGACTCCATGATCTAAATACTTTTGCGTTAAAAAAATACAGCAATTCTTATACAACACATCCTATATATTTTGCTGTTTACATTTTTCATAAGTGAAAAATAGGCTTCGTTGCAGAAATAATCAAATTTGGATGATCATTTAAACTCAAATATATTGTCATTGCGTTGTTTCAGTATGTCAATGCACAAAATTTAAACAAAAATAAAGAGGTTTTAGGACGAATACAACACTCAATATGAATTAAAAAGAACTTTAAAAATCACGAATTTGAGACAAGATGGATGCCGTATTATATTTTGAAGTGGGTCATGTGATTTTTTCATATCATGGTCACGCGATCGCTTTATATAAGATGTGTAATTATTATTTTAATTTTTATTTAAAAAACTACTGAATATATTTTAGTGATTTTTTTTCTATATTTTATGGAATAATTTGAATATTACATAAGAATTGAATATTTTCGAAGCAATTTGTGAATTTTAAATCCGCTTTAAAAATGTTTGAAAAATTAGTTCCCATAGGGTTCAATGTATTTCATTTTTTCATCCTGAGTTCAATCCAAAACTAATTGGGTGATATTATTCATTTATATTCCCATAGGTCCTACAGACCGTCTGAACAACATACTGAAATTTCATTTTGATTATGTCATTTTTGCGGCAGTTATCGTGCTAACGGACAGACAGACAGACAGACAGAATGAACAAAGTCATAAACACTTTTCAACTTTGTTGTAAAGTGTTAAAAAGTAATAAAATTATATATTGCAAGAATAAAATAATAAAATGCAGTATTAATAAGAATGTGATGGTGCAGAAACTCACGTGTGGGTCACGTGTGGGACTGCAGAAACTCACGATATATTTCTTATTACATATAACAACTATGAGTCCATTGAGCAATTTATTTATTGAAAACTTTTATTAAAACGCTCTTTCAATTTTCACACGTGATTCTCTCTGCTCGAAAATCATTAAAAATAAATCAACTGCGAGTAGAGATACTTGATACTTCGGTCGATCCTGTACAGAACCATAGCGCATGTTTACAAACTTTCGCGAAATCAAGCAAGTTATAGCTTTACCCAAAATCGAGCGGGTAATCAGCACTTTGTAAAGGTAAAACCTGAAATTGTTACAATTTCAATTTCATTTTGGGGTTTACCCAGAGCGGCTGGATAAAGCTAGGTTTATCCTTGTTTCAGATTTTACCCGTAACACACACATACATATACTTTATATATAGAAGTGAAGCCGCATATTGAACGGTTTTTAATTATCCTATAATAATGATGGGATTACACACACACATATGTATATATATATATATATATATATATATATATATATATAATAATTAAAATGAAATAGAATAGCAATGTATCAAAAATGGCGGGGGGTATTGTGACCCCCACTTCCTGGTTAAGCCAGCTTTATGTCATGACGACGCTCCCGGAAGCCGATACACTGCCAAAAAGAAAGTACTCAATACGTAAAACACAAAAAAAAATGAAATTAAATGAAAATAAAATGAAAAATTAAACTGTTACTGTAAATTAAATATCCAAAAACATCAAAATTCCATCACAACCATAATATTCATCACAAATAACAAATCACCAAACTAAAAACATTACAAAACAACCCTGTACAATTCCATGACCCAAGTACAAATATCCCCAAAGCACCTATTACAAATTTAACTTTTAAAACACCAATCCACTTCATTTTAAACATATCTATAACATCGCTATACATCCGTCTGCTCAAACGTCATATGCACTTCTATTGAAATAAAAATTAAAACTTTCCGTTACGGTTATACTGTAAAACTTGCGCATGACGTCGCTTAGAAAACGCCTTGGGAATCCCTTTGCAATAACCTCAATCAGGAAATGATGATCGCAATCATAATGATCTATTTTACAGCTATTTAATCTTTTGCTACGTATCACACAGTTTAATACAATATTGAGGAATACATTATGATGTAAACATGTATTCCAAAGTATTATGTAATTTATTTTAAATGTGAAGTCATTACGTTTATCATAAAGTCAAAAGCCCACCGAACCATTTGATTTCTTGTATATAGTCAAATCAAGGAAATTTGTACTTTAATCTTGATTACGTTCTGTTTCTGTAAAAGATAAGTTGTCTGGATAAAAGGTGAAATCCAATATACTATATCGATTACCTGTACATGCGCACAAAATATCATACACGTGACGAATATATATTATTTCATAATATATATTCGTTACGTTTCATATATATATATATATATATATATATATATATATATATATATATATATATATATATATATGTATATATATATGTGTGTGTGTATAAATATATATATAAAGAGGTAAGGCCGCATTAAACTCCTTTAAACTGCTTTGCAACTATGGGGTTATTATATATATATATATATATATATATATATATATATATATATATATATATATATATCCTATAAAATACCACAATCCAAAGTATAATATAAAAGGTGAAATGAGTATAGGCGCGTTTTGCAGCTCTTAACACTCATCTCAAAAATATTACAAAAGAAAGATCTAGGAAATGTACAAGGAATATTATGAACCACAAAGAACAACAGAAACAAATAAAGGAGTGCAAACGGGGTATCAGTAATGTCTAGGGGGATTGTGACCCCTATACCTGGTTAAAGCGTGCTTTTATTCCCGGGAAACACTCCCAGAAACAACCAATCGCCCGAAGCAGCTCCAATCCGTGCGTACAGGAAAAACAGAATCCTAAGGGAATATCAAATCCATAAAATCAAAAGAGAAACTATATAAGAATCATAGGATTTCCCTAATGAAAAAGGGGATCCAGAGTCCATACACATATAAGAATTAAAAGCACAAAGTTACAGTGAAGGAAAAGATTCCAAATAGTTAATTGGCAACAAGTCTTGGAAATTAGCATAAATTACATCATCATTACGCAGTTTTTTACAAAATGCTAAGTAATAAGTTTTTAGAAAGCCTATAGGAAAACCGTTCTTTAATGCTTCCTTTATCAAATGTCTTTCACATATATTTCGCTGTTCATTGGTAGAATTTAATTTACCATATCTTACAAAATGATTAACAATCAAATTTCTCATTACGCCAATACTCATATTACTACTCCAAGGAGTGATGTAATTAATATTACGGTTGAAACTTTTACGTTTATCATACATTCTGTAACATAGATGATCTTGAGGATTTCTATATATTGAGATATCCAAAAATACCACTTCACCATTATTTTCTACAGTTTCAATAAGTTCAAGGTTACTGGGGTAAAAAGTAAAGTCAAATTGAAAATCTTTATCAAGATGGCCGATCAAGATGTCATCCACGAAACGGAAATACATAATCTCATTGAGAATATGTGTACCGTTTTCATAACTGTATAAATATAAATCCGCCAGTAGCGACGAACAGCCACCACCCATAGGTATTCCTTTGATTTGTTTAAAGAAATCAGTGCCATTGAACAAAATGTTCTCAAACAAGACCAATTTTATCAAAAATTTAAACTTATCATAGTCGTAGGATAAAAGTTGAGTATTTCTATTATATGTATCCTTTAAAATATCATAAAGATCCTTTAAATGGATGCAGTTGAATAAATCTTTAAAATCGAAACTCTTAAAGTATAACTTGTCCGGAGTTTGTTTCAAACGTGTTATTACGTCATATCCATTATTGATCATTACAGAATCACATGATTTTATCTTCTTCATTACTGGTATTAATATATTAGCTAATATTGCATTTGCCTTTGTCAAATATGAACCACAACCAACCGTGACCGGTCTGAATTTCACTGGCTGTTTATGTAACTTAGGTATAAGTACCAAATAAGGGAATCGAACAAATTTAATCTCATGACCTATGCGCTTGTATAATGCTATAATTCTGTTCTTATTTACTTCAATGTTACTCGTTATTTTCTTGTAAGTATTATCATCTTCATAACATTTTCTTAAAAGAGCTATGTAATATGGTTTGCAAGTAAATGCATAATTATTTGTAACCTTGTCCATGTACGTAATAACAAATCTATTTTGAAATTCCATTAGCAACTGCTTGTCTAATGTGCAATGGGATATACGAAAATCTTGGCGTTTATATGTAATTTTAAAATCGTTTACTACGTGATATTTCCATTCATTGAATGTGGACAAAGGTAAACTGTATTTAATGGCCATTTTGTATATGAATACTTCAATTTCTTTTGTAAATTTTTGCTCAACATTACTGAATACTTGAGATCGAAATTTGGTACCCAAATGTAAATATTCCCGTAGATCCTTATGAGTAGCCAGTGTTATGTCACCTGTAACAATATGTTCATGGTCCAAATTACAGAGTTGCTCACTTCCACATCGGCAATCCAATTCTTTAAATTTATCCAGATTTTTAGCAAGATTGTTGTAATTGAAAATTTTACGTCCGTTCGTTTTTTCGTAACGATAAGTCAAAAAAAGTTTAGTATTCTTCATAGGTAAAAGATAATTATACTTTTTAAGTATATTGTTAAAATGTAAACCATCAAATTTTTTGTTGCTGAAAGTGGCTATAAAATATTCCTTTTTCAGTATTTCCACATCAGTTACCCCTAACTTTATATCGTATTTATTAGCATGTAACTTGAAGTAATTATAGAAAATCGCTATATTGGCATGGTAAATATCATTTACTTCGTGAAGGTTCCTTATGAAAGGTCGTTTTTGCAATTCAATCCAGATTCTTCCTATATATTTCTTCCTAATACCATATACAATGTTTTTAATCCAATTTTTTTGAAGTTGTTTATAGTTAATGATTTCGGTCAAAACCTCATGTAATTGTGCAAAATAACTAATAAAATTTACTTTCTTCTTTTTACCTCCACGTTTACCACGTGATATCTTGCCGTTTTTGTTTAAAATTTCTATAGGAGGATTACCATTATGCATATAATACTCTAAATTGTATGTATTACCAAAATTAATGGAATTTAGGCCATAAGGATACATAGTCCCTTCGTGTTGAATGTGATATCCTTCCCACCATAATCTTGCTTTGAGATTCGATACGATATCCAGAATGGTGACGGTAACATTGTGAAAACCATGTGAGGCAAAATGTTTCAACTCCAAACTCATTTCATAGTTAGTGTCACTATTGTATTTATTCACTTGGCTTCTATGTAGATTTATACGAATATGAAGGTGGTTTTTTGACTGGCCTATGTATTTCAAATCACATACTTTGCATTGTAGACAATAGATGAAATTAAAAAAAAAATGAAATTAAATGAAAATAAAATGAAAAATTAAACTGTTACTGTAAATTAAATATCCAAAAACATCAAAATTCCATCACAACCATAATATTCATCACAAATAACAAATCACCAAACTAAAAACATTACAAAACAACCCTGTACAATTCCATGACCCAAGTACAAATATCCCCAAAGCACCTATTACAAATTTAACTTTTAAAACACCAATCCACTTCATTTTAAACATATCTATAACATCGCTATACATCCGTCTGCTCAAACGTCATATGCACTTCTATTGAAATAAAAATTAAAACTTTCCGTTACGGTTATACTGTAAAACTTGCGCATGACGTCGCTTAGAAAACGCCTTGGGAATCCCTTTGCAATAACCTCAATCAGGAAATGATGATCGCAATCATAATGATCTATTTTACAGCCATTTAATCTTTTGCTACGTATCACACAGTTTAATACAATATTGAGGAATACATTATGATGTAAACATGTATTCCAAAGTATTATGTAATTTATTTTAAATGTGAAGTCATTACCTTTATCATAAAGTCAAAAGCCCACCGAACCATTTGATTTCTTGTATATAGTCAAATCAAGGAAATTTGTACTTTAATCTTGATTACGTTCTGTTTCTGTAAAAGATAAGTTGTCTGGATAAAAGGTGAAATCCAATATACTATATCGATTACCTGTACATGCGCACAAAATATCATACACGTGACGAATATATATTATTTCATAATATATATTCGTTACGTTTCATATATATATATATATATATATATATATATATATATAATGTATATATATATGTGTGTGTGTATAAATATATATATAAAGAGGTAAGGCCGCATTAAACTCCTTTAAACTGCTTTGCAACTATGGGGTTATTTAAAGCGAATGAGATTTTTCACAAAAAATTTCGTAATAAAATGCCTTTTCTCTGAATCAAAATTGTCAAAGAAAAATTTAATTGAATTGAATGTAAACAATCTTATATATGTAATTTCTATGTTATCACTTCTATTGTTCCTAAAAATTATGTTAATGTCTAAACACAATATTTCTATGGGAGCCCCACGGTGTGACTTGTAGTCACATATGACCAAGAATGTAGTGAATCTTAAAAATTATTTTTTACTTTAGTGCATTTTACTAAAAGAAAGCCCATCATCTTGATAATCATCGAGACCATTAATAGAAATTCCTAATTTGTGTCACTGTTCCCTTGCAATATTTGAATCTATCACATACGCCGACTTCGCTTGTTCTAGGCACTTTTTGAACCCCAATATTTTTTGTGGGTTCCTCAAACCCTCACTATTTTTGTGTGAACTTAGTGGGGAAAATGTAGACATATATGCATAAATTTTGCCTTTCATTATCCATTCTTTAAGTTTTTCCGTTATTTTCGTCATTCATCAACGTTTACTATAAAGCGTGTATATAAATCTACCCCTCAGACTATGTATTGCGTTCTGGGTATAAGATTTTAACTCGGAAATGATTTAAATATAAATTTGTTGACATGTTTAACATTGGTAAAAATACCTAAAAATAAATTTTATATTTTTTTATTACATTTATAAAAATCTGATGTTAGCAGCACATGACTTTCCTTATACATTGCAATGAATTTACTCCTTTTATAGTAAAAAAAATGATATAAGATACGAGGTACTGTGTTTTTACCGTGGAATTGTACATTTGGCGATTTTCCGGATGACAGCACGTAAAACTATTTCAAAATACCCAATTAACTTAAATTTCGCGCAACTCTAAATAAACGATTATCAATATTGATAGCATTCTCAATAAACGGTGTAGTCTGTATATTAAAATATTTGAATAATTAATTCATCAATCGTCATTTTCATTACTTTAGTGTCATTTTTGCAATTTTGACGATATTTTCGTCAATCTTGATTGAAATTTCACTAAATTAAGATACGAGGTACTGTGTTTTTACCGTTGAATTGTACATTTGGCGATTTTCCGGATGACAGCACGTAAAACTATTTCAAAATACCCAATTAACTTAAATTTCGCGCAACTCTAAATAAACGATTATCAATATTGATAGCATTCTCAATAAACGATGTAGTCTGTATATTAAAATATTTTAATAATTAATTCATCAATCAAGGGTCATTTTCATTACTTTAGTGTCATTTTTGCAATTTTGACGATATTTTCGTCAATCTTGATTGAAATTTCACTAAATTAAGATACGAGGTACTGTGTTTTTACCGTTGAATTGTACATTTGGCGATTTTCCGGATGACAGCACGTAAAACTATTTCAAAATACTCAATTAACTTAAATTTCGCGCAACTCTAAATAAACGATTATCAATATTGATAGCATTCTCAATAAAATATATAGTCTGTATATTAAAATATTTTAATAATTAATTCATCAATCAAGTGTCATTTTCATTAATTTAGTGCCATTTTTGCAATTTTGACGATATTTTCTTCAATCTTGATTGAAAGTTCGCTAAATTAAGATACGAAGTACTGTGTTTTTACTGTTGAATTAATTGTACATTTGGCGATTTTCCGGATGACAGCACGTAAAACTATTTCAAAACACTCAATTAACTTAAATTTCGCGCAACTCTAAATAAACGATTATCAATATTTATAGCATTCTCAATAAAAGATATAGTCTGTATATTAAAATATTTTAATAATTAATTCATCAATCAAGTGTCATTTTCATTTATTTAGTGCCATTTTTGCAATTTTGACGATATTTTCTTCAATCTTGATTGAAAGTTCGCTAAATTAAGATACGAAGTACTGTGTTTTTACCGTTGAATTAATTGTACATTTGGCGATTTTCCGGATGACAGCACGTAAAACTATTTCAAAACACTCAATTAACTTAAATTTCGCGCAACTCTAAATAAACGATTATCAATATTTATAGCATTCTCAATAAAAGATATAGTCTGTATATTAAAATATTTTAATAATTAATTCTTCAATCAAGTGTCATTTTCATTAATTTAGTGCCATTTTTGCAATTTTGACGATATTTTCGTCAATCTTGATTGAAATTTCGCTAAATTAAGATATGTGTTTTTACCGTTGAATTGTACATTTTGCGATTTTCCGGATGACAGCACGTAAAACTATTTCAAAATACTCAATTAACTTAAATTTCGCGCAACTCTAAATAAACGATTATCAATATTGATAGCATTCTCAATAAACGGTGTAGTCTGTATATTAAAATATTTGAATAATTAATTCATCAATCAAGTGTCATTTTCATTACTTTAGTGTCATTTTTGCAATTTTGACGATATTTTCGTCAATCTTGATTGAAATTTCGCTAAATTAAGATACGAGGTACTGTGTTTTTACCGTTGAATTGTACATTTGGCGATTTTCCGGATGACAGCACGTAAAACTATTTCAAAATACCCAATTAACTTAAATTTCGCGCAACTCTAAATAAACGATTATCAATATTGATAGCATTCTCAATAAACGATGTAGTCTGTATATTAAAATATTTTAATAATTAATTCATCAATCGTCATTTTCATTACTTTAGTGTCATTTTTGCAATTTTGACGATATTTTCGTCAATCTTGATTGAAATTTCACTAAATTAAGATACGAGGTACTGTGTTTTTACCGTTGAATTGTACATTTGGCGATTTTCCGGATGACAGCACGTAAAACTATTTCAAAATACTCAATTAACTTAAATTTCGCGCAACTCTAAATAAACGATTATCAATATTGATAGCATTCTCAATAAAAGATATAGTCTGTATATTAAAATATTTTAATAATTAATTCATCAATCAAGTGTCATTTTCATTAATTTAGTGCCATTTTTGCAATTTTGACGATATTTTCTTCAATCTTGATTGAAAGTTCGCTAAATTAAGATACGAAGTACTGTGTTTTTACCGTTGAATTAATTGTACATTTGGCGATTTTCCGGATGACAGCACGTAAAACTATTTCAAAATACTCAATTAACTTAAATTTCGCGCAACTCTAAATAAACGATTATCAATATTGATAGCATTCTCAATAAAAGATATAGTCTGTATATTAAAATATTTTAATAATTAATTAATCAATCAAGTGTCATTTTCATTAATTTAGTGTCATTTTTACAATTTTGACGATATTTTCGTCAATCTTGATTGAGATTTCGCAAAATTGGCGATATGTCGCTAGATTACTCGCCGAGTTTTCAAATACATCACCAAGTGTTAGTGACAAATGGAGAGAAGAACATTTTTGATGTACTAGAAGGTATGGCAGTCATATTCTGTAAATCAGAATTTGCAAAACATTACTTCTCATTTAGAGTCATTTTTATGAATTCAGTGATAATTTTGTTACTTTGTCAAAATTCAAAAGAATCTCCAAGTTGGAGATATCGCGCTAAATTTCTTGCCAAGCGTTACGGATGGGCGGGGAAACGGGTTATTCGGATAGCCTACTCTTATGTTTTCTCCAAGATATTGTACTTTCATCAATTAGTTGTCCTTTTCATTGATTTAGCGTCATTTGTATCAATTAGGTGAAATCTAATTAATTTTGCAACATTTAAAAAAGTCGCTAAGTTAGCGACAATCCTCCAACATCTCGTCAAGCTTTATGGAGGGAGAAATAGGTTATTCTTATAACAGATAAGTGACTATTGGCGTCCAAATTCAAAAGTATTACCTCCCAAAAGTATACGTTCTCATGAATGGACGATCTAGAACCGCGAGAATAATGTCACCAATTTTACTTATGAAAAGTGAACATATTTCACACTAGTTAATATTTTTTTTTATTTTATGAATTTTTGATAATTTTTTTTTTAAATGTGCAAATCTCGAAAACGGTTTATGCTAGCATTCTAAAATTTAATTCAATCGCTTTCTAATGTAAAATTACATCATAAATTTATGTAACTGTATTAAATGTTTTGATTTTTTGATGATTATTTTAAAATTTCACTAGAATATTTAGGGGGGGGGGGGTTCTGAATATTCGATTGAGTATAAAAACAGTGGGCTACAGTATTCATGGATTGTAATTTTTGTACCAAATTTCGTTCGTGAGATATCGTCTCTACAGATTCACACACACACACACACATCATATCAATAATGTTTTCATGGATGCTTGAAACTTTCATGGATGCTTGAAACTTTCATGGATGCTTGAACTTGTTCATGGATGCTTGAAACGTGCTCTCTCGTCGAAAACTCGGATTCAAATTTTCGACCCTGTCACAATTCTTTCCTTATACATTATTTATATATGGGAAAATAATTAAGTTTGAAATTCACACAGCATCTGTAAAATGTATATAATAACACTGCGCCTAGAAAGGCAAAATAAATGAAATAAATGATTTTTTAGAGAATTTTTTTTTAGGTATTTAACTATAATTTGCTTCAATTTAACATTTCTGACGTTTTATTGTGTCTGAAAAATTTGGTAACATTAAATTATTTTGAAAAATGCATGGGTAAATTGATTTCAAATTTTTGGAACCCCCAATAATTTTTCAAGTCGGCGCCTATGGAATCTATTAATTTGTAGTGAGAATCATTAGCTGGCAGTGTAGAAAATTGCATTTTTGCCTATTGATGTCATAGATGAACTTGGTATGCGACTTTAAGCTCTTCTTGTAAAAAATACGTTTACATTTGTTAAATGGCATTATATTTCAGTTACGAACGAAAAAAACTATTATGCGCACCAGCTTCAATTATCCATGAATTCCACCAATAGTCCTATTGAACACGTGAGGGAAAGTCATCATATCTATCACCGCCTGGAAGTGGCACAGCATCATTGTACGGTTTCGTAAAGTTTCCAAGAATGCCGGTTGGGTAACGTACAGTTATGTATGAGCAGTAACTTATAGTTGTTGATATCAAGAAATTTGTTCCTCTTTATATTAGCTGGAATGAATAAACTGATAAACTAATGTGAAACATAAATTGCAAAACTGACATATACACTCCTTTGCAGAAAATAAATAAATAAATAAAAATAAAACGAAGCACCATGAAGAAAGTGACTGTTTTTATTGAAATTATATATGCGTACAGCTTATACACAGGTAATGAAATGATTACAAAATCAAAGTCGCAGGACCGATCAATGGTTAGCAATTGCACATTGAGTTTTCAAATCAGTAATTGGTGAAACTCACCTTGGAGGCAATGCATGTTTGTATAGTCTAGGTAAGGGATGATACAGTTTCCTAATGTCATCCTGCGATACATTCTGCCAGCCATTCCTCAATTGTTGCTCTAGATCTGATACATTTCGGGGGTGCCAGAATCTGGCGGTCTAGCATGTTCCATACATGCTGGATTGGTGAAAGGTCTGGTCACCTTGCTGGCCAAGGAATAGTGTCAACAGCACGGATACAGTCCACAGATATGTGAACCGTATGTGGCGTGGCATTATCTTGTTGGAAAATGACCCCATAATAACGTGCCATGAAGGGTAACCCAAACAGCCACAGAATTTCATCAACATATCGTTCAGCTGTTAAAGTTGTACGCAGGATGACTGGAAGCGACCTGCTGCCGTAAGAGATAGCAGCCCACACCATCACACCAACGGTAATGGCTGTGTGCCTGTGTAAAACAAAGGCTGATTGGGGACGCTGGCCCTGGCGCCACTACACACGTACCCGATGGTCATCTGCTGAAAGACTGAAGCGTGATTCATCTCTGAACATTATCCGATGCCAGTCTGCTGACAGCCATGACGTTCAGCCGCGAAACCACTCCAAAAGACTCTGTCAATGCTGCGATGTTACAGGCAGACGTCTTAATTGCCACCGTGTGCGTAAGGGCGTAACCCTACCTCAGCTAAGCGCCGTGAGAAGGTGGAAGGTACCTCGGGTGGTATGGAAGAGGCTGTAACACGTTGGATGACAGACTATGATGCCTTTGGGCCAGTTCGAGCCTATTGCGCAATCATCCGATCTTGCCTCGCATTAGTGCATCTTGTCTCTCCTGAGCTTTCATTCCGTCGATGAGTTCCTTGCAGCAAAGATTGCTGCCAGCACCTTTGCACAGCAGTGTCCGTTCGGTGCAGGTGACGGCCTATTGCTCGGTATGACCAGCCAGCTTCACGCATCCCGAATATACGACCACGTTTGAACTGGTCTAATTGCTTATAAATGTCTTCGGCAACATCGTAACGGCATTATTAGTTGTATCTCCAAGGAACTGCAACGCCGATAACGAGCAAAGATAAACAGTCCACATTTTTAACCTGTTTTATAGGATGCTATTTGCGCAGTAGAACGCACGCTGTGATCGACGTTAACGCTCATTGGCCTTGCAAATTTAACCATTTGCGTACTTGACATAAAGAATTTAAATGCGAAATTTTGAGATGATGGGATTGCTTTTTAGTGGTGCTTCGATTTTTTTACAGAAGAGTGTATTATCTGTAATGAAATGCAAGTAGATTATTCGATGTTCTCTTTAAAAATACGGGTTATCAATATATATTTTTAATATGAATTTAATGAATATGTTTTTAAAACATGTAAATTATTTTTATAATAATTATTTATTATTATAAAAATATTTATATAATATTATTTATAGTATGTAATATTTATATAATAATATTTATATTATGTAATATCTATAAAATATTATATTTATAATATAAAAACTATTTTTATAATAATTATTAAACTTTAATTAAATTACTAACACTTTACAACATAGTTGAAAGTGGGTATGACTTTGTTTATTCTGTCTGTCTGTCTGTCTGTCCATTATCACAATAACTGACGTAAAAATAACTTAATCAAAATGGAATTTTAGTATGTTGTTCAGACGATCTGTGGGACCTATGGGAATATAAATGAATAATATCATCCAAATACTTTTGGATTGAACCAGGGTTGAAACATTGAAATATATTGAACCTTATGGGACCTAATTTTTCAAACAGTTTTTAAGCAAATTTAAAATTCACAAATTGCTTCGAAAGTTCCAAAAAATATTCAAATTATGCCATAAAATATATAAAAAAAATTTCAAAATATATTCAGTAGTTTTTTAAATAAAAATTAAAATAATAATTACACCTTTTATATGAAGAGATCACGTGACCATTATATGAAGAGATCACGTGACCCACTTCAAAATAAGATATGCCATCCATTTTGTGTTAGAATCGTGATTTTCAAAATTCTTTTTAATTCATATTTAGTGTTGTATCTGTCCTAAAACCGCTTTATTTTTGTTTAAATTCTGTACATCTGCATACTGAAATAACGCAATTACAATATATTTGAATTTAAATGATTACCAAATTTTGATTATTTCTACAACGAAGCCTAATTTTCACTTATGGAGAATGTAAACACGAAAAAATGTAGAATGAGTTGTATAAGAATTGCTGCATTTCTTTAAAGTAAAATTATTTAGCTCAAGGAGTCATGGAGTCTGCAATACAGCTGATATGAATTTAGCATTCATTGATATTACACTGATAAGCAAACGAATTTTTCGATGAAGTTTTAAGCATAGAGTTAAATAAATTGTACCTCCATGGTTTTAAGTTTTCAAATAAAATGAATTATTGTAGTATTGTGATGAACGAAAGGAATGAAAAAAAGTTTATCCATGAAATGCTGCTTTTATATAGAGATCCAAGAAATGTATATTTCGTTGTCGTTATTTGAATAAAATTCATTTGTTTTCGATGAAGTTTTCTAATACAATAAATTATTGTAGCATTATGATAATTTTTAAAATATTACCGAGGAATTTATCGCATTTTAGAGATGTTTAAATCAGGTAATTTATATTTCAATGCCATTATTTGAATGAAGTTCATTTTTTCTGATGAAGTTTTAAGTTTTCAAATATAATAAATTAATGCAGTATTGTGATACTTTTAAAAATATTATGGAGGAATGTATCGTATTTTAGAAATGTTTAAATAAAATTGCATTGAAGTTGGAAAGTGTTTCATAATCAATGCTTTATGCATGATTGATCTTTCTTTCTTTTAAAATAATAATTTGTTATAATTTTTTTATTATTTCGATGATCACGCTCTCATTGCAGATAAAAGAATCCGTGAATTACTTGCGTACTTTTATTAGCCGATAATTGATTACCGATACCTGAACCTCATTACTGATACTCGATACCAAATTTTTCGGTTGTATTGTCATACTCTTCATCTGTTGCTGCAAAAACATATTAATAAAAAAATTGTCAGATCATTTTTTAACACTTTACAACATAGTTGAAACGTGTTTATGACTTTGTTCATTCGTTCTGTCTTTCTGTCTGTTCGCACTATAACTGCAGTAAAAATGACTTTATCAAAATGAAATTTTAGCATATCGTTGAGACGGTCTGTGGGACATATGGGAATGTAAATGAATAATATCACCCAATCAGTTTTGGATTCAACACGGGTTGAAGGAATGAAATACATTGAAGCCTATGGGATTTAATTTTCAAACATTTTTAAGCGAATTTAAAATTCACAATTTGAAAATTTAGGAAATATTCAAATTATTCCATAAAATATATAAAAAAAATTGAGCAAAATATATTTGGCAGTTTTTTAAATAAAAATTACAATAATAATTGCACCTATATTATATGAAGCGATCACGTGACCCAATTCAAAATAAAATATGGCATCCATCTCGTGTCAAAATCGTGATTTTTAAAGTGCTTTTTTATTTCGATTTAGTGTTGCATCCGCCTTAAAATGGCTTTACTTTTCGCTTTTAGTTCGACTTGCTAGAAGGTGTAAGGAATCTGTTTAGACGGCTGGGAAGTGCCGCACAATTTAGATCAATTTTGGGTGACATCCACAGGGACATTACCCTCCTTCTTCTACCACAAACCTCTCGGAAGGACTTTCGGGTGGACCCACAAATTTCATGTGCTCGTTTTCCGCTAACACATGGGGACAGTTTAAGCAGAGCCAGTAATCGAACTCGGGTTATTATAAGTGCAATCCCCGTGCTCTAACCACTAAGCTATACCACACGACATGGATTAGCTGATACCTGCAGAGACATTAGAACGTGCTATGCGCCGCACCTGTGCAAACCTATATAGATAATGATAAATTCAGCATTTTCATTTCTGTATTTCAGCATTTCAGCATTCAATTTCGAATTTCTCAAAAATGAAACCAATTTTACAAGAAGCTGTAACAATCAAGCTCATCAGAGCCTGAGTTCAATCTCCGAGAAATTAGAAGTTGATACATGGTAGGGCTGAAATTGTCAGTCTTCAAATATTGTTGTATATTTGTGGTATATAACAAATGTTTTGCTATCGTTTCAGATATAGACTATTCCATGTTGATAAACTATAATAAGAGCAAAACAGATCCAAAGATCACAAATAAAACTACTTTTTGTGAGAATATAAATTTCAAATACTTCCTTAAAGGAGACATCATTGTTCCTGTCCAGCTTTCTTTAAAGGAATTTTAGAAAGTTAGATGTAATAATGTTGTTACCTGCAATGAGAACGTGATTCAAGCCTTGAAATGTCTTCAATAGACGGATTTTTCCAATTTGCATAGTGCAGTACAAACAGTATTACTTTCCCTGAAATACATGGTAATGTATAGGAAAAAGTATTGGAATCATACCGAAAATCACAACTCGAGTTTTCGATGGATCTACACGTTTCGAGACCTCTAGAATACGAAGAAAATATTTTTAGCGTGACGTATGTGCGTGTGTGTGTCTCTCTGTCTGTGCAATGTATGTTTCCACTCTAACTAAAAATCTAACAGACAGAATTTCATAAAATTTGGTAGGCAAGTCACTTGCAGGAAACTCTGGTGCTGATTAGTTCTTGGTAGGATTCGTAAAGACAAAACTTGCCTTTTTGGCGAAATGGCCCTCCAAAATTGGCTGTACCCACTCTAGCTGAAAAACTAATGGACCGAATTTAACAGAATTCGGTAGATAAGTGGTTTGTGGGTTGTCCTAGTGCTGATTAGATTTTGGTACGATTTGGAAAGAAATAACCTGTCTTTTTTTGCAAAATGGCTCGCAAAAATCGTCAAAATCTAAAATAAAAAACTACATATGCTCAACTATACCATTAAATGCTTTTTTATACGTAATTTTTGACGGAGAAAAGAATAAGACCATCCCCATTACATTAGCACTTGTCGTACTCGAGATATTTTAGTTTTTAAGTATTTTCTCTACGCCACCTTTGAAAATAAGTCCAGTTACCAAATGAGAACGAAAGTGGAATTAAAAGTGAATTAAATTTAATTAAAATAAAGAGAACGTGAATATAAGTTTGCAGTAAAAGTCATGCGCTGTCCACATCAGATTGTTTTTCTTGTAATCAAAATATGGATTTCATTGGTGCAGGAATTATCACTTGGATCTTCAGGAATTAATGCTATGGAAGTTTAAATTTAGAATACATCTTATTTTCAAATTACAAATTACATTACATTTTATGTAGTTTTAATATTTTTATGATGCCTTTACTCATAGAAATTCATGTTAATGCATTTCGTTCTCCAGTTAGATTCAAATTTAATACACATGGACACACTTGGCCATATTTCTAAAAGGATTTTTAGGAGGTTATAAATAATGCTTCTTTGTCTAAATTTCGTATTTAAAATCTTTTCAAGATCCAATACTTTTTATACCATAGTTCGATATAGTGTGTTTAGAAAAGCATGATATAATAAAGTAAAATGATTAAAATTAAGAAATAGGAATACATTGAATAAAAAGACAGATTTACATCAATTATATTTATTACACATTTAAATTTTGAAAATATAAGTAGAATGTTATAGACAAAAATACAGCTGATAGAAATGATCACAAGAGAAGTATATCTAAATCTTTAGTTATAAAATTAGAATTAATAATATAAATCTTGATTCTGAAGATTTTAGCACTATTACAATATAACATTGAAACCTATTGCAATATAAAAATCCTGTCCAGTCGTTTGACATGTATAAAAATAGATATACTTCTGAAGAGTTTAGCACAATTACGATTTAAAAAAACACATTCAATATTTCAACATTTACAACACTGTGAAGCATAATGCTGAAGATTTAAGCACTGATACAAAAAAAAACCCATAAACTATTTTAACCAGTACAATAATGCAAATTACAATTCTGAAGATGATATCACTAGTTTAATATAAAAATACAGTTAAATCTTTGAATATTTAGAAGAATAGGAATAACAATTCCAAAAATGCAATTGTAATTATGATTATTTCTATTATAAAATAAGAATTCGACTAAAAATCATTTAACTTTTATAAAAATATAATTCACAATTCTGAGAATTTTAGCACTAGTACAATATAAAAAACCCATAATTTTTTTTTAACCAGTACAATAATAAAAGTCACAATTCTGAAGATTATAGCACTAACACAATATAAAAAGTAAAATATTTCAAGGCTTTAGTAAAAAGAATTCACAATTCTGAAAATGTTAGCTATAAAACAAAATAAGAAACCAATCAAATCATTTAACCTTCACAACAATACAGATCACATTTCTGAAAATATTGTGCAATACAAGTGCAATATAAGAAACTCGCCAAATATTTTAGCCAGTAAAATAATGCCCAATTCTGAAAATTTTAGCACTAATCCAATATAAAAAGAAACGTTGAATATTTTAATATTTCCATAAATAAAAATCACAATTTCGAAAGCATTAGCACTAATCTAAAATGAGAAACAGATCAAAATATTTAACCGTTAAAAGAATATAAATCACATTTCTGAAGATTTTAACACAGTACAATGTAAGAACATTATTAATTACCTTGAAACACTTGAATTAGGGGTGAAGGTGCTAAGGAATAATAAAAAATTCAAAATCGCATTTCAAAATTATCTAGCACTTCCTATTGAGCCAGAACCTTGGTTTTGTTGTCATTCAATTCACCTTAGCTGTCAGGACGAAAACATCAAACATTTCGAAAATTCAAATTAAAGGTGGCGATACAAAGGAACTTTAGACTTCAAAATCCTGCAATCGCTATACCATAATTCAAAACTCCATTCCTTTAAAATATGCGCCATTTTATGCTCACGTTTGAAACAGTTTTATACTCACAATTTTTATTTAGTTTGTAAGTGTCATGTTTAGTGACCAATAGCCATTGAGAAACCGCAAAGAGTAGCAAATAAATAGCTAGTATACACAAATAAATTAATTTTACTGAAATCTCCTGCGATTTTTTTGTATTCCAACTCCACTGTTTGCTCACAAAGCTTAAACTTCGCTGGAAGGAACTGCACCAATACCCCACTTTGTACTCTTGCTCTTTTATCAAGAAGGCAGACAGAAGAAACATATAAAATGCAGAAATTTTGCAACGTTTTAAAATTATGAACATTTTTGAAGATGGTAATATTTTTAAATATTTGTTAATAAACTGTGCAGCTAATAAAATATATAATTTCATTTGTAACAGATGGTAAAATTGTGATTTTTTGACCGAAATAGATGTTGAAATATGCTGAAAAGTTCAACTGTAAGACAACTTATCACAACCCTGAATTATTAGCAGACAGTCTAAACGGGTGTAATTATGGCAATTAGGTGTGCAAAATCCCAATAAATTTGGGAGTTCTAGAATTTTACTAGCATAAAACGATTTTGAAACTGTCAACAGTCCTAGCTGAGCAGGCACTTATTTATAAAACACAAAAATTTTAGCAGTAAAATATGTTATTAATACTAAGATACTTCTGAACTGAAAAGGTGGTTTTTATTTATATACAAAGAACTGAAACTTTAGCTCACTTTTTGATGATATTTCTGGTTACTGCTGTTCATCAGCAATGATAATGTTGAACGTTTTTCTGGACAAAATTTAAGACTCCTTCTGTATATAAGTTAGCACGTATTTTGTCACGTCAAAAAAAATTATTTAAGATGTTAAAGTAAATGAAATAATAATTGTTCCTACATTGTACATTTTAAAATACAATATAGTTTGGAAGAATACTTCAACAGTCCCAAAAAGTTTTCCAGTAAAATACCAAAAATCTAGGTTAACTCCTAAATAGTTGAATATTTTGATCCTTAGCACCATTATCTGGCCCTTTCTGGTGGAGGATAATTTTTGTACTTAAATAGAAATAATTTTATATATAGATTTGAATATACCGTAAAATTTGGAAAAATGTCCACTTTGGTATACTGGCCACCTGGCTAAACTGACCGCTTTACCTAAAGAGACCATATCATTTTCATATAGTAGCCACAGCCATTTTCATAAATTGACCGGTTTTCTAAGTCTAAGGGTGGTCACTTTAACCAGGTTTTACTGCAATCTGTTCTATTTTGTAGTGGGCATTTCTGGACTTAATTTTTGATACACAAAACAAATTTGTCACATAAAATGTATCACATAGAAATATATTCCAAAATAAAAACTTCATTTTATCTTTAAAAATAATAATTTCAATTTGAAGTATTATATTTTGAGACACAAAATATTCGAAAAAATTTTACTCATTTTCCTCGTCTATATAACTTTCGTTTGACTGTTCAAAGAGTGGATACGTAATTGATATTCTTCTGAAAAAATGTATATAATGACACATCATTTTAATAAAATTTAATTTATTGAATTTTTAGTAATATTATAATATACCTAGTATTTTAAAAGTTCGGAGCAAAAGGAAAATGCGATAAAAAATATCTATGGGTCGGAGAAACATGCGGTTTGCAGATTAATATTTACAATGGTGCGGGATTTTGTACGGCATGAAAAAAAATTAGTTCAAAATCTCGACACAAGGGAGCGTTTCTGCAAAGAAGACAACGAAAGGTAATAATTGTGAAATGACATATTTTATTTCAGCATGATTTACAGCCGCAAGTGCTCAATGTGTCCACCACCACAATCCAGTACTGAGTGCAATCGCGGTATTACGCCTGATATAGTATTACGCTGGTATTACGCAGTATTAGGCGTAATACCGCGACTGTACTGGAATGTAGTGGTGGACACATTGAGCACTTGCAGCTGTAAATCATGCTGAAATGAAATATCTCATTTCACAATCATTACCTGTCGTTGTCTTATTTGCAGCAGTACATCCTAGTGTCGAGATTTTGAACTATTTTTTCTTCATGTCATACAAAGTGCCGCACCACTGTAAATATTAATCTGCAAACCGCATGTCTCTCCGACCCATAGATAATTTTTCATCGCATTTTACTTTTGCTCCTAACTTTTGAATCATCCGATATATGATTATAATTTAAAAATGTTAAATTTATACACTTTCCAGTTTTATAAACTCCTTTAAAACGTTTAAATATGAAATTAAAATATTTCTGATATTTATAACTAATGCGTGTTTTCAAACATATTTTTTTCATTTACTCAAGTAATCTTACGACAAAAATAAATTAATATTCTTTTTTATAATCGAAAATATTATGAACGCTACTTTTCTTAAGATAATTTCTTTCTTGGTATTCACATTCAATTAATTCTGAACTTTTATGTAAAATTATAAACATTGAATATTTTAACTGTTACTAACACTATTTTAAAAATAATTTTTTTCATTAAAATCTGCTTTCAAATAATGACAAACCGTTAAATAGTGTAATCTTTGCATTGTAATTTTTAACAAAGTTTAAATGATTTAAGTATTTGAGTTATTTTCATCATTATAATTTCTTCCAATTCAATCCTCTTCTCTACTATCTTCATCGACTTCCTCTGCTCGAGGAGAATTCAGTGCTCTATTTTCTTGAGAATCCCTTAGGACTATTGAATCTGGTTCGGAAGATGACGAAGATGATGGTGCAGAATATAAATTTGAATCATCCACTTCATTGTTGTTGGCTAGATATAATAAGTCTTCAGGGCTCCAAGATTCAACTGATGGTGGCCGATTTCTTGCTCCTCCAACTGAGATGAAAGGATTCCTATGGAGAAGTCTTCTAATACGGCTAGAACGCACAGGTAAATTTCTTGGATTTCTAACTTCAAGCCCAATCCGAGAAATTCGTCTCTCTGTGCTTCTAGAAATGTTTGAATTAAACCCTACTGCACATATTCTTGAAACATCCATGCCATGGCTCTCAAAGTTTCCAATAACTCCTTGCACTTGATTCTGTATTTGGTATATATGATTTAATCTGTTCCAGTTGAGCTCAGTTTCTGAAGGCGGCGGGGTCATAGTCAATATGCCCCGATTATAATCCACATCTGGGAATGGATTTACATATGCTTCATCTGAGTTTGCAGCATATGTAGAACCCATATTTGTTACATTCATCTCCAGGGGATAACATCCGTCTTCAGACGCATTTGGAGATCCTAGTCTTAAATTGGAGTTCGCAGCAACTGTTGAATTCACATTCCTTATATTCATACCCAGCAAATTATCCATGTCTGGGGATTCATTTGAAGATCCATTTCTTTCATTTGAGTTCACAGCAGCTGTCGAATTCATATTACTTATATTCATCTCCAGTGAATTAGCCATGTCTGGGAATTCATTTGAAGACCCATTTCTTACACCTGAAGCCGTAACGGATGTCGAATTTATGTTCCATATATTCATCCCAAACAAACTAGCCTTGTCTGGGGATTCATTTGAAGACATATTTCTTTCATATGAGTTCAAAATAGCTGTAGAATTCATATTAGGTATGTTTCTCTCCATCAAATTAACAATGTATGGGGATTCATTTGAAGATCCATTTCTTATATTTAAGTTTGCAGCAGCTGTCGAATTCATATTCCTCATATTCTTCTCCAGTGAATTAGCCATGTCTGGGGGTTCATTTGAAGACCCATTTCTTACATCTGAAGTCGTAACGGCTGTCGAATTCATATTCCTTATATTCACCTCCAACAAATTAGCTATGTCTGGGGATTCACTTGAAGGCATATTTCTTTCATATGCGTTCAAAGCAGCTGTAGAATTCATATTATTTATGTTTCTCTCCATCAAATTAACAATATATGGGGATTCATTTGAACATCCATTTCTTATATTTGAGTTCAGAGCAGCTGCTGAATTCATATCACTGGCATCCGTTTCTAATTCATCCGCATGGTTTTCAGAATCTTCAGAATCTGATGCTGGCGTTGGTTCAGGATCCATGGCTAAAAGTACAAATATGAAACTGACAATTTAATTTTAATAATTTGATCATCTATATAAATAAAATTGAAAATCTGTCTGTCTGTCTGTTTCTTTGTCCCATCATCACGAGAGAACGGCTGATAAGTAATATATAAACTAAATCAATTGCTCCCAACCTTTTGAAGCTTATAACCGCTTTGATCTGAATTTAATGTTTTAATTTATATTTTTTATTAGATTCAGTATCCACAATTTGCAACTGCAATTTGCTGCTGTATCATTAATAAGAAATTTAAGCAATCAGTAAAGTAATCTCTGCTCTACAGTATAATTCGAAACTTTCTCTATGAACCTTAATGGGGGGTAGGATCTTAAAAGTAAATGAATTTCGTTAATGGATATATGTGCTACACTTTGGAGCTATAGGGCGCTGTATTATGCCTTGCAATTGGTCAATTTTTGAAACAATCATTCATTACTCTGATTTTATGCTTACTATATAAGACATTTCACATCGACTGAGATGGCCAACAAGCATCTAGCGTATAGGAATGCTAATGGAAACAGGAAGATCGGCTGTAAGATTATCGGTACAGTCGTATAGCATTTCCTCCATTTCTACTGGCAGCTCCATACGCTCCATAGGTGTCAGCCTTACTATCCTGATTGTCCGACCTACCCGAAGGGTAACGTATCTGTTTGGATTACCCGGAGAGAGATACCCAAGTGAGCCCGGGACTTAACGTTGTGACAACCTTAGGAAAAGTATATTTCTTCTTCTAATCCATCATATCTCGTATAGGATTTCCCATCCACAAATCTATCGTAGCTATACTCCATATTGATACGGGGATGGTTTTGTGCGGCGTCAGTGATATAACAGTGGACTACTGCGTGCGACCTTCCGCTATAACCACTGCACTATGCCGACCCAGAGATGCGTGTCAGACATCCCTGCATTCTTTCTTTCTTTCGCACCAGGGAATCTGATCTACCCGAAGGTCGAAAGCCCAGACCACTCGACTCATCTTGAGATATGAGCAGCTGTTTGAGTGGTCGGGATCTACCCGAAAGTGTGACGTATCTATTGGGACTGTTGGAACAGTACCAAACAATTTAGATCCGAACCCAGCGGGGGCGACATCCACAGGAACCGTGCACTTTTTATAATACCACAAACATTTTGGAAGGAATACCAGAACCATATATTTAACGTGCCCGTAATTTGCGTGAACACGGTGACAGTTTAGGAAGAGCTGGGAATCGAACTCTGGCCCGCCGACTGCAAATCTTCATTCTCTAAGCACTGGGCTATCCGCTTCCAGCATTTGAAAAATGCTTCTTTTAAAACATGCGAATTCCGCATTACGTATGTTTATGGCATTTAATACCAAAGGGTGACGTCTGCATGCATGTATTTATTTACGAAAAATGCTAATGTTAGAGCCCTAGAAGCATGTTTTTGTAAAACGCTAAGCGTCCATATTTGAAGAGCGCCCAGCAGCTAGGATGAATGTCTGAAATGAAGTTGTGTTAGAATACAATTTTGACTCGGTTGCTCTCACTGTTCTATTCTTTTTGTCTCTTATACACTAAAGATTTGAATAATTGGTTAGCAGTTCTTTTTTCGTACTGTCCACTACTTTTGTTACAAGGACTTCGTTTAAAATACCTCGGTTGCTCTCACTGTTCTGCTGTTTTCTGTTTCTTATACATTAAAAATTTGAATATTTGGATAGTGGTTCTATTTTGGTACAGTCTAGTACTTTTCAGAAGGATTCTTTTTAAAATGACTCGGTTGCAACTTTTGTAGATACAGGGTGTCCCAAAAATGACTGACACATTTGAAAAATGCATAAAAAAAACAGAAAACGATATAAATCTAGCGTTTCCTGCATTGTACTTAGGAAACCAGGGAGTTGTATTCAACCAATTTTCAAAATTTGTTACAAATGTCACCAACAGATGGCGCTGCTGAATTGGAAAAACAAATAAACGGTATCACCATGTTGCAAAAACTACAAAACGATGTTTTCAAAATAACCACCATTTGCAGCAACAACATAGCGCAGTCTGAGAATAAAATTCACAGACACCTGTGCAAACATTTCAGCCAAATGGTTCGGTCAAGAAATATCCGCTGTTCCAATGAATTCCCATTTTCAACGAATAAACGAACAACTTGAATTCTTTGAGAAACACACGCTAGCAGAATGCTGAACAAAATACAGAATGTCAATCTGACAGTATGCGTTTCCCTGCAGTTCTCAGAAGCCTCTGCCCACAGTGAAAGAGTCCTAAAATTTCAAGACATGGTGAATTTTCAAAGACGGAATCTGATTGGTCACGATCTAAATCGGCTCAACGTGTTATTTTTCAGCTGGATCCATTGATGGTTGTCTTGCATCTTGCGTTAATTTGTCATGTATGTGCGTAATTATTATTATAAGTAGTTTAGAATTCTAATTTTATATTGTACAGTTGTTAGTAAATATAATTCATAACAATTCAGTTGATGCTCTCTTTATGACTAGTTGTAAAATGTATAATTTAGTTATTCGGAGAGAATTTACTGATACAAATGAAGACTATAAACTACTGAAGACTATATTTTTTTTTTTTTATTATTTACTTTTTTTATTAACTATTACTATTAATTTATTTTATTATTATTAAAACATGCTAAAATTCCAATTTATAAACAAAAGAGACTTTTTCAGCATTTTGGTTTTGAAGCGATATGATAGATTCTATGTACATATGAATATGCATATGTGTAAGTCTAAATTCAGTTTTTATAATGGAATTTTTATCTTGCTTCGACAATGTAAATTTTAAGGTTATATAGGAAGTTTTCTAGACTTAGTATATAAGAAGTCTGTGTCAATTTCAAATTTCCCTGTGGCATGTGCCTTAAAAAAATGATTAATGTAAAAATATACAAATTGTAAATTACAAAGTAAGCATTTATTAACCAGTATTTATTAGTCAATATTAACTACAAAAACCTAATTAATATGGCATCGTATCACATGCTAAATAAGTCTGGAGTTCCTGTATTAAACATTACAAAAATTTTAATTCTGAAGCATTTAAGGAATAGTATGAATAAAAAATATTAAAATAAATGAAATATATATATATATATATATCTGCTTTTGAGCATCCCAATTTTTATTTCTAGCTTTTATACATTCTTCCAACTAATTCATAGTTTTTTCATGTACTTATGTGGTTTTGAATAGAAATGTAATGTATTTTAGGCATTCATTTGAAATATTTTGATCAATTTTTTTACATCTCTGATACACATCATCAATATTTTTGCAAATTGGTGGAAATGAAGGGAATCTTGTCGTGTAAGAAAATTGTTTCTGATAGTTTTTAGGATAAGAGGGTTGGAGAGATTAGAAAAAAAACTATCCCAACTTCTTTCTGTGTTTCTAAAACAGACTCTAACTCCTTGAAAAAAAAAATGTTTAAGTAACAGTAAGTCAATCAACACAATTTTCAAAAATTAAATGAATTGACAAAATGAAATTTAATCTAAATAAAACTGAAATTTAAATTTTAAATTTATTTGAACTGATGTCAATGTTTAAAAATAAATTATTGACAAAAAAATAACAGTTATAATTTAATGAAAAAATAAACACATTTATTATGCTTTTAGCTGATAATTTTATTATGGAAGCAGTTCTGATCATTTTAATCTCATTTGTAGATATAATTCATATTTTTTGAAGCATTTAAACATTTAATATGTATAAAAAAAGTTTTAATGTGTTCGATCGAAATTGACGTTATTGAATATATTTCCCCAATAAGACGTTTTAGTTTATATATAAAATAATAGATGGCGCCACCTCATACGAAATTTATATTTGGAGTTGCTCAATTTTCGGACCCCTTCACTGTGGGTTGACCACACCACCGCAGCGCCATCTGTTGGTCACTTTTGTAACGAATTTTGAAAATTAGTTGATTAAAATTCCTTGATTTCCCAAGTACAATGCAGCAAACGTTACATTTCTATCGCCTTTTTTTTTAATGCATTTTTCAAATGTGTCAGTCACTTTTGGGACACCCTGTATATGCAAACCGATTTAAAATGGCTCGGTTGCTCTCGTTGTGCTATTGTTTTTTGTTCCTTATATATTAAAGGTTTGAATACGTTGTTAGCAGTTATTTATTGGAATAGTCCAAATGACTCGGTTACTCTCATTGTTCTGCTGTTTTCTGTTTCTTAAACATTAAATGTTTGAATAGTAGGTTAGCGGTTCTTTTGTGGTACGGTCCACTAATTTTTAGAAGGATTTCATTTAAAATGACTCAGTTGCACATTTTGTAGAGATAGGCGACACGATTTTATTGTTTTTTCCTTATTTATTAAAGGTTTGAAAAAGTTATTAGCAGTTCTTTAATGGTACAGTCCACTACTTTTTTAGAAGGACACCATTTAAAATGACCCTGTTGCTCTCATTGTTATATTGTTTATTGGTTCTTATATATCCACAGTTTGATCAAGTTGTTAGCAGTTTTTTATTGAAACATTCCACTACATTTTTAGAAGGATTCAACTTATCTCCTGTAAATATTAGGAACAGTTTATTCTATTGTTCCCTTTATTCCATGAAAGATTGTTTACAGAGTTTCGAAACACTCTGTGCTTGTAGTTGATGTTTGGAAAGGTTATTAAAATAACATTCACCGAGTTCGCACATTTTGTAGAGATAGGTGACACGATTTAAACGATTGGTTGCTATCATTGTTCTATTGCTTTTTTTGTTCTTTATAAATTAAAGGTTTGAATACGTTGTTAGCCGTTCCTTACTGGTACAAATGACTACCTTTTCAAAAGGATTCGTTTTAAAATGACTCGGTTGCTGTCATTGCTCGGTTATGTTTTGGTTCTTATATATTAAAGGTTTGAATAAGGTGTTAGCAATTCTTCATTGTTATAGTCAACTAATTTTTAGAAAGACTCCATTTAAAATTACTCGGTTGCTCTCATTGCTCTGCTTTTTTCTTTTTCTTATATATTAAATATTTATATAATTGGCAGGGCCGGCTTAAGGCACCGGCAAAGCAAGCACTTACTTGCGGCGGCACATTTCAAAGGCGGCATTTCAGTCAACTTTAAATAAAAAAATCTTATTAAAAAAACTTTCTTAAATAAAAAAATGTTCTGGACCTTAAATAAAAAAAAAATCTGGGGGCGCGAGCAACAGCATTTACAAGGGCAGATGTATGCAAAACAAAAACACTGAGGAAATATTAAACATTTGGTCGCAGATTATAAAAGAGGGAAAACGGCTATCATTAATTCTCCCTGTGAAAAAGAGGACCGGAAGTCTAAATTTGATCGCTTCCAGTATGTCGCCCCTAATTGTTTATCTGGCAACACAAGTAACAACTAATAACTTTAACGCACAGGACGCCCAGTTCAGTCATCAACAACACGCCTAGGGAGGCATATTGACCATTATCTTGAACTGCAAAAGCTTTTATGTGAAACTGGTTTTTGTTAAGTATTCCATAAAAAAATCCAATGAGAGAGGGCACTTTGCTTGAAAGGATGGGGTTCCACCTAGAATTGCCGTGCCAGGATACCCATCCTTTGTAAATTATTCTTCTAAGCTTAAATCCGGAAATCATCTCCCCCAATCACCCAGACCAAGGCTATCTGAAACTTATTCTAGGTGGCCTTGCCCAGACCCACTTCTTTCACATCTATCCCGAAACAGGTGTCCGCACTGAAAGTAATTAGAAAACTGGACAAGAACAGGTCTCAAAAGACATCTTGAGACATCGGTGGACCATTGTCGAATTTATGGGACATACACACCCCATCGGCTGTGAAACATGTGTTTATCAATCATTTTGTTTTGCGAGAAATTTGTTCTGGGGTGAATCAGTTAAGTCGTAAGTTTCGGTGAGAAACGTCAAACATCATTTTTCTTGCCGCAAAAATAGTTTATCGTTTTTCTTTCTAAATGTTATACAGTTTTATTTAATATTATCTAAAATAGTCATCTTGTATTTTATGCAAGATTAAAATTTAAGGTAAGCATGATATAATTATTTTATGATTGTTTAAAAATGGTTTCGATTAACGTATAACATATTAGACCCCCCCCCCCCATCAAGGGAATTCCGATTATTCTAAATTCCAGGTGTAAAATCGGTATATTCTTTAAAGCTTGTGATAGTTTTCGTTATAACGACTTATATACAGCATCTATCGAGTCACTTTTCAGCTAAAAATATTTTACATTTTACGCACAGATCAGTATTTGTTTGCTCTTAGGATGTTATATTAAATTTAGCTCCTTGAAAGTTCTTGGAAGTTGTTTCCTCGTTTTGCTCAATTTTCAGATTTTTTTTTTTCTGTGTGTGTTTTCCTTACCTAATACTGTATTTATTTTTTCTTAAATTAAGAGCATATATCAATATTACTTACGCTATTTAAGGGCAATTTTTATTTTTCGAATTATTAAAATTTTTGGTTATCGGAATTTCAGCTAAAGCGTTTAATTTGAATGGGGTAATTTTTAAAACTAAGACAATATTCAACATATTCAAATGTCGCTTCTTTAAAACTCCTGTTATTTTATAAACTTGAATTCTTTAAACGAAATATATCGGATCATAAAAATATCATTTACATATATTATATTCTGCGTTTAAGTTTTGGAGTAAGAATTCAATAGAATGTAATATTCTTTGGCATTTGAGCATTTACAAAGTTAATAGGAAGGAATTTAATTTTCAAAATAAATTGGAAATCAATTAAAATTTATTTTCTAAATCAACTGTCTCACATGTAGAACCCCAAACTTTCTAATTTTTATTTTAAGTTATCAGAAAAAAAAAATGATGAGCCTCAAAGAATTTTCGTTTTTTCTGGTAAATAAAAAGTAAAAGAAAAATACTGTAAATTTCTTAAACTTTCTTAATTATTTAAATTATGTTGCTATTTAAATGGAACATTTAATTTTTGTATTTTAAGCATGTATTTTTCTTACATTTTTTTTCATTATGCTTGCAGCGTGTCGCATAGAAATGTTCTCTTAGAATATTTTTTAAGCATATAACAAGCCATATTCTTTCAGAAATTTTTATTTCAGTTGATTGAGTAGTAGTATTGCAATGTTGCGAAAACGACATTTGCTCAAATTGCGAAGGACTAGTGAAAAATTTAAAAAATAATAATAAGTCGTGACGTTATTTAGTGTATCGAGTAACAGCCTGACTATGTTCAAAATTTGGCTTCGTTTGGTTCAGTAGTTTCGGAGAGCAGCAGGGTACTCGATTTAGCGATAGACTAACCGACAGACCAATCGACAACAAAAAACTAAAGAATATTTATTTTGTGTTTTGTAATTAGTCCCTTCAAAAGCGTATAGAACTTTAAAAATGATATGTGTAAATACTTACTTCTATTTAGCGAGGAAAGTATAATTTATATCACAACAAACGTTATAAAAATATCCTTTTTATATCTAATTTCTTTTCCTGCAACACATTGAAAAGGAAAGGTATTGGGATGGGGATCAAAAACCGGACGCACGGATTTTGGTAAATTTACCAGTGTTGAGCATCCTTGAATATTAATCAACCATATTTTCAATGATGTCTGTCTATCTGTGCAGTGTTTCTTTCAGGACATTTTGTCTGAGAGGAGAGGAGGAAATAGAACCTCAAAGGAGTTAAATTATCTAATATAATTTTAACTAACTACTATGTAGAAGTAATTACTATATTAGACTGTTAGTTACTATATATAGTAGACTGTTTCAAACTTAATGGGCAAAATTTTTTTTTGGATTTCTAATTCGCATACCTTCCAATTTTATGAGGTTTCATGATATAAGTACACTTGTAAAATTTTAAGATCTTAGGAACATATTAAGTGGCAGCTTAATGCACTCGAAATTTTGAAAACTAAGGCTATTTTATTCGATTTCACCATGCTACTAAATATACTATTATACTTGTTAATATTACCAAACAGATAGTATAAAAACAAAATGAAAAGGCAAGGTGATAATATGTTGTATTAAAACAATTATTTAGTTTTGAAATTTTTCTTGAGTGGGAGTTTAAATAGCTGACGATGATGTTCAACGACTTGAAAAATTAGCTGTCTTTAATCCTCGTCGTGTGTAAGTCAGTCATTGATAACTTTGATTGCAGCTACCTTTTCCTTGGCATGCACATAATCTACTTTATTATCCCAAGTTTGTGGGTCAGTGTCCAGAAAGTCACAGGCAACCTTTAAAGCTGAAAAAAAGGCTGTGAGATCTATTTGAGGCAAAGTCTGATAATGTCTTGTTCATGAAAGTTTTAAATTTTGTTCCATCTAATCTTCTTAAGTCCTGCTTCTACTCTGGCTTTTTCATGGCTTTAATAAGATAAATTTTCTCTTCAACTAGCAAATAGTCTGAGAAAAGTGCTAGTGCAACAAGGTCTTCACTTAAATACCATAGTTGGCCTTTAAGCTTTAAAAATGCAGTTTACGCAACTAGATTGGCAATTTGCATGTAAGACTCTAGAGTTTGTCGTTGGCACAAATCGTTTTTGGGAGCATTATAACTGCTAGGGGCGGAAAACTATGCTTTCACATAGATTGTAAGCAGAAAGAGACAGATTCATTTTAAACTCTGCAGCTCATGCTTACTTAAATTGAACTGCTTACGGAAACAGGATATTTTCAGGCAATAAATTCCCACCTTGCTCGAACATCCATGCTAATCATCCACCTTGCTCGAACATCCATGCTAATCATCCACCTTGCTCGAACATCCATGCTAATCATCCACCTTGCTCGAATATAAGAACCAGGAAGATTACATTTTGTGTTTGTTGGAATAGATTCTGTTTCACCCAGAGTTATGAGAGACAGTTTTATGAATTCTAAATAGTCATGACGGGGTTGATTTTTCAATTGAGCGTGCAAGAATTCTACTGTATCATGTCGCTTTAATTCAAGCCATCGCTTCTCATCATTTGTCAAAACACAGTAAGGTGTATCTTTGTCAATTGGTGCATAGTTGGATAGGTCAAGAAAATACCAATATTCTAGAAATCTACCAAAAAGTGCTACTTGTGGACCCGATGAAGTGAAAAATCCATCAAATACAGCAGTAGCAATTATTTCAAGAATATGGTATCTGCAAGCTAAAAACAGGAGACGCATATTAAATGCCTTTTGAATGACTGAAATAGCACCAGTATGAATCCCGGTATTTACACTTGTAGTGTCAAAACATAAACCTGCGATATATTCAGCTTCCCCATCTCAAGTTGAAACGAACTGAATTATTGCATTGCCCATTTTAAGACCTGTGTCTGATGGTATTTTTGGAATACTCAACAGTTTCTCAACTTGAAAACCTGAAACAACAACTGGCATGCGATCTGCTATTATTCCATCATGGTCTGGTAATAACTTGCCATCAAAGTGACAAACAAGTGGTGTGTTGGGTGAGAACTTTTCTTTGATCTCCCCAATCAACTTACGTACTGTCTTCCTGGATCTATAGAGATAGGCTGATGGCAATGTCAGATCAACTACATTAACTCCAAATGCTTTTAATGCTGGGACAACAATGTACATTGCCTCACGTGGTGTAGTCTTGGTTCTATCTGAGCTTGAAATAAACAATGGATTATCTACCATTTGCCGTTTTTCTGAATATTGAGATTTTGTACTTTTGTAAATGTCAGGTGGTCTTGCATCTGTGTTAAAGCCTCTAGCTCTTTCAGTAACCTGTTGATGATATTTACTTATTGCCGCAGGTTCAACGTCATCATCATCAGTACAGCAGCAGTCAGTTGTTAAATTATATTCGCCATTAATGGCTGTACTAGAATATATTTCATTTTCCATTTCTAAACGTGGCACCTTCATAGCTTTTTCATATCTCTGATATTCTTCAAGCTTTAGTTTCTGCTTCATTTTCTCTTTCTGTTTGAAAATTTTGTCCTCACCAATCCTAATCATATTCCTTGCAGTAAGTTGATTTTGCAAAAAGTCCCAATTTTGAGGAATTTTAATAAGATTTTTAGAACTGGCATGTGCGATGTTGAATAGATTTTCTAATTGATTTAAGAAATTACTTTCCAGTTCTATTTGGCGATGTGTTAGCCTATTTTTGTTTTTGCATATGCTGATATATTTTTCATAAACTTTTTTCAGTTTGGCTACTGCATTTGGCTTTTGAGTGGTTGGAATATTAGCCATTTGCCATAACTGATACAGTTCATCAATTATAATTGAAGAACTTGCAGACAGAGATTGTTTATTAGTTTTGATATTATAAAATTAGCGACAAAGTACTTGCCTGACTGTGGGCAACTGATTAAAATGTTCTTTATCAAGTATGGAAATTGGGTGACCAATTAACCATACCATAGTTGAAGAACGTGTGTTTATGTTTACTTTTGATTTACCTGTTACTGATGAATCACACATCTTTCCTATAAACAAAACAAAACTTCTATTTAGCAAACAATAACTTTTGATATTATTAACTACTGAGTAGAATTTAAGAAAATCTCTTGGAAAACAAAACTGCAAATGCAGTTCAGATAATTGGTTTTCTCCAGAGTACAGCAATCTGTTAAATGTGCTTTGTTTGTTTTTGTTTTGCACTTCACTTCACTTCACTGCTTGGCCTCTCACTTCACTTTGTTAATTAAATATAAATTATTAATTAAATAAAATTACACTAGTACACATATTACATATACTTATTGAAAAAATACCCAATTTTGTAATATTTTAGCTTTTTGAGAGGTCTGTTGAAATTAATACTATGGCTTAAAATTTTTACAGGGTACTTATTTTACCATTCCTTATAATTTAAGCCCATATGCGCGTTATTCAGAAGAATTAATTTTTTTTGAAACAGTCTAAATATATATACATATATGGAAGTAATGAATATGCATAGCAAATACGTATTCAAGCATTGCGAGGAACACTTGCTTCGGCTAAACAAGAAGATGAAAAATTTTAAAATAATGTAAATTGAATTATAATTACAAAATTTCATTCTGAAAATAGTCAATCATGAAATAAAATTATAAAAATAATTCAAATGCTGCCACATAAGAAGTGGAAACAAGGTTAAATTCACAATATTTTGTGAGTTTCTGAATTTATTAGGATTTGATCTGGTAACATAAAATGTATCGGGCGAGGGGGGGGGGAGAATGCTTCGGGAAGGGGTTTCGCACCCCCCCCCCCCAATTTATTTTTGAAAGAAACATCGAGTCTTTGACAATGCAATGATATCTCTATATCTCTATAACAAATCAATGGAATAGAATACAATTCTATAATACTTCTTCAATCACTAAATATCAGAGATTCATTAATTTTCGGGAGAATTGGACAGAAGAAATCCATCAATTTTTCGAACATTTATAATGAAAATTAAGATGAGCATGAAAAGTATAATGTTTAAAAATGTTGCAAATATAAATAAATTCAATTTTCACTTAAAAGCGAATATTATCATTTATATAGGGCGCTAATGTGCACGCTAATGCGTTTTCAAGATATTTTGCATTTTTAATTTGAAACAAGAAAAATAAAAAAAATTAAATACAATCAATATTGTTAAGTTATTACACATTTTGTAATTACTTTTAAGCGGAAATAAATGAATACCATTGTTTAGAAGTTCTCATTAAAAATTTTACTTTATCAAACATTTTAAGCAAATCAAAATATATTTGGTATGCAATCAATAACTGACAGCTTTTGCTTATTTCAATAATTAAAAAAAAAATTAAATGTTTATATTATAATTTTTTACAAAATGATTAATTTTATATGTAAAATTTCATTTTTTAAATTACACCTTTTACAGCACAATACAATGTTTGTTTTGAGGTATTGCATGTTTTTGATTTAAAATATACTTTTTTCTTGCATTATATATACTACTCACTATTGTTAAAGGAATAAATGATTTGTAGACACTTCTAACCAGAAATAAAGGGGAAATATTGATTAGTAGTTATCACTAGTCGTCCTAGAGATATTAAAAAATTTTACTTTCTTACAGGTAGAGATACATATCTCGAAATAATGAAGCGAATTCTCCATAGTAGAAACATAGCAAATCGGTATCATTAAAATCCTGTTAATTTTCAGCCAAATCTAGTTATAAAAAAACTTTAATTTTTGTAATTGTTTTCTAAAAACGAATAAATATAGAAACTTTGATTTTTGGCTAAAAGATTTTATTCATAACAGTTTCAATGGAGGCAAATCATAAGAAATATCTGAAATATGGGAACTCTAAATAAAAAAAAAATCATTTTAGGTCAAGTGCAATGTACAAAAACCATTGAGCTTAATTTATACAGTTAAACATGGCAGTGTTATATATATATATGTGTTTCATCTTCTCTCTATTCTTTCAATGGATTTTCAAATTATATATATATATAACAGTATATATATATATATATATATATATATATATATATATATATATATATATATTGTGTTGAATATTGGACACTTTTGATGTATGATAACATCTTTGTCGGCACCTGGCATGGGGACTATGTCGGCAAATTGGGTTTGACGAAAAAGAGTGAGATTTTGAAAGATTGTAGCTTAGCGTGTAATAGTCGGAGGGGGATGGCAGTGGTACCAAGTGTTAGGCCGAGAATGTATGCGTGTTGTAAGGAGTGGCATACTCAAGAGATGAATGCGATCGAACGCAAAATAAGATAAAAATTACCAAGCAATAATCAAATTGCTAAATTTTATTTCTTTAATTCTGGTACTCAATTAACATTTCGTAATAAATAAGTTTATATCTTATATCTTATTACACCACTATTGGCAGTTTGTAGAAATAAATGATATGTTTGTATAAGCAGTTGCTTCATTTACAAACACTTATGTGATAAGACGTATTCCACGTTGCGGACGTACATCCCCCCAAGTCCTTTTTTAACTATTTTACATTAATGGAATTTTTGCCGGCCATTTCGTAGAAAAAAAATACCGGTTCTATTTTTTGAGGATCTGACAAACTTTTATAGATTAAACAGCTCTACTAGACTACGCTGTGTACCAAATGTCAGATATCTAGAACATAGCAAAGTATGTTCCATCGAAAATTTTATCAAAGAAGTTGTAACAGACAGACACACACACATATTTCATGATGAATTAAATCATAAAATATATTTAATAATAAAATGCATTAACATATATGGAAAGGCATGCATCAGACAACATATTTTTTTAATCTAAAATTGAATAGCATCATTTATACGATGCTAATATATTTCGTTCTTGAGATATAGCACATTTCTTTTTATTTAAAACGAAAAAAATCAAAAGATTTAATCCTACAAAAGATCCATTCGCTTGAAAAACATTTGGAGCAAAATTGACTAAAAACTGGCGATATAGCAGTGTTTCTCTATTCTATTGCATTTATAAAGGTTAACGGAAAATTGATACATACTTAAGAGACCACCATTGGCGATGTATGCGAATACATAACCATGAAGAAGGCAGGTGGTACACTGACCTATGATATACGCTGGACCAGTGGCGGATTTCAGGAGGGGCGATCGAGGCGATCGCCCCCCCCCCCCAAACGCCTGACGAACGTCTACGTTTTAGCAAATAAATTATAAAATTAAAAAATATATATATCATTAGGGAGACACTTTGGGCTTGCTCTCCCTCCCTCAGTTTATCCACGAAATCGCGCCCCCCATAATGAAAGTCAAAAGTCTGCGCCTGGATGTCTTATATTTACAAGATTCAGTACCATCGACTCTTTTAGCGAAAATGAACACGGACGAAGAGTCAGTCACTCCTCACATCTTGGACAGAGCTAAGCAAGAAGTAGCACAGAATAGCCGAACTGGGAGTGGAAGAAATGAACAGTACACTTCAAGTTGAGGTGATTGACTGGAGAACCAAATGGATGCGACAAAATACCGATACGGGCAAAGTACCCAAGTCTGCTTTTGAAGCACTACAGAACTGTGATCCTGCAGTGTAACATGTGATCTACGTGTTACTGAAATTTCTTGTAGCATTACCAATTACTGTAGCAACCGCCGAGCGTGCCGCCCAGGTGGTGAAGTGGATAGCGTCACCGACTGCTGTCTAGTGGGCTTGGGTTCGAATCCCGAGTAAGGCATGGTTGTTTTCCTGAGGATGAAGACGGTCTTCCGCCTTCTGGGTCCTCGTTAAATGAGAAGCTGCACCCTTCAGACCTTAGTCAGTGATGCTTGCATGTATTAATAAACTTTGTATTCTTGTCTTGTGTGTCATTCTCTCTGTCCTTCTTCTGGTGTCACTGGACCTGTATTCGTGCTAATGCAGAAACAGGGGTCATAAGCAACAACAACAACCGCCGAGCGTAGTTTCTCAGCACTAAAACGATTGAAGACATGGCTTCGAAACACAATTAGAGAAGATCGGCTAGTGGGATTGGCTTTGTTGCATGTGCATTATGATATCGCACATTAACAATTTTAGATCGATTTGCTAAAGAAAAAGCAAGAAGACTTGAGTTGATATTATAATGATGATTCTTCCTGGGAGGTGCCAGGGTTTTTGCGATGGACTCCGTAAGGCTGTTAAGGAAAATGATCGACAATAAGCTGAATTGGCAATTACATTTGAATAGTGTTATAGGTACTACCCCCGGCAAAAATTATGGAATCCCTTCCATGTTATTTCAATGGGATACGACGTTCAATACCCTACAACTTTTGATGCACGGATACCCTGAAAAACCCTTTTTGAGCGAAATTGAAGAACTTTAAATGCTTAACAAAACAAAAAATATGTGAAAGATTTTGCACTTTTCATTATTTAATAATTCACGATCAAAAAATGGGAAAAAAGCTAGAGATGGAAAGAAAAAACTCGTAAAAACTAATTTGGAATAATAAATTTGATCATGGAAAATCATTAAGATATAGCTCCTAATGTTTATATGATCAAATTTATTATTCTAAATTAGTTTTTACGAGTTTTTTCTTTCAGCCTACAGCTCTTTTCCCATTTTTTGGTTGTGAATTATTAAATAATGAAAAGTGCAAAATTTTTCAAACATATTTTATTTTGTAAAGTTTTTAAAGTTCTTCAATTTCCCTCAAAAAGGGTTTTTTAGGGCATCAAAAATTGTAGAGCATTGAACTTCGTATCCCATTGAAATAACATGGAAGTAATTCCATAATTTTTGCCAGGGGTAGTAAACTCTATCAAACCATTGGTCTTTTCTTTTGATGTTTTTGCGTAATGTTTTTGCGTGATGTTTATACGTGATGTTTTTCGCGTAAAAATTTATTGATTCCTGTGCAGCTAAAAATGTAAAAAAATGGGAAAATGTAAATCAATGTTCAGTGCTTATTAATACCTATATTAACTGCATTTACTCATGTTCATCCTCCTTTTCTACCACAATCTAAGAAAAATAAAATGCATTTGTATTGTATCGTATGATAACCATATTTAGTGAATAGAATATAAATGTGTGTTTATTTAGTTAATATTCAGTATTAATCTTCTCACATGGAAATCTCTTACTTGTGTGTACTTTTGTGTATACTTAATACAGAATATAATTTCGGTTACCTTACACCTTTCTGGTAGGTCGGACGGTCTGGGTCTCAACAACAACAACTGAATATAATTTAGTTTCCTGTTTCGACTTCAACAATAAGATTGTTTCCTTATATAGTCACGTAATTTTTTTTTCTTCCAATCTTCATTGTTTTGCTTTGGTCTTAAAAAAATGATAGACCGTATTTTATAAGCTGCAAAGAACTTACTATAAACTTCCGAATTTGTTCTAGTTATTTCAAAAATGTCAAATATCCGTATATAGGAAGCCGTTAAGAAAATCCTAAGTGAACAAACCTCCGAGAACATTTCGATCTAAAAAATCGCCCCCCCCCAAACAAGAGGCCAAAATCCGCCACTGCGCAGGACGCATTCAGTGGCGTCCTGCTAAAATCATCTCAGGGCTTTATCAAAAACCACCCGAATGGTCGCTGAAGGCTGATAGTTATGCACTAATAAAGAAAGCGTATTTTATCATCCTCCCAATTTAATAACAAAGGACCAGATACTCAATCTATCTAAATTTTAAATAATAAAAATCTATATCTGTCCGACTGCCCGCAAAATGGAAAATCCGGAAGCTTAGTATAAATATTGTTGCAAACACGTAATATTTCCTGACTGGAGTTTCCCGTCTTGTATTTCGTCTTTTTTGCAGAACAAATGGCTCCATCCTGATATTTTCTCCAGAAGATAGCGGAACGAGTATTTTTTCCTATGACATACATCATTCTAAGGTTCTCATTTGCCGAACTTAGGAGGAGGGTTGCTAGATTTGGCAATTTATCGCCAATTTGGCGACGTTTGGCGACTTCCGGAATATTCAAGAAAGACCACGGAATAACTAATAGTCTACGAGATAGTAAATAATTCTAGAAGTTTCTACAAATAGAGCCTATAAAAATGAGTCATCACTCAGCGGGCATTCAGTTGACAAGATAATAGTGAACTGTGACTTTTGTCAATGTTTTGGGAATAGTAGCCGCTGTTTGTGAAATAGTTTTTGTCAGTAATTTGATAATAATAACGTTTTTTGTGAAACTAGTCGAGCATTTAAGTGCTATTTGGTTGTATATTGCTTCTGTTTACTTTGTGTTGGGGTATAAACGTGTTTAGTTATCCAGAAATTGGGATTCGTTCTGGTATTCTGCGTGCACACCCATGATTCTAGAAGATAAATTCGTAACAATATAATTCCTGACACGTACATGAACATAATGGAATGATTGTTCTTTAAATTCAATTTAGATTTCTTTTACTGCGGAAAAGAAATTTTGTGCAATTTTGAAATCAAACTATATATAGCGACAATGCTAATGTTTGTAGAATTTCAATTTTAACACAGTAGTGTAATTCGCAATGCTCTTTTCAATACATTTTAATCAACATATGTTTCATGTTTTCTGGATTTCTGGCGATTAAAAAAGGCAAGTTTTTGTGTGTTTAAGCATAATTTATTTTGTTCCATTTCAACATACCCTGAACTAATCAGCGTGAAATAAAGAAATTTTATGGCCAGGAATCTGCATTCGCCCATGATAAAGATGAATTTGTCCTTGATTATTATGATGTTTATAGTTAATTTTTAGGATTTTTTTAGCTAGCTTAGAGGTGAGAACGAAAATGCAGCGATTTCTCACTCTTATCGCTTTCAACATTTTCGCAAACACAAATTCAGTTATGCAAAAGTCGTGTCATAAATGTTCAGTTTTCCTAAAACAGTTCAAAATCTTGAATTGTCATTATCTTATGAGAATGATTATAAAATAAAATTGCAGTCTTTCTTATCAACACTATTATATTAATCGTAGATGAAATCGCTTAAAGTTAATTAACGATATATTTTATCAGTAAATTTATTCTATTCGAGGTCTAAATTTTTTTCTAATATTTTCCGATTTCAGGTGAGGGGGGGGGGAGGCTGTTTCACGTAATTTTTTAAAATTTCAAATTCAGAAAGGAAGGATGAGTTTTGTATTGATGAAATTCTACGAAGAACGAAAGCAATATAAATAAATAAATACACAAATAAATTCTTAAATTAGAAGCTTATACTTATTTATTTAGTGCAATTTACGTAATCATTTCTTACATTATACCTTTTCAGTTATTATATCTTTTTTTCAACTAGGCACATTGCACAAGTAGCATCCTCCATAATAATCTCGCGCCTTTAATAACACTTGCAATTCAAAAATCTTCCCTCGAAATAAAGTGGACAAACTACAAAACGTATTTGAAGAAAATCAACGAACATTTACTACTCTTATTTCAAAATTTGACAATTGAAAAAATTCGAAATTAATACGAAATATCTTTCTACAACGTATTAGAATCATAAATGCAAAGACGTCCATACAAATATTTGACAAAAATATTACTTACCTCAGAAGATTGATGATTCAAGACAATGAAATGAAAAGCACGTCCACTTACAAACAAATCAGAAAAATATCTGACACTGATTGAATTTTTTTTTTCTGTTTTCCCGGACCTTTCAACACATTCCTAGAAACTGAATCTAGAAGCTGCTTCATATGCAAGTCGCTTGGAGACGCCATGTTTGATCATTTTGGTAGTTTTTTTTTCATCTACGATCAACTAAGTAAGATCAGGTTGTCTACGATCAGTTTATCGGATTAGTTGAATTAATCCGACGAACTGATTTAATTTGGTTATCATAAAAAAAGAACCAACATCATACACTCGAAATAATATATATTTATATATATATAATAAAGTGTTTTTGTGTTTACAGACCCTCCAGAAGCAGGGCGACTGACTTATTATTTGTGGACTTGTTAACTACGACTGTCATCTTACCCTACCAACATGATTAAATATCTTGGGACGTCATTGAGGTCCTGTGTGAACAGTACTATTTAAATGCACACGTTTTTACGCCCGGATATCGCAACTTCAGAAATAAAAAAAAAATACCTATAATACTGTATAAACTATATTAACTATATAAACTTATTGTGTTTTGGCGAATCCTATCAAAGTTTTCCATGCACCATGACGTTGCGAAATGCGAAATCTTATCCCTTTGACAACATTTTGATTAAGCAGCGGTGGTTTATAGTTGCATTTCATGGATTTTTAGAGATCTCAATTTCATATGGATTTGAATCGCTAGGCAACCACTGCCTTCTACGGAATAGTTGGAGAAAAATAGGTAATTAAATTATAGTGATAATAAATAATTTGGCGTTTCCATATTATATTAAACTTGCGGAAACATGTGGGACAATTTATTTGTGTGTGAAAAAAATGATTTTCTAGAATGTAAAGCCAAGGTTGGAAAGATTAAACTAAAGCAAAGAGAAAATATGAAAAAAATAATATCATTCATTCGCATTAAGCCCGAAAATGGAGAATGGTTCAGCTCGGAACAACATCAGCTCTGATTTAGAATGTGTGTTGCAACCAACGAATGGCAGATTTGGATGGAATAACAAAATGGAGGATTTTCCAAAAGGGTCTGTGGAAATCTCGGGGAGGCTGCGCAAGATGGCGAAAGTTGGTGAATGTTTTCGTTTTCGAACCTGCAGAATTAAAATAGTGCCGTCTGATCAAGCTGTTTCTCAGAGTGTGTTAAGTAACCGTTGGATAGTTGACTATTTTCGGTAACATGTTTATCAAAATATTACATTTCGGTTAACCGATTAACTGAAGTAAACCGTACATTTAGAATCTGTATAAAATTTTACACTATATAGAAAAGGGACCGTAGGATTTTAAGGGAGAATTAACAACTTTAAAACAGGAATCTTTATCGAATATGAAGAAATTATTAATTTGCTTATGCTGAAATATCGAAACATTCAGTTAATTTTTTATTTAAGATAGGCGTTCTTCACGATTGGCGACAATCTGTGATTTCAAAACATTGAGTCTAACTTAAATTAACCAAACTTAAATAATCAAAACCTAAAATTATCCATTAATGCTATAAACAGTTGATTCAAAGTATCTAATGACTAAATTTGTACGAAAAACACGTATTTTTTTTTCAGGCAAAAATATAATGACACTAGTAAATACAAAAATGAACCAGAGTTTAATTCAATCCAAAATTAATTGCTGTTATCAGTGATATAATAAATAAATTTTAATCAATGCTTTGTAATCAATGGTTAATTCATTTTAATGAAATTGACAATATTGAAGAAATTTTTTATATAAATCCGATGAATTATCTTAAACCGATCTCTTCCAACTTATGCCGGTGTGGTTAGTCTGTCTTTATCCTGAAGAAAGATAATGTTTTCACTTTTGAAACCATTTAAAATTACAACCAACTAATTTCTCTTTAAATCATTTCTGAATTAAATCTCGCATTCAGATTACAATAAACGGTTTGAAAAGGGAATTTCTATACACGCGACTTTATATATAGTAAACAGGGAATTAATAATGAAAAACTTGAGGAATTAATAATAAAAAACAAAATTTATGCATGCATGCATACATTTCTCCCACGAAATATGCACAAAACATTAGGGAGTTGAGTAACTCACAACATAATTTTTGGGATTAAAAAGTGTCTTGAATTCAAGAAATCAGCACAGCTGGTCAATACATTTAAACGACTGCTTTATGTTATTATTAACGAGGTGTTTTATTATTCAGCTCATTTAAGATAAAAGCGGGTGAGAAAATTTAATAAAACTGTGCAAAACTTTTATTGTTTATTTCGATAACCATATTCACACTTTATAGGTCTTTACTTCAGCACACATTTCAAAAATTTCAATTCCTATTAAAATTTATTTTCTTCTCTCACCCCGCCTATTACGTGACTTTGAATGCGGATTTTGGTAAACATTCCGACACACAAATCACACGTTCACGCCGCGGCCCGAAACTCTTTATATTTATGTATAAATATATTTTCGAGTTTAAAGCAAAAGGAGGAATAACTGTTCCATTTAGAATAAGTTACGCCCCGGAATTCCTATAGAAGGAATCTCCGGAGATATAGATAACTTGATATAGACTTTCTTCTCCAAATGCAGCGGTGTTCGTAAGTTTGGATAAGTGTTGTTTTCTGAATATTGTATTCTCTCAAGTCGTTTCTGTACTCTAGGGATACAAAAATGAGTCCGAATTGGTGGATGACTAACAATTTTATGTAAAAGCACTAATAATTTAAAAATATTTTCTAGACCATAAATAAATTGAAAATTGTTTTTATTTAAAATCGCCATTAATGACGTAGATTAAATTTTTATATATTAGAGTGCCAGAGGATTTTGGACGCTTAAATTTTGATTTCGATTTATCCAACTTTCCGTATGCAAATTTTGTATTCCCGAATTTTGGGCTGTATTTAAAGTCTGCTGTCTGTCATTTTCATTAACATTGACACTGATGATGGACGTTTATGACATCCGAAAATGCTCTGCCATGTAAAAATTTTGGTGTACGTCATTAATGATAATTCTAAATGCAGGTTACAATGTATTTGTGGTATTTGCTAGAAAATTTTTGAAAATTTTGTGGTACGTGTTTTCCATATTTATAAGGCAGTAATAAAGTAAATACACGGCGGATAGCTTGATACCCATGCTGCAAGACCATTAAACAACTGTTAGGTAAAATAGAGCAACAATAAAAAAATCACTAATTCACATGGCAGGAGATTCTGTTCGCAAAAGACTGACATATTTCATAATTAAACTTGATTTGTATCACGCCAACTCTGTCAAAATAAACGACGGCTTCCGTATATACTTTCCTTAGACATCTCTAGAAAGAGGACGGTTACATCGAAACTAGTGGATGTTTCTACAAAGTTTCAACGGATTCGGAATTTCGCCCAAAGTCGCCTGGTTGGCTATATTTCACAAAATATGCCATGCTCATCATGGCAATATCGCCAAATTCCAGCAACCCTACCTTCACGGAATAACAATGGTTGCATTGTTGACTTGAAATTGTTCATTACTCTTTTAACAACCCAATTTTGACAGGAACCCAGTACGAGAAAACAATGAATTCATGTCATCGATATTATAGACGCAATAACTCTATTGGCGCCTCTTGCGAAGTTATTGACAGCGCCTCTTTTCTAACGTTCTAAAGTTTATGTCAATCGTTTTCTAAGAAACAATTATATAAGAAATGTCTTTTTGTGTAACTTTATTAAAGGTTTTGATTTTTTTCAAAATTTTACTCGAAAATTTAGGGGGGTTCTGAACATTCGATTAAAACCAGATAGAAGATATCGTCCCCACAGACTCACTGACACACACACATACACTTTCACACACATACACACTTTCACACACGCACACACATACTTTCACACACACACACACGCACAGACATGACCTCAAAAATGTTCGATTCGTGATCAGGGATGCTGGAAACATGCTCTCCCTTCGAAAACTCGAATTCGAATTTTCACCCCGTCATAATACTTCTCTTATACATTATACTATATATAAGGAAAGTAATAAAGATTCAACAATCGAAGGGAGAATAAAAATGAATAAAACAATGCATAATTGACAGCCACCAATCAATGAATACTCAATAATGGTGAGTATTAGAAAATGAAACAGCAGAAAAAGACGAAGCACTAACGTCGATAAATTGGAAAATCGCTAGGCTTAAAAAGGAGATTACTTTGGTATAAATTATTCATCAGGGCCAAGTATCTATCCAAAATGACCAGGAATAAAAGTTTGTTTCTGAATAAAGAGATAGATAATATCTATGAACTCCGTATACTGGCCAACAATCTGAGAAAGATTGAAATATAAAATTAAATCACATTTTTACTTGGAAAAATTATCACGTGCTGATATGCAAATCGCCGAAGCACAAATTGGAATTCAACTGTTGTAAAAGTCGTGCTCTTTTAAAAGTCAAGTGTCACAAAGTTCGGCTCTTTTTAACCCATTTTCCATATTTGAAGCTTATCTGGTTCCAATACACGGATTTCAACTTGGATGTTAATATTCAATTGTTTTAATTCAAGGGTTGTACGCTCATTAGCACATATATGTTTCTTTAAATATCAATAAACATTAACTCTGGGCGTACAAATCAATTGAACATTCTACGCAATATCATTGCGAGATTCTGGAAATTAATCTTTCTGCGAAATTTTTCTGCAAACAAAAGTTGATGTATTATTTTTTTAAACAGAAATTTCTCTATATATCTTTGGAAAAAATTCGAAATTAAAACAAATCATTAACTGTTTAAATTTTAGCGTAACGTTTTTCCCCACACTCATTAAAAATTATTATTTCAGTCATATTCTCGTGATTTATAGTCATTTGACTTTTATTTATTTTCCGGAAATTCTTACGATTCTTTAATTATATAAAGAATCGCTGCAGCCAAACAGATAACCTTAAAAATTCTTGACTACCTAAAATGTTTATTTAAATTAGATCTTGGACATGAATGTCGATTTATGTATTTACGTAACGATATATATGTGTAACATAAATATATGTCAATTTAGGTATAATTATGCAAACAGCTCTGAATTATTGTTGTGCTTCTGACACATTTAAGTAACACCACATTTTCAAAAAATATATACGCTGCTCATTAAGCAATAGTTAACATAAAATGATGCTTAAATGAATTATGCTTTTATGTTTATTGATAATGTTTTATTTACTGACAGCGTAAAAAAAAACGTGACCCCATTCCTTATTCGAAAGTACTTTCATCACGTATTCTGCTTATGACTACATTGTGATTATGATGCAATCGTGAGAGCTTCGCAATTTATTATGTTTCCCTTGAGACATACAACTTTGCAATGAGTACGTGCACATGCATAAGTTTTTATTTTTCATGAAATATTCACACAAACGGTTTACACTTTAATGCACCGGATGTTTATCTCGTTTTACTAATAAATACGAATTATATATATTTCCTTTATTTTTACTTTCCTTATATACATAACGTATAAGGAAAGTATTGTGACGGTGTCGAAAATTCGAATTCGAGTTTTCGACGGGAGAGCACGTTTCAAGCATCCCTGATCACGAATCAAGCATTTTTGAAGTGATGTCTGTGTGTGTGTGTGTGTGAAAGTATGTGTGTGTGTGTCAGTGAGTCTGTGGAGACGATAACTGACTAACGAATGGACCGATTTGAATAAAATTTGGTACAAAAATCACAATCCGTAAACACTGGAAGCCTATTGTTTTTATACGCAATCGAATGTTCAGAACCCCCCCCCCCCTAAATTTTCGAATGAAATTTTGAAAAAACCGTCAAAAAATCAAAACCGCTAATAAAGTTACGCAAATAGGCATTTCTTATGTAACTTTCATTAGAAAACGATTGACATACATTTTAGAACGCTAACATGAACCGTTCTCGAGATATTGTACATTTTTCAAAAAAATTATCAAAAAGTCATATAAAATAAAATAAAAAATATTTCCTATTGAGGAACATGTTCACTTTTCATATGTAATACCATGCGATAAATTGAGTGATATCATTCTCGTGGATCTAGCTCGTTTCATTCATGAAAAAAGATACTTTGAATAATACTTTTGCATTTGAACGCCAATAGTCATTTATCTGCTGTAAGAATAACTTATTTCTTAGTGCATAACGCTTGGCGAGATTTTGGCGGCGAATTTGGTGGAATGTAGCCAACTTGGTTTTTAAATGTTGCTAAATTAACGAAAAACTCGCCAAATGGATAAAACTGACGCTAAATCAATGAAAATGACGACTCGAATTCAATATCTTGGAAAGAATATTAGAGAGAGTATCTACTATAAGAAAAACCTATTTTTTTTTTTTTTACTGTAAAAGTAGTAAATTCATCACATTATATAAGGAAAGTCATGTGTTGCCCACATCAGATTTTTTTTTCATTTTAGAAAATGTTGTAATTTCAACGCTGTCTCAAGGGATAGCAAGGGATAAAAAGCTCTCGACATCAAATGAATTTGGATGCTTGGAATCGCGCTCTCAGTGCAGTAACTAGTATTAGTGGATTTTTACTTCTTCATACGTAGTATTGAGAAAGAATAGTTTTCTCGAAAATTTTCGATTTCAAAATTTTGATGCCACTATACGTGTCAAGACCTCCTGAACACGTTTGACTATTTTTGGAGTGATACCCGTCTGTCTGTTTGATGCCTGTGGTCGATTTTTTGTGTACGTCATAACATGCACAAATATTAATGGATTTTCACGAAACTTTATATTCAGCTTTGTTACGAAAATCTAGAACTAGATAGAAGTTTTTGAAATTCTAGCGAAAACGTCGAAATTTATCCGAAACACGACAGCATAGGACAACATTTGACAGAATCATGCATAAAATGGTCTATTTACAGCTCAATGATTCATAGTTGTAATCAGTGTTGTGAAAAGTAGCTGAGATACAATTTGTTTGTGCGTGACGTCATTAGCTGTCCTTTCAGGGAGGGTAAGTTACCGCCCCCCCCTCCTCTGTGATAAATTCTCAAGTATGATATGAATCCAAAGATTTTTTCAAGTGAAGAGTAACGCGCTACAGTTGTAATAATTTGGACCCACAATACGGATTTTAAAAAAATTGTCCTGTAAAATTTGGGGGAAAAAAATGAATTCTGATATAAAAAAATCGAGTTGAGCCACGCCTCAGTTAAGTTTTCTTATAATTTAGGTTACATTACCACAAAATAGCCGATAATTCTGCTAATAGCAAACTTTTTTTATATGTACTACATTTTTGCTGCATCTGTGGTGACTGACAAATGCACTTATACTGCACAGAAACGGAAAAAAAAATGAGATCAAATTGAGGGAGACTATTGTTCACAATCACACTAAGTTCATAATCACAAGAAACGCTGTTAGGGGAATTGCGCTGCCTGTGATCACGAAACTTAACTTGTGATATGATCACGAAAGTTAACTTGTTTTACTCATTTACTCATTGTAGGGAAAAGTAGTTGTGATTCGATTTTCTGTGTTCATGACTCATTACCCATCCTCACCGAGAACGGGGGGGGGGGACGAGTTCTCCCCACTAGGGGTACACTGTCAAACTTGGTATCAATCGAAAGATTTTGAGCTCTTTAAAATGAAGGGTAACATTTTATAATTGTGCTTGTTTGTGCCAACGATACGAATTGTTCAAACATTTTCTTGCAAAATTTGCCAGGATATTTAAAATGATATATCACAGTATATTTAAAATGGATTTGGGTATGAGAATGGCGAGTTGAGCCGCATTCCATTTTCTTTTGCTTTGTCATCTAAAACTGCGTATAAAGGAATCGTTTTATTAATATGATTAAACATATTTAATATCTTATCTTCGATATTTAATGATTTACTAACCATTTACAAAATAAAATTTTCAATTCTAATATTGCTAATCGTATCAGATTCTAAACAGCAAATATATATTACACTTAACTACCAATTTTTATTAAATAATAAAATGTTTTTAATGTTATGATAAAAAAAACCACCAAATAATAATATGTAAAAGAATCGCATTATTCGCAAATGATTTCATTTGCTTTTTAATTTAAAATGAATTTTAAATTTGTTTAATTACATTTTATATTTTTATAATTGAAAAAATAAATAAATTCCCTGTTCTGAGCTATCCGAAAATCAACAGTTCTCTGAATTTTATATATAGAATGAAATAAACTTTTAATAAAATCCCATTCGATTTGATGAATTCGATTGAGACATACATATAGTAGTGATAGTCTTACGGAATCACAAACAAGCAGACAGCTAGACATCATTGAAAAAATGTTTAATTGGTATTCACAGATGCTCGAAACAGGTAAAACTACCCAAGTCTCACAGTCAATGTTTCGGCAATATCACAAAACTTACATATTACGTTTATATACACAATGCATTGCAAATAAGATGAAAAGGGCTTATTAGTTATACATTTGTAAAAAAAATGTTTATAATGTGGATTAATTTAATGAATAAAGGTGACACCATAGAAATTATGCATTTTAAATTTTTGTTCCTTTTTAACATACTTCCACTATGACTGACCTACATTTTTTTAAATCGAATAAAATAGTTAAAGTTGCAGTTTGCACTTTGAATCCATATGTATGTTTCTATGCTATATATCTTATCGATATCATGCTTACAATGTCTTTACGACTACAGTAATTAACTTATTGTTAAAATGTTTGTTATATTTAAATAATAAACAAACTCTAAAAAAATTTCCTAACCATAGCACAAGATAATTCTCTAATGTTCAATTATCAACCATGTCACGTCATTTTCTTTCTACATGACTCCAGAGAAAGAATAACTAATTTAGTATTTTTTTCCTCCTATGTCCTTCAGGAAATGTAACGTAATTAAATTAATTGAGTTTAAAAGGAGTTGTAAACAGGTAATTGCTAATATAATTACTTTGATCAATGATTAAACTTGAGTCATCAGTCGTTTGATCTTATTAGCTTTACCTGCATCCAATCTTTTTATAAAAGTTCGAGGTAATTTTGCAATTACCTGAAATTCTTTCGCCAGCCATAATACTCTTCCGTCATAAAAGCAATACATACACTAAAAAATCTGATGTGGAGAGCACATGACTTTTCATATATAATACAATGAATTTATTCCTTTTACAGTAAAAAAAAATGCTGTATAAGAGCCATACCGTGTTTTTATTGTTAAATTGTACATTTGACGATTTTCCGTATGACAACATGTAAAATTGTTTCAAACTACCCAATTAACTTATAATTCGCGCAACTCCAAATAAATAATTATAATATTAATAGCAACCTTAATAGGCGGCATAGTTCATATATTAAAATATTTTAATAATTAATTCATCAATTAGGTGTCATTTTCATTAATTTAGTTTAATTTTTGCAATTCTTGATATTTTCATCAATCTGGGGCAAAATATCGCCAAATTGGGGGTGATTTGCTAGATTATTCCAAGTTCGCCAAAATGCATCACCAAGTGTTACAGACAAGCGGAGAAAAGAACATTTCTTATATACTAAAAGGTATGTGTGGCATATGACGTAAATCAGAATTTGCGAAACATTACTCTCCATTTGGCCTCATGTTTATCAATTTGTCGACATTTTTGTCACTTTGGCAACATTTAAATTAATCGTCAAGTTCGCGACGTCCCGTCAAATTTCTTCCGAAACATTACAGACAGACGAACAGAAAAATATTTTATTCTTAGAGTCTACTCCTATGTTCTTTCCAAGATATGGAAATTTCTTCAATCAGTTGTCATTTCTTTGATTTAGCGTCGGTTTCGTCAATTTGGCGAATTTCTATCAATTGTGTGACATTTTCGTCAATTTGGCAACTTTTGAAAAGTCAGCAAGTTGGTGATATTCCGACAAATTCGTCACATAAATGTTGCTAAACGTTACGGACGGAAAAATAGGTTACCTTATAGAAGATACTTATATTCTTTCAAGATATTGAATTTTCGTCATGTATTCGTCATTTTCATTGATTTAGCGTCCTTTTTATCAATTTGGCGATATCTTCGTTAATCTGGCAACATTTAAAAAAAGGCGGAAACTAAAAAATAACATATCCAAATAATATGCATTAGGGTATGTAAGGATTATAGCCTTTAAAAATTTTTCACGAAGAAAATATTAGATAGTTTAAGTGTATTAGTTTAACGTACAATTTTTCGTTCCTTTGATATCAACCGCGTTTTCATATAAAATTAATTTGAAGACGCGTAAAATTCAATTTACAAATACCAAACTATCTCTATTAAAAATATGATAAAATGGGTTTTTTGATTGCGTAAGAACAGAAATTTATAATAATTAGAAGATTCGCTACAACAAAAATTAACTGAAGTGTGGCGCTCAACTCTACTTTCTCCTACCAGAATTCCCTTTTTTTTTTTACAAATTTTACAAAACAAAAAAAATTGAAAAATCGGCATCGTGGGTTAAAATGAGTATAACTACAGCTTATTACTTCTAACTTTGAAGGGCTTGAAAACATAATTTGATTGATACCATACTTCACAATGTATTCCCGGGGGGGGGGGGTAGCATTCGCCCAAGGGGAGGAGGGCTAATGACGTATCCAACAAGATAAAATTATATTGCTGTTATTTTTACAACAGTGATTGAAATTATAAAAACCCTTGATCATTCAGCTATAAATAAACCCTTTTATGCATGAATATGACAAATTTTGCCCTGTTCCGCCATATTAAAAAATATGAAATTTCAAATAAATTTCGATTTTTTCTCTCAAATTAATATATATATATATATATATATATATATATATATATATATATATATATAGTTATAGATTTTTTATAACAATGCCGGATATAAAGTTTCGTCTAAATCCACTAATATTTGTGTCCGCTATTGTGTACAGAAGAAATCGACTACAAACAGAGCGACAGACAAAATAGTTAGATGACGACTACTTGACTATTAGGTGTTTAGGAAGTTTTAAACCATATACTGGCATCAGCATCACGAATACTCTCAATACTACGCAACTTCACATAGTACTTTCTCAATACTACGTATAAAAAAGTAAATATTAAATTTTCATTTCATTGATTAAAAAATACAAATTTTAATCCGATAGTAGCCAAAGTAAGTAACACATGATACAGTTACTCTAAAGCATCGTACAAAATTGTACATCCTTTGATGCCATGGGACCGACTCTAACCTTAACAAAAATAGTTTAAAAATAAAGACAACCAAAAAATTGACCGTAATTAAAAGTATTTTATTAAAATTTCCTGTTTACAAAGTACTAAAATCACACGGCCATAGTGCTTTCGGGCATTAATATGCTTTTCATCAGTGGTGAAGTGAATAGTAATGATGGAAAGCGCTATGGCAGGATATTTTTAGTACGTCGTAAGAAGGAGATTTTAATAAATGACTTAATTATGGCCAATTTTTAGTTGTTGTTGTTGAGACCCAGACCGTCCGACCTACCAGAAAGTTGGCCAATTTTTAGTTGTCTTTATTTTTAAAGTATTAATTATTTTGACGTATTTCCATACTATTTTACTTAACAAAAATATTTACTTTTTTTTGCTGCTACGTCTAGTTTTTTAACACTTTCCAACATAGTTGAAAAGAATTTATGACTTGGGTCATTTGTCTCTCTGTCTGTTCGCACGATAACTGCCATAAAAATGAATTTATGGAAATGGAATTTTAGTATGTTGTTGAGACAGCCTGTGGAATGTTTAAGAATGAGACTGAATAATACACTTATGTCGAAAAGTTAAGCATAATTCGTAAAATGCGAAAAGTTAGAATTTAGTATGGATGTATATTACAATGGTTCACAATCAGTTGTGGAGAATCGTTGGACGAAGGTAAATCATTGTTAATATGCAAAACAGTGCTATAAGGCAGAGATTCCAAATTAGTGGCTATGTTACCGGAAGACCAGTACCATGTCAGCTTTGTGGCAATTTTCGTTCTTAATTGTGGCCTTGGAATTTTACGTAAAAAATGGACGTTCTAAAAATCTACTTTTACAATATTTCATCCTGCTTTTATTTTTGTTCTAAGAAAAAAGACTGTTTGGTTTTCGAGGGTTCCTTGTATGTTCGTGTCGAAAGCCCAGGCCGTCCGACTCGTCCGAAGACATGGAGCAGCAAGGTGGGCGGCCGACTTGTATGTTCGTATTGAAGACCCAGACCGTCCGACTCATCCTGAGGACTTGATTGTATGTTCGTGTGTAATTCCTACTAAAAATCCCTATACAAGATCAAGATGGCCCTCCTTCCATTGAGTAGTAATATTTCATGTCAAACAGGTGTCATTCTGGGACGATGGAATGACGAGGTGCAAGAATCGTCTGCTGGGTCAAAAGGATTGATGGTTGTATTTTATTATATAACTAATTAGTCAGGCTCGCAGACATTCTGCCCTAAAAGTAATAAACTGGAAAACACGCAAGAATAAGATTTCTTACTTTTGTTGGAAGAAGCTTGAACTAATTTGAATGTTAAACCAAGGCTTAACTGTATCCCGCGTTACGTTGATAAGCCAGCGCGAGACGCGGGATACGGGTAAGCTGGTTAAACATGTTAACGAAATGAGCGTGACACTCTGAGTTGCGTGGCATCTCAAATAAAAATATATAAAATGGTAAGATATAAAATAACAACAATATCTTACTTTCAGTATCTGAAGTCATATTCTACGTAAATCTTCATGGTTACATCATAATTTTGCTGTGAAAGTTGCATAGTCACTGCATTATGTAAGAAACAGGTCGCCCACATCCTTGCCTAGAGTACCTTGCTTTAAAGTACCTTGGCCCACATCATGGCCCAGCGCCATTGCTAACCACCTGAATATTGTTATAATCAACACCTCATGGTCTGACAAGTTATTTTCGAGACAGGCATTCCGTAATCTAACGTCTTGGTCTTGGTCACTTTCAGTATATGATGTCAAACACTACGTAAAGCTCCATGGTTACATCATAAAAATTGAATTGTTTATCCGTGATTGATATACGTTTGGCAACATTTTGTAGCAGCGTTACCCAGAGATAGATAGATAAACAGACAGACAAATCAAGGTGTTTATATAATTAATGGTTCTAAGGCATACTAAAGCGAGATATGTTAATCGCAGTTATATGCCATTAATTATAAATTTTAATTACATTTTCATATATCTTAATTTTTAGCTTAACATTTAACTTTGATATGCGACGAGTTCATAGCTCACAATATATGTTTTTATGAGTTGCCGGATTAGCTACATTGAGCCACGAAAAAATTGATCCATTTATGTCAACATCTCAAAAAATCTGATGTGGGCAACACATGACTTTCCTTATATAATGCAATGAATTTACTACTTTTACAGTTAAAAAAAATGTTATTCTTATAGTAGATACTTATATTCTTTCCAAGATATTAAATTTTCTTCAATTAGTCGTCATTTTCATTGATTTTACGTCATTTTTATCCATTTGGCGAGATTTTTGTTAATTTAGGAACAATTAAAAATGTCGCCAAGTTGGCGACATTCCGCCAAATTCGTCGCCAAAATCTCGCCAAGCGTCATGGAGGAAGAAATAAGTTATTCTTACAGCAGATAAATGACTATTGGCGTTTAGAAACAAAAGTATTACTCAAAGTATCTTTTTTCATGAATGGAACCAGATAGATTCCCGAGAATGATGTCACCAAATTTATCCCATGCTATTACATATGAAAAGTGAACATGTTTTTCAATAGGAAATACTGTTTTTTTTTATTTTATATGTCTTTTTGACAATTTTTTTGAAAATTGTACAATATCTCGAGAACGGTTCATGTTAGCGTTCCAAAATTTATGTCAGTCGTTTTCTAATGAAAAATTACATAAAAAATATCTATTTGCGTAACTTTTTTAGCGGTTTTTATTTTTTGACGGTTTTTCAAAATTTCACTCGAAAATTTAGGAGGGTTCTGAACATTCGATTGCGTATAGAAACAATAGGCTTCCAGTGTTTACGGATTGTGATTTTTGTACCAAATTTCGTTCGAATCGGTAAATTCGATCTTCAATTATCGTCTCCACAGACTCACTGACACACACGCACACACACATACTTTCACACACACACACACACATACTTTCACACACACACACACACAGACACACACAGACATCACTTCAAAAATGTTTGATTCGTGATCAGGGATGCTTGAAACATGCTCTCCCGTCGAAAACTCGAATTCGAATTTTTGACCCCGTCACAATACTTTCCTTATACATTATGTATATAAGGAAAGTAAAAAGGTAGTTCTTAAATTTAAAATTAAAATTATTTTATGTACTAGAAATATTTTCTGAATAAATGATTGATAAAAGACAATTTTGTTTGACTTCCTGTTTGTAGTCCTTAAATACACATTCAAGAAAACTGATCCCAAAACGGAAATAGCAGATTCAAATATAGAAATATTTGTACTTAAGAACTTTTTCAGCAGTTTACTGCCATTGACTGTAGGCATTTATCTGTATGTTTTATACCATACGAGCTGTTTCTTGTCAATCCTATTTCTGGAAATCTCTAAATATTTTCTAGTAAATGTACACGGCGTTTATGGCAGGAAATATTTGCATTCAATTTTTAAATCCATATTCGCTTGCCATATTTGGATTACCCCCCCCCCCCCCCCACTGCAACGCATGCGTAATATACTCAAAAGCAAGCGCGTAATTACGCCTAAACACGAAATAAGCTCCTATACACACACACATTCGTCCGTTAATATAACCACTTAAGATAGCACTTCAATTTCAGAAAACAATCTGATAAATTAAACCCTTTTCTGAAAGTTCAAATATCGTACTATGAAGTTGATTTCAGAACACCTGATATAGAGAAAATAAAATAAAAAGTGAACAAAGAATTTCTATCTTTCAAACACAAGCAAACAAAATACTTTCAAACACAACTTCAGAAGCGTATTCATCGTCTATAACTCGGAAGATCAAGATGTAAACCTCTGGAATGCACAGCGAATTTTAGTACGACAATACACCCGCTTTATACGCCCGTTTGAACAAAAAATACAAATTATTTTGTGACATTACGACTTCAAAGAAATGTACATAAATACGGACATTTTATTTAGGAAATGTGGTTATTTTGTATCAGTTCTAGCTTAATATCGAATCGCAGATTGACCAGCCGACACTCTCCCAATCGACTACTGAGACTAAATTGACCTGGGGGGGGGGGGGGGGGAAAGCGAATGAAATTTTAAGAGCGGCATGTTTTCTATTTTTCCCATGTAGATTTATCATATAAATAGAGCTTAAGTTAACATAAAATGTCTCTGTGGGGCATCGCTCCCCCTTCCCCGGAGGTATGCCTGAAAGGAACACTGTCCCAGGTCCTAAATAAGCTAACAATACTTAATTAATACACATACAGATAATACAGCTGAATTCCAAAATCTCTATTTTTGGATTAAAATCATTACCATCCCCCCTTTTATTTTTAATTAAATAAGCTTCTGCTGATCACAATATAAGGTGGTTTCATTTTTGAAATTACAAGCACCACATCGCATGCTTTAAAACCACAAACAAAAAAAACGAGGATTGAAGACTTGGCTTAAACTCCTAGGGTACGGGTCGTAAAATCCACTGGTCTAGAGGGTTCACCCTTTGACCGTTTTCAAAGAAACCACTAGTAAAGGAGCTAAAAGCGACATCTAACTTCACATTTTATGCTATCTACACAAACCTTCTGTTTCCACTAATCTTGTCGCCCGGCAACAAATTTTCGTACTGAGATGAGTGTTTTTATAGACAATGCCTTCCAATCGAGCCCAATCTCGCCAGCATTGTAAGTATTGGTGTGAGACCAGAAATAGATCTCATACTTTTGTGAGACAGTTTTATGTGCATATTTATGTGTCCGAAACTTCGGATAATACCTCCAGACTGGATGACGCCAGGTTTTACAGCAGGTGAACCTAAAGGTCAAATAACATCATAAACTAGGAGCGTCAAGACAGAGGGGGCCGAGCGGGCCCTTACGAGGATGTGGAATGGTTCCATTGATTAAATGAGTAACCAATGGAAAAAAGTATTTGTTGCGTCACTCTCAAAGCTGCAAATGAAAGCAAGGGGGGGAGTAACACCCCCGAGGAAGAGGGAACCACAACCTGTGACTGAAGAAGGACACTTGAGCAGACTGGTGGCAGATACTTAGAGATGACTTAATAACACTTGAGCAGACTTGAAGATAACTTGAATCATGACTTGAGCAGATGTGTGCAATGAGTGCAATAGTATGACTTGGCCAATACTTATGATGTATATTCGTACGACATTATGAGTCAGCATTACAAGATGATCGTCGAAATACGTGGCGGCGACAAAGTCCAAAACAGACTTGAAGGTATGTGCCCATTGAAAAATCAGGCCTCATACATATTTTAGGCGAGTTAAATGGTCTCACATAGTTCCCTCCGCCGAAATAATATGATTAATTGTTGCAAGCGAATAATTAAGTATTTTTGTTTTTTATAAATGTTTTTGTTAAAATGTTAAATGTTTGTTAAAATGGTGTGATCCATTTAGTAACATATTAATTAATAATTTCTTTACAGGACTCACGCAAAAGGTAAAAATAATTGGAGGGTTTGTAGCGGCACAACAAAGCAATGTACAATTTAATAATTAAATCCACTATGAATGAATTTACGACCATGCCAAAATGTGCTTTGTATTTAATAATAATAAGTATTTCTTTTGGTGCGCAACAATTGGTCATACTGTATTCATCTCCTTCAATTAAACCTCTAACAGTTTTTTTTAAAGATCTCAGCCTCTGTTTTGTTTGATGAGAGTTTTTCTCCTTCGATATGTAATTCATGAATTCCATGGCGTGATCTGAAGCGTTTCAGCCACCCTGTACTGGCTTGAAAAGTTGTGGTTATAGAGATTTTTTCAGTAGATTGTAGTGCCCTTTCTCAAAGAGAAGGTTCAAAGATTCGGTCAAGCGCTGTCCATTTTTGAAGAAACCACTTATAAACAATGTCTTCTAACTTCGTATGTTATTTCGCATAGATGAACTATGAGTCGAATCAAGTTCCGCCATGACACCACATTATTTTCCGACACCGCATTATTTTACTAATTTAGTGACAGATTCACTATTTTGGAATCGTTCAGTTATTGCAAATTTGTCTATTAGAACATACATCAGATTAATTATATTTTAACCCTACTAGCTAGCCTCTATATTTATTCTAGAATCTTTTAAATGCATTATGTTACTATTTCTTTATTTTAAGTCTTAAAAGTGACATCTACTGTGTGTTATGTTGGCAAAACTTAATTTATAAACAAAGATTATCAATCGCATTCCTCAGCTACTTAAATTTATTTCATTGTCTATAAGCATACAATATTCGTATTTCATACTATAGCACGTTCTACTAGATTAGATAACACAAATTTCCTATATTGAATCTATGAATTATTAGTGCATTGTTACGTATTTTTCCCCCTAAGGTCATTTACATAATTAAAGTGATTGAGTTTGCGTAAAAAATCCGCGAATAATAATGTTAATGATCACGAAGAGGGAGTTAAAAGCTCTGCAGAAAATTTTCTTAAACACTAATACAGTTTAATTATGAAAAGTTCATTGTTTTATATAAATGCTATTAAGTTTGACACTTTTGAAACTTTACTTTATGATTCAAAAAATCTTTAATAAAATGCTATTAAAATATTTATGGTATTTTAAAAATATTTTAATACCTTAAAATATGATTAGAAATATGTATTACATTTGCTATATCACATTTTTATTACTTTCCATACACTACATAATAATATATTTGGAAAGTATTCGAATTGTGTCTAAAATCGCAATCCGAGTTTTCAACTGATCACGTTTCGAGCACTCTAGAATCCGATAATATTTTTACCTGGACGTCTGTGCGTGTGTCTGCGTTTCTGTGTGTGTGTATCTATGCAATGTATGTATCCACTCTAAATGAAAACTAAGTGATCACATTTCATGAAATTTCGTGGATCACTTACTTGTTAAGTTACATTAGATTTTAGTGTAATTTTTGTGAACTGACCACCATATTTGTAAAATAGCCTGCACAAATCGTCAAAATATAAAATGAAAAAATACGTATACTCATATGTACCCATGAAATGCTTGTCTTATACGTAATTTTTGAAGATAAGAATATGACTAACCCCATAACACTACGGATAACCGTTTTTGAGATATTTTACTTTTTCGTAATTTGTCCATGTCGTCTTTGAAAATAAGTACAGTCCGCAACTGAAAACTAAAATTACATTAAAATCGCTAGAGCAGTATAATTTCAAGTAATATTTAGTGTTTTTCTGTGGAATTAAAGTTAGTTTAACGTATTTTGAAGGAAAAATAGTGAATTTGGATCTGTTAAGGGCATCGCGTGCTTCCCGTATCAGATTTTGTACTCTTGGTAAACATTTAAAAAATATATATATATATACTCTGCTGGACAATTGCTAAGGGCTAATGATACTATCGTCCATAGCAACCACAAAATGAAAAGAAGCAAAATGTGGAAAATTAGAATAATTGCGGGATACAGTAAGAAGAGGTGTGCGCATGCAAATTTTTTATTTTCACGCCTGTTCGTCACGTGATAGCGCGGATAAGAGATTTAAAGGATTCGACGCGTGTAAACAGTTGTTCCACTTGAAAGTTTTACGGAAAAGATTTAATTGACGAAATTGAAATTTTTGGTATATCTTCCCGATATCACTTAGATGTTTTTACGCGTGGCCGTATTATTGGAAAGATCGAAGAAGAGCGAAAAATAACAGATGTTGCCGGAGAGTTGGGCATCTCCCACAGCGTAGTTTTACGGTTGTGGAAAGCATTTAAAACAACTGGAATGTGTAGCAAGCTCACGGGGGAGGTCGTGGTAGATGTACGACGCCTGCAGGAGACAAGCTCATTGTCCTATCGGCAAAAAGTCACCGGCGCACCATAGCTCAGCAGGAAGCAAATCAGTTTCTAGCTACCACAGGACAGCGTATCTCCCCAAAACTGTAGCCATACGTTTGGGAGAAGGAGGACTATACGCCCGAAGAACTGTCGTCTGTGTCCCATTGTCCAGACTGCACCGTGCCGCCCGTTTACAACGGTGTCGTGAGCATCGCAATTGGACCGACCAGAACTGGGCTTGCGTACTATTCTCAGATGAGAGTAGGTTTAGTCTGTCATCGGATTATAGACGCCAACTGATATGACGTGAGAGTGGTACTGCTTATCGTCCAGAAAATATCCAGGAAAGGGACCGATATCCGACATGCAATATCATGGTATGGGCCGGCAACATGGTCAATGGCCGCACGCCCCTACAGGTGGTTGCAACTGGGACTATGTCCGGCCAATGATACATTGATGAAGTTCTACTGCCTCATGGTCGCCTTTTCCGTGGTGCTGTCGGTGATTAATTTGTTTTTATGGACAACAACGCACCATGTCATCGAACACTCGCTGTTCAGGATTGTCTAGTCAGCGAGGGTATTCAATGCCTCGTATGGGCAGCACGTTCTCCAGATCGAAACCCCTTTGAAAATGTTTGGGATGCTTTGGGGAGGCGACGTGCTGGTCGAAAATATCTTACAACAAACAAGAATACCCTCAACCGTGCACTGACAGAGGAGTGGGATAACTTACCTCAACAGCTGCTAGATAATGCTGTGCAAAGCATGATATGGCGTGTGGAATGCTGCATCACACTCCACGGTGGACGTATCCCGTACTGACACCTTTCTCAAAGGTGCCTGCTGTCGTTCATATGTATTTTTCCATTTCTCCGTACACAGCATCAAATGAACACATTTTTCTTTCAGATGTTTCAAAACCTTCTGTATTTTCCAGAATAATAAATGATCTTTATTCTAATGTCCGGATAGTGTGGCAACAATATGTTATCCTGCTGGGCATCCACCCCAGCTTAAAGTTGTGTTGCATTGCAATTTGTGACCGTTCTTAGCTTTGTCCAGAAGTGTATGATAAAATATAAAATTCAATAAATATATAATAAAACTTATATACTAAAACTATAATTATTATTTTTTAAATCTTATTATAAATATTACATATTTATCAGCATATTTTAAAATTGAATGCTTGAATTTCCTATAAAAATTACCAAAACAAGTATTTAAGTTAAAAATAATTTTGAAAACAATCAATGAAATTAAAAAAAAAAATCCAATATACCTACTGCAGTAGATGAAATTCATGCAGGAAAGTATTAATATTTTCTCAATATTGGCATTCTATTTAAAATATTTACAGTAACATGCGTATAAATATATACCGGCAGTGAATATATGTTTTCGATAAATATTGCATTTTGATATTTTTCAATAAAGGTGTTGCATTGAAATTATTTTCAATAATTGGTATACACTGTTAAGACTAGTGTAAATTCTCTAATGGGTTGCTAGACAAACTATACTTATTTCCTTATACTTCCTTCTAAGCAAACCTAGATTAAATATTTGAAACATTTCTTTACTCAGAAGAGTAAAAGTTGATTTTATTAAAATATCGCTATTAAAATCCCGTCATGCAATACTCTTTTTCTATAACATTGCAATGATTTTAAAACTTAATAAATTTGAATAGATTTCTACTCCCATAAAGGAAAAAACTTTCCAATATTTGTATTTATATTTATATTTATATATAAATCCACTGCCTAACTGTTTATTTCCTCTTCTTCAGCTTTACCATTATTCTTGTCATGTCTTTTACCTACATTAAAGCACTTTAATTACATAAATCACCCTAGGGAAGTAGAAGAAACATCGTAGCAATGCCCAAAGAATTCCTGGATTCAATATAGGAAATTTGTGTTATCCAATCTAGTCGAACGTGCTATTGAATGAAATACGTGCATTGTCTGCTTATTGCTAACGGGAATAAATTTAGGGAGTTGTGTAATCTAATTGACAATCACTGTTTACAAATAAGATTTTTCTAACAAAATACACTTTTAAAACGTAAAGGAAATAGATAGTAGCTTAATATCAGCAGTTTCGTTCTGTAAATCTAAAATAAATATTAGGGGTTGCAGTGTCATCCACGATAAAACTAGCAAATCCGTCCCAGTAACTGAATTGACACAACGTCGGCCTGTCAATCGCTCACAAGTCCCGGTGTTCGATCCCGGCTGAAACAGTAAGGTTCAATACTATGCCGTACATGCAAATAATGTAGGTTTGTGCAATGATTCCGGGGTCCGAAAGTTAAACTAGTAAGATTAGTGTGGATTCAGTGAACTTTGACATATTGGGTGTTGCATTCAAATCGGGAGGCCAAAGACCACGTAAGATACCAACCTATATCAAAATGGCATTATGAGACCATCCTGAGATAAAAATAGAAGGAGGTGGTTAGCCAGATTGCCAAGTGGTACGTCAATCTGATATTAGAGGGGGGTTAATGAAGAGTTCATTACAACAATAAAGCTTGAAATTCTGTCCTAGTTCCTTACTTGGGAGAGCGTCAGTTTGCCTGTACAAAGCTCCATGATTGAGTCCCGGATAGGGTAACAAGGTACTTTACTAGGCTAGTAATTGAACCCAATAAGGTTAAACCTAAAGACGTAGTAATTTGTGAAAGTATCAGAAATAGTTTATAATGTATTAATATAGTTAAATAATCCCCTTACATTCATAGAACCAGTGTACTGGCGTGCAAAAGGTTAAGATTACACACTAATTCCAAATAATGGTACCCATAGAAAAGTGTGTATATAATACTAGTTCACCAGCATAGAAAATCCGGCATCAGCAATGGCAGAAGGAAGACATAAAAGGTGCTGCGGCAACAAAGACATCTGATCAAAGATGCTTGGAACCTTTACCCGAATTATAAGAACGGAGCTGAAGCTAGCTTTAGCTCTATGATTATAATGTCAGTCTTGTAAGCACCAGGTCCCTGGTATGGGACAGCCAACCATTCATCCGCCACAATAATGACTAGACGTTTGAAACACGCAACCTTCTTCTCCAGCGATCTCACCTCTCAACACGATATGGCAGCACCACACGGAGTCAGAGGCCTTGCCGCTCCTTTCCTGGTTGACCACGACTGACGTCACGCAACATGGCAACACGCAACACGGCAACACGACGTGGCAACACGCCTCCCGGCCTTCAGCCACTCAACCGCATTTCGGGGGGACACGCGGGGGTTTTCTCATCGGCCGCCCTCCTCGTCGAAATTAAGCCGGAGCTTTCTCATTAGGTGAGGGAGTGTGCGGCAACAAAGACATCTGATCAAAGATGCTTGGAATCTGTACCCGAATTATAAGAACGGAGCTGAAGCTAGCTTTTGCTGTATGATTATAATGTCGGTCTTGTAAGCACTAGGTCCCGAGTTCGGGACAGGCGATCTTTCACAGCCACTATTGGCGAGAAATGACACTGCGTGTGTATCTAATTTTTATGAAAACTGGCTGCTATAATTAGTGACCGTAGCTAGCCATTATTTAAAACGATATTATGAAAAATTGGCCAAAATATTTTATCTGCTTAGACCATCATTATCCTTCGGCAATTTAGCATAATATGAATTTTCGATAGTGATAAGATTTATATAGTATTGTCTTGAATTGAATCTGGCTAAATCATCAGTTTGTTGTAATTAAAATGTATTTTCTATTATTTCGTACTGCACTACTGTGTAAAAGGGACATTGAAACAGTTGTTATTTTTATTCACATACATTATATATTATGTTTCCTTATAAAAAAATATAGCTTGGAAGGAAAGGAAATATAAAGTTATATTTTCCGTAATAGGACCAACACAATGGGATATGAATTGTATGAGACATATGAGTGGCAACTCCCACCCCAGATGTTTTAAGGAACAATACATTCGAACTTAGAATTGCATAACAATAAACTAACAATTCCTTGGAGTTATCAAGTCTTCGAATAACTGACGCATATATACAGGGTGTCCCAAAAATATTGAGACGCATTTTAATTATTTACCTGTTGGAGATAAGTAGGCAATGTAAATTGCAAAAATGTTGAAAGTATGGTGGGAAATAAGACTACGTTAATAAAATAGTCCTCCCATTCATTTTCAAAAAGTTACACTTTTTAAATTTTTATACGACCCCACACTTTTTAAATTTTTATACGAGACAAATTTGGTCAATCAGAAAATTTTTAGTTTTAATGAAACAAGATCTTTAAAAAATCCGCATATATGTATCTTTGAAATCAACTGAATTAGGACAAAGAAAAAAATCGGATTTTTGCCACTTTTTCGTACCATGTGAAAGTCTGTTTCATCAGTGAAAATAGGGATTATAAACAAATTGAAGATAGAAATTGTTTAGATCAAAAATACGTTAATATGTGTCAACATTTTTTTTTATCACAAATGCATCTAAATAAAGCATTACACAGACAGAGATCATATAAAGCAGTGGTACTCACTTACGCGGTTGGGTATCCTATACATTATCATCCAATTTTATCTTTTTTTGTGATATGTCACAAATTTACATTTCTAATTTGATACATGGCCTCCATTCACAATGTTCAACTTTCAATTAAATATAACTCGCTCCATTTTAAAGATACAGATATGCGGGTTTTTTTAATGATCTTGGTACATTAAAAATAAAAATTTTATGATTGGCCCAATTTGTCTAAAGGGGTCGTATAAAAATTTAAAACGTGTAACTGTTTTAAAATTAATGGGAGGACTATTTTATTAACGTAGTCTTTTTTCCTACCTTAACTTCAACATTTTTGCAATTTAAACTGCTCACTTATCACCAACAAGTAAAGAATTAAAGCGCGTTTCAAACTTTTTGGGAGATCCTGTAGAATCAGAAACCTTTTAGAAAGTAATAATTTTTATTTCAATCTTGAAACACGCGTGTCCGACCGAATATCGTGTTTAAAAATTCCCAGTGAGATAATACTTCTTTCATAGAGTACATTAAAAAAAGCTGTTGTAGACAGAAAATAGCTTTCCCTCCAGATTTTGATGGGATTGCTTGCCATTTCGCAATAAAATGATATATTTCTATTTTTGTACTTCTATACGGTACTTCTATATAGCAAAATCGAATCAGGGCCTAGAAAATCCACAAGCATCTACTGAATTTTATGAAATTTCATCGAATACTTTCCTAACTAAAACGATGTGACTTTCCTTACAGACCCAAATTTATTTTTTCTTCTGTCTTTCGTAATTCATTAAAGTGAGTTAATTAGCACACACACACACACAAAAATACAGCTAATTGTTTGAAATTGCACCGAATTCGAAGGTTTACTTAAATTTTCGTTTTCATTAGGTAACTGGATCCAATTTTAAAGGTTGCACTACAAAAATGTGAAAAACCCCGGCATTAGCTCGAGATTTTTATCAATTTTTAGGTGCATATATTTTACTTTCCATATATACATAATGTATAAGTATTGTAACGCGGTCAAAAATTCGAATTTGAGTTTTCAACGGGAGAGCACGTTTCAAGCATCCCTGATCACAAATCGAATATTTTTGAGGTGATGTCTGTGTGTGATTGTGCGTGTATGTGTGTGTGTGTGTGTGTGGGGGGGGGGGTCAGTGAGTCTGTGGAGACGATATCTCACGAACGAATGGAGTGATTCGAATGAAATTTGGTACAAAAGACACAATCCAGGAATGCTGGAAGCTTGTTGTTTTCAAACGCAATCGAATGTTCAGAACCCCCTTAAATTTTCGAGTGAAATTTTGAAAAAAATCACTAAAAAATCAAAATCTTTAATAAACTTACTCAAATAGACATTTATTATGCGATTTTTCTTTAGAAAACGATTGACATAAACTTTAGAACGCTAGCATGTACCGTTATCGTGATATTGCACATTTTTCAAATAAATTAATCAAAAAATCCCATAAATTAAAAAATATATATTAACTTTTAAGAAACATGTTCACTTTTCATTATGTAATATCATGTAATAAATTTGGTGACATCATAGTCGTGGATCTAGCTCGTTCCATTTATGAGAAAAGATACTTTGAGTAATACTTTTCTATCTGAACGCCAATATTCATTTATCTGTTATAAGAATAGCTTATTTCACCGTCTATAACGATTGGCGAAATTTTGCCTACGAATTTGGAGGAATGTCGCCAACCTCGGGACTTTTTAAAATGTTAACAAATTAACGAAAATCTCGCCAGATTGATCAAAATGACGCTGAATCACTGAAAATGACGACTAATTGACTACAATTCAATATCTTGGAAAGAATATAAGTATCTACTATAAGAATTATCTATTTTTTTTTACTGTAAAAGTAGTAAATTCATTGCATTATATAAGGGAAGTCCTATATACCGAATTTTGTTAAATTTTCGTAGAATAGTTTTTAAGCTAGAGTGGATACATATATTGCACAGAAATGCAGACAGAAACGAACGCACTTACACACACATAACGTTAAAACTGTATATTCCCTGTTTTGCAGTGCTCGAAATGTGTAAACCAGTTGAAAACTCGAGTACCGAAATTTGACACGATTCCAATCCTATATATTACTTATCCTATGTATTGTAGGGAATGTAAAATGTATAAATGGATTTACTCTGGAGGTGTCGCATAATTTTAAAATCATATTTGAAATATATTTTTCAAAAATATAAATTAAATCCCTTTTATGAAATACAATTTTTTACCGATACAGTTAGCTAATGTTTCCAAATATTGATATTTCACACAAAATATTTCCAATGAAATGCTAATAAATCTGTGTAATTGCTAATAACCGAATTGAAATATCTAATAACTGAATTGCTAATAACTTGAATTATTTTATTTTGACAATATGAGATGTTTGGAAATTTAGTGCCGATTTATGCAGGTTGATTTGAAACTATCTGTACAAATTTTAGTGGGAGGTAGGTAACACTAAAACATTTTTTTATATGAATGTGTGTTTGCAGACATCGCACTGTGGTGTTAGAGGGCTTTGGTGATATAAAACTGAAATATTGAACTGGAACTTATGGCTGTACTGAAATCGAAAGGCTGAACAGAAACTGAAGGCTGACTATAAATTGAAGGCTGAACAGAAACTAAAGGCTGAATTGAAACTGAAGGCTGCCCTGAAACTGAAGACTAAACTGAAAGGCTGATCTGAGGGTTTACTGAACTGAAAGGCTGAACTGAGGGCTTGAAGAACTGAAAGGCTGGCTGAAATGAATGTTTGGATGAACTGAAATGCTGACAAAATTGAAAGCATGTCCACCATTTTTATTTATAACAACTGCGCAGTTGGGCAGCAGTTCAGCAGTTTTACAATAGTTGCTCAAAGGAACGACCGTCAACAATAATGCACACCTGGCAGCATCAACGCATTGATTGCTGTACATTTTCACTCCGGCATTCTATGATCATTACATCAGTTTGATATTACTCTTCTGTTTCCAGTGACTGCAGCTTACACTAGAAGCATATCATCATTCTTTCATTCTTTATACCCAGACCGGCTGATCTACCCGAAGCTGTACGCTGTGCTTTTGAATGACCGGGAAAGTGCCACCCAGTTTAAACCGAAACCAAATAGGGGTAGCAATCACAGAGAATATACCATTATTTCTCTAATTCATCACTTCTAGTGATGGATTTTCGGATTTACAGATTTATAGAATCTACAGTTTGTAGCTTAAATCCCTGTCAACATCGGTCACATATTCTAGTATATTATAAAACTGGTATTTTTATGGTACTGGTTACAGAACTCAATATTGGTGGCAATCACAGAGAATATACCATTCTCTCTCCATTCCATCATCTCTAAGAATGAACTTTTGGACCTATAGATCTATCGGATCTACAATTTGTATCTTAAATCCCTGTTAATGCAGGGTACATTTTCTAGTACATTATAAAGCTCTAGTACATATTTTTCTAGTACATATTTTCTGATACATTATATTTTAATGGAATGGATTGCCTGATAAACTAAACTCGATTTCTTCATATTACTTCTACGCCAACTTTGAAAAAAATATTACAACATATCTTTATTTTTCAGACTCAATTTTATTTACTAATGTCTCTAGTATTATATTCCAGTAAGCCTAATATAATGTATCATTTCCTTGTTCTGAGGTCATCCACAAGATTGCAGAAATTCCCAAATTTGTCGGTTTTGTCTATCCAGCATCCCAGACACGTACACATGGCTTCAACACGTAGCCTTAGATCAAGTAAAACAAAATCCCTATAATCGAATTGATCGCATTCTCTGCTTCATCACGATCTTTCTTTCCCAACCTTTGAGAAACAAAATCAGTTTAAAGGGCATATAACTTGAGTGTTATCAGTATTTAAATGATTTAGTATTTTGGTATTGTTTAGTAGTGAGACGCATTGCGGGAGTTACCTTTTAAAGAACTATAAATTATTTTTTCTAGAATTTTATACGAGAATATACAGGGTCTTTTAAAAATCCGTATAAAATTTAAAAATTCATTAAAAATCGAAAATTCATAGCATTGAGGTACGGTTTGTACCATAAATATTACTAGGAAGGGTTTTTTTTTTTTGACGTGAAAACATTTTGTAGTTTAAAAAATCGCCTATATGTGGCACTGAACACATTGGAATGACAATTAAAATAACTTACTGTGCGTGTCAAATTGTGTCACAAGACAACGTAACACTGAACAGGTGATAGGACCTTTTCATTTCTTTAGATTTTTCGTAAATCAGATTTTTTGCATAGCATCCGATGCTGATTCGCCGCTCAAGTAAAAAATCTTCACTAACAAGGCTTTCTTGATCAAAGTTAACATTCTGGCAAAAACTTCTTTGCACCGTTTACTAACGAAGCAAACGAAGAATCTACAGAGCACTAAAGCTCTTTTATAATAGCCTTATTTGCATACTTCTGGAACATATATTCGGGTAAGCGCCACCTATAGGTGATTTTTTAAACTACAAATTTTTTTTTCAAGTCAAACCCCTCTCCCTCGTCCTGGCAATACTTATGGTACAAAACGTACCTCAATGCCATGATTTTTCGATTTTTAATGAATTTTTAAGTTTATACGGACTATTGAAAGACCCTGTATATCAGATAATATACTTTATGTAAAACAGATTTTAAATTATGCAAATTATAAAAATTCTAGTATTTCAAATTTCTTGACTGTGTGGTGATCATTTGAGTTATTGCTCCCATAACACACACACACACACACACACAAATAGCGCCAGGGTTGACAGTTTTGCTTAGGGAGGTTTACAACCCATAAATCCAGGAAGATCACGACCGGCATGGGCGTAACAGATGTGGACATAACCGATGCATCCAGGCAAGACTAGCACAATTCCCACCGAAAAAGGGGATCCAATCTGGATGCACCTTAAAATCGCACAAAAAGCAAACCCGTTGAGAGTAGGGGAAGGTGTGGTTCCCCGAAGTAAGATATAATTAAATTAATATTGCCGAGGAGATGAATTGAAATGGTGACTAAAAGTGGAGTGATGTGGTCGCTAAAGAGGACTACAGCAGTAAAAATGGTGGTGTGACATGAAAAAGAGAGTCTCCTAAATCAGTGAGAATAATAAAATATTTCCTCGTTCACCAACTTCCCCTAGCCAAACCCTGTGCATTGATGCGGTGTTGCAGCAATAAACAAGGTACGAACCAATAATTTTACAATTGCAAGAGTTCCAAGCAATTTAATGTTCAGATACAACTACGGTCTTACATTAATTCCAAAGAGAATTTGAATCAATGAGTATTGTAAATTGATCAATTATTAATGGTTCTTATGACAATGAATGTTAATAGTTTGTTGTACATAAATAAATATAATTTACAAAATAAATTTTGTAATAAATGACCAATGTGTTGTTTCATAGCTAAGGTAGTATGAGGTAAATTTGGTGGGTTATTGTGAAAACGTGCAATATACTAGACTATATGAAATAAATAAGTATTATGTGTTTAAATTTAAATATTATGTGAAGAGTAAGTAATTTTATTAACTACAATAAAAGCAATGCCATATGTTGGCAGCTTTAATATAAAAAATACCACATATCTTTCAATTTAGCTGGCACTTGTCAAAATTTATTTAGAAAATTTAAAATTTTACAAGAAATACCCCCCCCCCCACAGAATTTATATAAAGGTTTAAGAGTTTATAATAAAATTATTTAAAATTTCAAACTTTATTTTAAGGAGCTTCATAATTACAATCTATATCCGGGAAGGGGGGGGGGGGCGACAAATCAGTGGTTAGCGCGTGGGTATTGCACTCGGGCGAATCGAGTTTGATTCCAGCCTCTGCTCAATCTGTCGCCTTGTTCATGCGGAGTGCGATCACATTAAACATGTGGGTCTGTCAGTCCTTTTGAGGGGTTTGTATGTTGAGATCCAGACCGTCCGACCTACTAGAAAGGTGTAAGGTAACTGTTTGGATGGATGGGAAGTGCCACCCAATTTAGACCGAAACCCAGCTGGGGAGACATCCACAGGGACTGTACCCTCCTTCCCCTACCACCAACCTCTGTGAAGGACTTACGGGCCCACATGTTTAACGGGATCGTACTCCGCGTGAACACGTCGGCAGTTTTGGTAGTGGCGGGAATCGAACCCGGACCTACCGAGTGCAATTTCCCGCTCCACTGGGCTACAGCGCCTGGGTTTGTAGTTGTGAAAAGAGTCTACGGCCCCTGTGGATGCCTCCCCCACTGGATTCCGGTTCAATTTAGGGACACTTTCCAGGCGTCCAAACAGTTGCCTTACACCTTTGGATAGATCGGGGGTATAGGTTTAAGAAAGAAGAATATATAACCGAGATTATTATTTAAGAAAATAAACCTTTATATCGTATTCGAATATTCTGTATATCCTTCTGTCTAGTTCTATGAACACCGCATGGTATTTCTGTTATCTGACAAAGTGCATACTTTTTTAAAGAATCCCCTATCATCCCTCGCCTGTAGTGTTTGCGCTCCTAAAATCCCTAAAAACACGTTGACCATTCACCTTTCCTGTTCAAAACTACTAAAATTTATACAACATTCTAGCATGCCGCCGTGTTCATGCGGAGTACGATCACGTTAAATATGTGGGTCCGTAAGTCCTTCCGAGAGGTTGGTGGTAGGGGAAGGCGGATACGGTCCCTGTGGTTGCCTCCCCACTGGGTTCCGGTCTAAATTGGGTGGCACTTCCCGTCCAAACAGTTACCTTACACTTTTCTGGTAGGTCGGACGGTCTGGGTCTCAACAACAACAACATTCTAGCAAAACGTAGTTGCTTTACGACATCCAAAATGCCCTAAGAAAATATACCTTTGTCAAGAACAGTAAAACTAGCTATATTAAGAATCAAGAATATTAAATTAATAATTATCACAAAGCGACAGTAGGTAATAATAAAAAACAAAATTTTATTTTCAGACAAATAGATTTAACTTTAATTTGACAGTGTTTTCCAAAAGTCGCTAAGTTGATTGTATGAAACTCAATTTGCCGCCAATGTCACAAAAATGTTGAATAATTTGTCGCCAAGAGTGACGCATAAAAATATCGATTATAATCTCCATTATATAGTTATATATCTCTTCTATATCTGAGCCATTTTATTACATTATGAAAATTCTCAAATTCAGAGGCACTATGTATCCCACACCCCAAACACGTTCTCTCTGTTTCATCACCTACTCCATGATGGAAGAAAACAAATTCCTATAATCGGGTCGATTATATAACCTGTATAAATACATTTTCTAACCCCTTGATACACCAATGCAATTGGGAAAGTAGAATTAGTATGTTTAAGGAAGAGGAGGACCTATTTCAGCTCGCAGATTTATATATCATCACTAAATCTGAGCCATTTTATATGTTCTGAAAATTCCTAAATTCAAAAGCACTACTTATTCATCATCCCAAGCACGTTCCTTCAGTTTCATCACGTAGTCCTTGATGGAAGAAAACAAATTTCCTATAATCGAGTCTACTGTATTGCCTGAGTAAAGGTTTTTTCTAATCTTTTGATACATCAATGCAATTAGAAGGTTAACTTTGATGTTTAAGGAAGACAAATTTCGGCTTGCAGAGTTATATATCATCTCTATATCTGAGCCCTTTTATTATATTGTAAAAATTCTCAAATTCAGAGGCATTACATCCGACACCCCAAACACGCTCCCTCTGTTTCATCACGTAGTCCTTGATGGAAAAAAACAAATTTCCTATAATCGGGTCGCTTGTATTACCTGAGTAAATATAGCATTTTCTAACCCATTGATACACCAATGCAATGGGGAAAGTAGACTTAGAATGTTTACGGAAGAGGAGGGCAAATTTCAGCTCACAGAGTTATATATAATCTCTATAACTGAGTCCTTTTATTGTAACGTGAAAATTCCGAAAATAAGAGGCAATGTGTGTCCGTCATCCCAAGCACGTTCTTTCGGTTTCATCACGTAGTCCTTGATGGAGGAAAACAAATTTCCTATAATATTGTCGATTGCATTACCTGAGTAAAGATATTTTCTAACCCCTTGATACATCAATGCATTGTAGAAAGTAGACTCTGAATGTTTAAGGAAGAGGGCAAATTTTGGGTTGCAAAATTATATATCAATTCTATATATGATCCCCTTTATTGTGAAACTTCCCAAATTCAGAAGCCTTGCGTATCCGTTATTTCAAGCACGTTCCCTCGATTTCATAATGCAGTCCTTGATTGAAGAAAACAAATTCCCTATAATCGAGTCGATTGCATTGTCTGAGTAAAGGTATTTTCTAACCTTTCGATAAATCAATGCAATTAGAAGGTAGATTTTGGATGTTTAAGGAAGAGGAAGACAAATTTCGGCTTGCAGAGTTACAAATTAAATCTGTATCTGAGCCCTTTTTAACACTTTACAACAAAGTCGAAAAGTGTTTATGACATTGTTCATTCTGTCTGTCTGTCTGTCTGTCTGTCTGTCCGTTAGCACGATAACTGCCGTAAAAATGACTTAATCAAAATGAAATTTTAATATGTTGTTCAGACGGTCTGTAGGACCTATGGGAATATAAATGAATAATATCACCCAATTAGTTTTGGATTGAACCCGGGTTGAAAAAATGAAATACATTGAGCCCTATGGGACCTAATTTTTCAAACATTTTTTAAGCGGATTTAAAATTCACAAATTGCTTCGAAAATTTTAGGTAATATTCAAATTGTTCCGTAAAATATATAAAAAAAATTCAGTGAAATAAATTCAGTAGTTTCTAAATAAAAATTAAAACAATAATAACACCTCTTATATGAAGCGATCACGTGACCATGATATGAAAAGATCACGTGACCCACTTCAAAATGATATATGACATCCATCTTGTCTCAAAATCGTGATTTTTAAAGTTCTTTTTAATTCATATTGAGTGTTGTATCCGTCCTAAAACCACTTTATTTTTGCGTAAATTCTATGCATCTACATACTGAAACAACGCAATTACAATATATTTGAGTTTATATGCTCATCCAAATTTGTTTATTTCGACAACGAAGCCTCTTTTTCACCTATGTAAAATGTAAACAGCAAAATATGTAGAATGAGTTGTATTAGAATTGCTGTATTTCTTTAACATAAAACCATTTAGTTCATGGAGTCTGCGTAGCTGATATGAATGAAATGTTGATTGATTTTACAAAGAGAAGGACGATTTTTTTCGATGAAGTTTTACGCATAGAGTTTAATTACTTGTAGCTCCATGGTCTTAATTTTTAAATAAAATTAATTATTATAGTATTATGATGAATTGCATGAACGGGGAATTATTTATGAATGAAATGCTGCTTTTATAGAGACAGCCAGGCGTGTTATTTTTTCTATGACGTCATTTGAATGAATTTCAGTTGTTTTCGATGAAGTTTTCATATATAATAAATTATCGTAGTATTATGATAATTCTAAAATTATTACCGAGGAATGTATCACATTTTAGAGATGTTTAAACCAGGCAGTTTGTATTTCAATGCCGTCATTTGAATGAAGTTCATTTTTTTCGATGAAGGTTTAAGTTTTCAAATATAATAAATTAATGTACTATTGTGATAAGTTTTAAAATATTACCGAGGAATGTATTGCATTTTAGACATGTTTAAATAAAATTGCATTGAAGTTGGAAAGTGTTTCATAATCAATGCTTTAAGCATGATTGAACTTTCTTGTATTATATTGTGAAAATTCTCAAATTGATAGACACTACGTATTCGTCATTCTAAGCACGTTCTTTCGGTTTCATCACGTAGTCCTTAATGAAAGAAAACAAATTTCCTATAATCGGGTCGATTGTATTTCCTGAGTAAAGATAATTTTCTAACCCCTTGAAACATCAATGCAATTAAGAAGGTAGACTTCGAATGTTTTGTTTAAGGAAGAGGAGGAAAAATTTCGGTTCGCGGAGTTATATATTATCTCTATATATGAGCCCTTTTATTAACAATTTGCAACAAAGTTGAAAAGTGTTTATGACTTTGTTTAATCTGTCTGTTTGTCTGTCTGTCTGTCTGTCTGCCTGTTAGCACGATAACTGCCGTAAAAATGACTTAGTCAAACTGAAATTTTAGTATGATGTTCTGAGGTCTGTGGGACCTATGGGAATATAAATGAATAATATCACCCAATTAGTTTTGGATTGAACCTGGGTTGAAAATATGAAATACATTGAACCCTATGGGACCTAATATTTCAAACATTTTTAAGCGGTTTTAAAATTCACAAATTGCTCCGAAAATTTTAGGTAATATTCAGATTATCCCGTAAAATATATAAAAAAAATCTCAGCAAAATATATTCAGTAGTTGTTTAAATTAAAATTAAAATAATAATTACACCTCTTATATGAAGCTATCACGCGACCATTATATGAAGAGATCACATGACCAACTTCAAAAGGAAATATGGTATCCATCTTGTTTTTTTAATTCATATCTCTTTTAAGTTCTCTAAGTTCTTTTTAATTCATATTGAGTGTTGTATCCGTCCTAAAACAGCTTTATTTTTGCTTAAATTCTGTGCATCTACATAGTGAAACAACGCAATTACAATATATTTGAGTTTAAATGATCATCCAAATTTTATTACTTCTATAGCGAAGCCTATTTTCCCCTTATGTAAAATGTAAGCAGCAAAATATATAAAATGAGTTGTATGAGAATTGCTGCATTTCCTTTAACGCAAAATTATTTAGCTCATGGAGTCTACATAGCTGATATGAGTGAAATATTCATTGATTTTACAGAGAGAAGGACGATTTTTTTCGATGAAGTTTTAAGCATAGAGTTTAATTACTTGTAACTCCGTGGTCTTAAGTTTTTAAATAAAATGAATTATTATAGTATTGTGATGAATGAAATGAATGGGAAAATGTTTATGAATGAAATGCTGCTTTCATAGAGAGAGCCAGGCGTGTTATATTTTGATGGCGTCATTTGAATAAATTTCAATTGTTTTTGATGAAGTTTTCAAATATAATAAATTATTGTAGTATTATGATAATGTTAAAAATATTACCGAGGAGCCAGGCGATTTATATTTAATTGACGTCGTTTGAATGGAGTTCATTTTTTTTTCGATGAACTTTTAAGTTTTCAAATATAATAAATTAATGTATTATTGTGATAATTTTTAAAATATTACCGTGGAATGTATCGCATTTTAGAGATGTTTAAATGAAATCGCATTTAAGTTTGAAAGTGTTTTATAATCAATGCTTTATGCATGATTGATCTTTCTTGTTATGTTGTGAAAATTCCCAAATTCAGAGGCACTATGTATTCGTCATCCCAGGCACGTCGCTTCGGTGTCATCACGTAGTCCTTGAAGGAAGAAAACAAATTTCCTATAATTGATTCGAGTGTATTGTCTGAGTAAAGGTTTTATCTAACCTTTTGATACATCAATGCAATTAGAAGTTTAACTTTGATGTTTAAGGAAGACAAATTTTGGCTTGCAGAATTATATATCATCTCTATATCTGAGCCCTTTTATTATATTGGGAAAATTCCCAAATTCAGAGGCACTTCGTGTCCGTTATCCCAAACACGTTCCCTTAGTTTCACCACGTAGTCCTTGATGGAAGAAAACAAATTTTCCATAATCGATTTGATTGCATTGCCTGAGTAACGATATTTTCTAACCCCTTGATACCTCAATGCAATTAAGAAGGTAGACTTCAAATGTTTAGGAAGAAAAATGCAAATTTTTTCTCGCAGCGAATTTGTGATCTGACACATGATTTTGTGACTCGCTATGAAAGTTGTAAATTAAATGCAAAAGCAAAATAACTGAAAAGTGGCTGAACTCGACTTTCTCATACAAAGAATTATTTTTTTTTCAAATTTTACAATAATTTTTTTGAAAAATCGTATCGTGGGTTCAAATGATTACAATTATAGCATGCTGCCCTTCAATTTAAAAGGATTGAAAAAATATTTCCAGAGATACCAAACTTAACAATGTACCCCCTCCCAGGGATTGAAAAGTATATCCAATAATATCATACTTAACAATGTACTCCCTGCAGAGTGGTAAATCTTTCCAAAGGGGGGGGGGCTAATGTTGTCAAGAACAAAAAATATTTTTTTCGTGGCTAAACTATTAAGTCTCGTGGATTTAAACTATTAGGGCTCGTGATCATTAATACGTCATTAATAAACCCTTTTATGCATAATTATGTCAAATGTTGCCCTATATTGTCATGTTAAAAAATATAAAATTTTGAATAAATTTAGAAGTTTTCCCTCGAATTTAAATTCTATCTAGTTCTAGATTTTTTGATAACAGAGCCGGACACAAAGTTTCGTGAAAATTTATTAATATTTGAGGCATTATTTGCTATCGTGTACAGAAAAAACCGACCGCAGACATCAGACAGACAGGCAGATGGACATCACTCCAAAAATAGTCAAAACGTGCTCAGCAGGTCTTAAAGCATATATTGGCGTCAGCATTTCGAATTCGAAAATTTTCTTGAAGATGATATTAGCAATTAAATAAATTAATGTACAGCAATTAAAGTGAATCTCACTACCCAACAATTCAACTCACAGTCTGACACACAGGCACAGACCTCATAGAACTGATTCGTATTCAGGGATACTCAAACCATGTAAGTCCTTACAATTCTGAATGTCGGATCTGTCTGTCACAATATATTGCCTCTGAACATAATATGTATGACTTAAAATAATTTATTCGCAGTTGCCTGGGTCTTAATTAAGCTCCCGCTACTTAAATAATTCATTTTCACCTTTACAAACTGCCACAATTACTGAACTCCGCTACCACGAACATAAAATAAATAAATAAAAATAAAAGTAAAAGAAACGTAAATCGTAGCTTAAAACTCCCCATGAGATATAGGGCAAGCATGCGAAGAAACGTCCACCAACTGCCAGTGATATAAGTCTTTCGGCGAGCGGAATCAAGAATCTCAATTTTTATGCGTTTGCTTGAAAATCACAAAAAGAATATAATGCAGTAATTAAAATGTAAACATTTATTAGAATGAGAAGATATACAGGGTTTGCAAGAAATAAGTTTCCCACTTCAGAGGGCTCTAGATAGCGTTCTATTGGTCCAAATGAGATAAAATTTGAAATACAGATAATTCAAATGATGCGCTTGACATTTATTAAATAAAAAATTTTAGTACAAAACTCCGCCGATGGGTGGCGCTGTAATACACATAAAAACATTTAATAGACATTATAAATGTTAAATAATATTAAAAAAGTAGCATTAAAACTGCTCAATATGTCCCCCTTCATTTTCAACAATGTACCCTAATCGCAGAACCACATTTTTCCACAGCTGACCGGAGTGACTCTGCCGGAATATCAAGAACATGGCGCTGAATGCTGTCTTTCAGATCTGGCACAGATGCTGGCCTTTTACGGTGGATATTGTCCTTGAGGAAACTCCACAACCAAAAGTTGCAGGGGTTGATATCCGGCGAACGAGGAGACCATGCTGTTGGAAAATGCCGGCTGATCACCCGTTCAGCTGTAAAATGCTGTGTTAGCAATTACTTTACACTACTCTCAATGTGAGGAGGTACGACATCCTGCATGAAAATGATGTCCTGAAGGCATCCACGCTGTTGAAGTTGTGGGATTACAAAATCTCTCAGCATATTACGGTACCGTTGTCCTGTGACGGAACAGGTTTTGATTCCAGTTGCAGTTACCTCTTCAAAAAATATGTTCTAATGATAAAGATAGCCGTGAAACCACAAATACTGTCACTTTTTCAGGATGCAAGGGTTGTTCCTGGATAGCGTAAGGGTTTTCCGCTGCCCAAATTCGACAATTGCGGGTGTTAACTTGCCCATTGAAGCAAAAGTGGGCTTCGTCAGCCCACTGGATGTTCCATGGCCAACTGACGTCAACCACCATTCGAGCAAGGAATTGAAGTGCAAGAGTTTTACGAACCTCTGAGTCTCCGTCCTGCAATAGGTGCACTGGCTTGATTTTGTAGGGATAAAAATGCATAATCCGTCGTAAGATTTTTCGTACAGTGGAAGACGGCATATCCAATACACGGGAAACAACTGGCACACTCACACTACCATGCGGCGAATGACTGCAGGCTTCAACGACCGCGGTAGCCACATTTTCGACGCTAAAAGACTGGATTGGTTTTCGTCCTCTACCTGGAAGAATGCCAAGTTGCCCAGTTGTTTCAAATTTCTTTATCATCTGGCGTAGGGCACATGGAGACATTGGACCTCTTCGTAGTATCTGCTTCATACCACGGAATTCTTTTACAGCTGCAACAGATTTTGCTGCTTCTGGTAAAACAATTTCACCAGTAGCGCTTTTTCTTGTAACATTGGCATGATGTGCTGAGAAGTAACTAATGCTCGTGCAGAATCCGCCTTCTTTTTATCCAAAGAATAATGCTACTAGGCATGCGCTGTAATGCAAATAATGTTTCACATTTTCCGTATATGCAAATAAATACCATTTGTGGTGAAATGCGCCATCTATAGGTGAATGTTAATACTGAAATTTTTGATTTTATAAATGTCAAGCGCATCATTTGAATTATCTGTATTTCAAATTTTATCTCATTTGGACATATAGAACGCATTCTAGAGCCCTCTGAAGTGGGAAACTTATTTCTTGCTAACGCAGTACATAAAACATTTTGCAAAATTATAAAATTCTACAACATTTCCTTCTTTGGATGTTGTGAAATCAGCATCAGATAACTTTAAAAATACAAATTTCGATGCATTTACAATATAACAAAAAGTACCTCTGTACCAACTTTAGGATCCGAAAAAACTATTTTTAGCGTGACATATCTGTGTGTGTTTGTGCGTCTGTATGTACGAGTATGTCTGCCGATCGGTGTGTGTGTGTCACTCTGTGAAATGTGAGTATCCACGCTAGCTACAAATACAGTCGCTCAAATTTAATAACCTTTGATAAGTCTTCTGTGGGTTACCTTAGTGTTGATTTGATTTTCTACTATTCGGAAAAGAAACACTTGCTTTTTATGATCCGAAAATATTATCAAAATCTAAAATAAAAGACTACATACTCAAATCTACGAATCAAATGCTTGTGTTATACGTAATTTTTACGTCGAAAATACTAACATCAACCCCATAACGCTAGCATCGACTACAACATCAACCACTAACATCAACCACATCCACCATATAACTAACCGTTCACGACATTTTTTTTTTACCTTTTGTAACATATCTTTTGAAAATACGTTCAGTTGCCAAATGAAAACGAAAATTGAATGAAAACTGCCAATTTGGTGCAATTTCAAATAGTGATCCCTGGAAAGAGAAAAATGATTTGGAATCTGTAGCGAAAGGCATGTGCTGCCCACATCAGATTATTTTTTCATTTGGCGACTGATGTATTTTCAAAGGCGACGTATCAAATATACGAAAAATCTTAAATATCTCTAGAACGGTTAGTACTTGAATTATGGGGTTGATCTTTTTTTGGTTGTTGTTAGGAAAATTTACGTATAAGACAAATATTTAATTGGTACTTTTGAGTACACGCAATATTTCAATTTCTTGCTTGCTCGGTACCAGTAGAGGTAACGGTCAATCCATGCAGATGATCACATAACAAGAGCGAAACCCGCCCATGGATACTGGAGTACTGGGATTGTCTTCCTTATTTTGAGAAACTCCACTTTCTGTTGGGTTCTTGTGATTGTGTACTTGGTCTTTTTATCTTCGTGTAGTCCGAGCTGAATTGTGAAGGAATTTCATTCCATCTACGTGGAAAGATTGAAACTCTCAGTTCCCACAGAAGTTTGCAAAATTGCTGCAGATAGTGTGCTTACTGCCATTGCAAAGTGTGTTAACTGCCATTGCAGTTAGCGGTCATTCCATGCTAATGAGCTCATTATAAATGTGAAGCCGGTCCATGGATACTGCAATCCACAAAGCGAGTGTCTTCAAAATAGTTTTCCGTGTTCTAAAGTGATTTTTTTTCTGGTGTTCTAATGTGATCTAAACGTATCGATCCAAAACTATAATTTCCCTTTAATACTTTCAATACTTTCATACAATACTTTCCCTTTACATTACGATATATTGTAGGGAAAGTTAAAAAGGTTATGTTTTCGGTTTAATGTCTATGAGCAACTCATCTTACAATCGGTTATACAACTATAACACGAACTAGAGCTTTCTTACGTCTCAATCCGTGTTCTTACAACCCGACTTTAAGCACATAGATTTAAAAATCAATGGCGTGAATTTAATGTTATTTTTTCCAATCTCACACTCATTCACTTCAGAATTATTAATTTTTAACACTTTCCAACAGAGTTGGAAAGTGTTTATTTCTGTGCTCATTATGTCTGTCGGTCTGCCTGTTAGTCCGGTCACACGATAACTGCCGTAAAAATGAATTTATCAAAATTGAATTTTAGTATGTTGTTGAAACAGTTTGTAGGGCATATGGGAATGTATAAAAGAATAATATCACTTAATTAGTTTTGGATTTAATTTGGGTTGAAAAACTGAAATACATTGAAACCTATGGGACCCAGCTTTCAAGCATTTTTAAACTGAGTTAAAATTCACAAATTGCTTTGAAAATTTCAAGAAATATTCAAATTATCACGTAAATGTGTAAAAAAAATGTCATCAAAATATGTTAAGTAGTTTTTTAAATAAAAATCGAAATAATAATTACATCTATATTATATGAAGACATCATGTGACTCATTGCAAAATAGTAAACTTCTTTCGTTTAGTGAAATTCCTGATATTTAAAGAACGCTTATATATATATATATATATATATATATATATATATTTAGTGTTTCATCTGTCCTAAAACCACCTTATTTTTGCATATTATCTGTGTATCTAATTTATGTGCCTACGCAATTACAATAATTTTTATTTTAAATAATTACTAAATTGTACTCCTACCACGAAGCCTAATTATAACGTATGCAGAATGTAAACAAATCAAGAGCTTGAAAGATGAGCTATATAAGTTGTATGAGTTGTACGTCTTACAGGTAAAATTACCAGAAACTGCCCCTATTTCCTGTAAATCAGTAGCGTCGCCTAGAAGAGATTTGGATGTCATATCCCCCTACATACAGAGACCCATCATCATATACAGAGCCCCATCATTATGTACAGAGCCCCATCATATACAGAGTCCCATCATATACAGAGCCCCATCATTATCCATTGTAGTTTGTAGAATTGATAATTTGAGAAACGGTAAACAAGATATTTTGTTACTAAACCCTCCAAACATTTTTCTGGCAACGCCACTAATGTAAACCATCACAAATTTATATATTAACTAAAAGCGTGCATATGTGTGTTGAGTACTCACAATTTAGAGCTGTGTTTGAAATTTTCTTTTCAACCTGAAACCTATTTTTCCGAATTTGAAAACGACCTTGCATCGTGCGCATTCCAGCCGTACATCTATCTCTTTGTATCGGGTTGCTTATCGGTAACTGGCTTTCCTAACTAGTTTAGGTTTTGTTACTTTAAAAAGGAATTGTTTAAACCGGAACTGGTGTTATTGTGGAACAGATGTGTTTGCGTTCTGGCTTTGCCTCGCCATTTTTTTTTCTGATACAGTATTTAATACTTATCATTATTTTTTAAATGTTAAATCTATATAATTGTCTACGGTTAGTTTCTAAAAATACCAAGTTATGGATATATTTTATGTGTTCTTCTTGTTAACACAGTTCCTCGTGATATCGAGTGTGTCTCAGAAAGTTTTACATCCGTCTGGCGTCTGTCCCAGAAGAGAAACGTAAGTACTTGTTTATAACACTTTCCAACTTGTTTATAACACTTTTTAGTCGAAAAGTCTTTATGACTTTGATCATTCTGTCTGTCTGTCCGTTCGCAAGATAACTTCCGTAAAAGTGACGTAATCAAAATTCAAATGTAATATGTTGTTGAGACGGTCTAATGTTTTGGAATGGAAATGAATAATATCAATCAATTTGTTTCGGATTTAACCCGGGTTGAAAAAATGAAATACATTGAAACCTATGGGATCTAATTTTTCAAACATTTTAGAGCTGAGTTTAAATTCATAAATTGCTTTGAAAGTTTTAGGAAATATTCAAATGATCACTTAAAGTGTGGAAGGCCCAGACCACACAGCCAACCCAGGGGTTGATCTGGCACTTAAAGTGTAAAAAATTTCAGCAAATTATGGTGGGTAAATTTTTAAAATAAAAATTGAAATACTATTTGCACCCATATATAAAGATCACATATATGATTACACTATTACATGAAAGATAAATAAAAATAGCACGTAACTCATTGCAAAATAAATATGGCTTCCGTGTTTGAAAATCGTTTAAATTTATATTTAGTGTTGCATCCGTAATAAAACCGCTTTATTTTTGTTAATTATCTGTGTATTTAAATTGTATGCAAACGCAATTAGAATATCTTTTTATTTTAAATTATCACCAAATTTTCTTTATTCCTACCACGGAATTTAATTTTATGCTAAACTATACTATGTAGAATGCAAACAAATCAAGCTATTGTAAAATAAGTTGAATAAGAATTGCTGATTTTTTTTCACTCAAAATTACTTAGTTCTGGAGTCTGGAATATAAGTAATATGAATGAAATATTAATTGATATTGCATAGAGAGGCAGACGACTTATATTTCATTGACGTCATTTGAATAAAATTCTCTTTCTGTAACTAGCATTGTCTGTTTCGATGAAGTTTTAAGTTTTCAAGTAGTAGCATTGTGACAATTAAAAAAAAATGTCAGCGCCTCGAATGCATCACATTTTAAAGATGTTTAAATAAAATTGCTCTTCATTTGCAAAGTGTTTTATAATCAATGCTTCATGAAAAATTGATCTTTCTTGTTATTGGTTGAAGGCCCAGACCACACGACCAACCCAAGGGTTTATGGTAACGAATTGTGTGGCCGGACTCTTCTTGTTATTGGTTGCAATTGTTTATTACATCCAATAACAAGAAGAGTCCGGCCACACAATTCGTTACCATAAACCCTTGGGTTGGTCGTGTGGTCTGGGCCTTCAACCAATAACAAGAAAGATCAATTTTTCATGAAGCATTGATTATAAAACACTTTGCAAATGAAGAGCAATTTTATTTAAACATCTTTAAAATGTGATGCATTCGAGGCGCTGACATTTTTTTTTAATTGTCACAATGCTACTACTTGAAAACTTAAAACTTCATCGAAACAGACAATGCTAGTTACAGAAAGAGAATTATCTTGTTATTGGTTGCAATTGTTTATTACATCAAATGTTCTGTTTCTGAATTTCGTCTGCACTAAAGTATCCAATAATATCATGTTCGATTAATTGATGGATGCAAAGATCCTCCTCTAAATGAGCGGTTCCCAAACTTTTCGACACGGGGGCAACATTAAAAGTTCATTAAATATCATGGTGAACATTCAAACATTTAATGGAACAAAACGCCACTACTATAATACTTGCAATTTGCCTAAATTACCAAAATTTACATAAAATGCAAAAATTAACAAATTGGACAATAAAATATATGTACATTTATTTAAAATATAAAATTTTTTCAAACAATACTAATATGAGAGACGTGGAACTGTTGTTCTTTCTCTATATTTTATTATTCGAGTCTCCGAATTTGCAATATCAATCATTAAATTAGTTTGTAAGTGTTCAACAATTAGTGCTTATCCATACTGATTTAAAAAATTTAATTATAGAAGGCCAAATTCACCTAAATATGTCGCATCAGAAACTGATGTGAATTCTTGTGCAAACTTTTGAATTTGAAGAAATTCGTTTTCTGAAAGAAATAAATGAAAATGCATTAACAATCTGCTGCTACAAACCACAATGGCTAGCAAGTTTTTCACACCCCACGATTGGGAGACAGTCAAGAATGTAAAAATGAGACGATAAGAAATATATATACTGTAGTTGTGGCACCGTATATATACTATATTCTAATTTTAAATTATCCATAAAAATAGCATATTTCTTATGAAAAGCGTAACAACAGCTTAGTGCATGTGAAACCAGATATTCTTAATCTACAATAAATGTTACATTAATTTAATTTCCGTTTCTACCCCAATCAAACATCGGCTCGCGGGCCACATTTGACCATCTGGCCGTAATTTTCAGGCGCCTGATCTAAATGAACGAAGAATGTATTTCATTTTAAGGTATGTCAAATATTTAAGCCCTGTTTGGGTTAGAATTCTCTCAGAATTAGACTACTTGGTCAATTTGTCTATGTTTTGTAACAAAAAATAGCAACTTGCAGATTTACTTAATATTTTTTCTCTTACTATAGAATTAATATAAGAAAAGAATTGATTTCACGAAATTTTTTCGATTTCGAGATTGAAAATATATCTTTTAGAACCACCTGAACAAGTTTCCACTATTTTTAGTGTAATGGCCGTCTGTGATACTATGGGCGATTTCTTGCGTACATGTTAGCTGCCACAAATATTAATGAATTTTCACGAAAATTTATATTCGGTTTTGTTAATGAAAAACCTAGTCAATTTTTACGATTTTATTTTTAGATTATTAGTCTTAACATGCAGATTTTCGTAATATTTTCATGAGAATAACGGCTATGGGTGGAGTATTTCTGGTTGAATCGGTACTATACAGATAATGTGAACACTTAGCATGCTTATATCTCATATCTTTATACTAGATAGAAAATGCAAACAATTCGCGCTTGTTTAGTCATAATAATGGTTCTATTCATGAATATATAAATATAATTTCGATATTTTGATATTCTGACCTTTCTATTTCGAAAAAACTAAAAAGTTTTTGTACGAAAGAGATTTTGCCTCACTTTGCTTACTTTTATTCTAAATATCTTTTAAATGATAAAAATATATGGAAACAGTAAGCGACAAAAATGTTCAGTAGAAATTTCAGTTTCTTGATTAATAACTTGTCTTCAGACAGCTATAGCAGATTTTGTGATATCGTCTTGTCACGATAAAAATAGCGAAAATTTTCCGGTTTTAACACTATCCAACGTAGTTGTAAAGTGTTCATGATTTTGTTCATTCATTTTGTCTGTCTGTCAGTCTGTCTGTCTGCCTACCCGTTCGCATTATAACTGCCGTAAAAAATTACTTTATCAAAATGAAATTTTAGTATATTATTAAAATGGTCTGTAGGACATATGGGATGGAAAATAAATGACATCACTCAATTAGTTTCGGATTTAACCCGGGTTGAAAAAATGAAACACATTGAAACCTGTGTAATATAATTTTTCAAACATCTTTTAAGTGGAATTAAAATTCACAAATTGCTGCTGAAATTTTAGGAAATATTCAAATTATCACGTAAATAAAGTGGGTAAAAAGAAATTCGGCAAAATATGTTTGGTAGTTTTTAAAATTAAAATTGAAATAATAATTACACACTCATATATGACCGTGTTCATGCGGAGTACGATCACGTTAAACATGTGGGTCCGAAAGTCCTTCCGAGAGGTTGGTGGTAGGGGAAGGAGGGTACGGTCCCTGTGGATGCCTCCCCCACTGGGTTCCGGTCTAAATTGGGTGGCACTTCCCGACCGTCTAAACAGTTACCTTACACCTTTCTGGTAGGTCGGACGATCTGGGTTTCAACAACAACAACACTCATATATGACCGGCCATCCAAACAGCTGCTCTAAGTCTACGGACGAGTCGGGTGGTCTGGGCTTTCGACACTCATATATGAAGAGATCACTTGACCCATTTCAAAATAAAATATGACATCCACTTTAGCTATGTGTCAAAATCGTGATGAAGATTTTTTTAAATTTATATTTTTATATTTAGTGTTATATTCTTCATAAAACCGCTTTATTTTTGCTTATTACCTGTTTGTTTAAATTCTGTGCCAACGCAATTAAAATATTTTTTTATTTTAAATAAACACTAAATTTTGATTATTACAACAACGAAGCCTAATTTCAATAACATACAGAGTGTAAATAAATCAAACGATTGTAAAATGGGTTGTATAAGAATTGCTGAATTTTTTTAACGCAAAATTATTCAGCTCAGGAGTCTGGAATATAAGTGTTATGAATGAAATATTCATTGATTTTACATAGAAAAGCATACGATTTATAGCTGAGCGGAGGTAAGCGAAAGAATGCTGCGAATGGACTGTATATTAACAAATTTTTATTTTGCGTAAGACATAGTTATTATCTTTCAAACCAAATTTCTTCTTTCTTCGTTCGTCTTTTCGAAGGGTTACAATAAACCTAATTAGCGCCAAGGTGGAATGTTCAGTCGCCAAGTGGCGATCGCGTAACAGATACGGAACATCCTGTCCGGCGTTGAAATATTCGATTATTTCAAATATTACATAACCTTACAAATAAAACATATACAAACAAAATCAATATAAACATATGCAATGTAAATATCACAATAATTTTTTTTTACATTGGACTGTGATTATCTGGATAAGATGCATATTTTAGAAACGCATCTCCTAAAATTGCTTGCCGGAGTGCGTAAGTCTACGACACGAACATTCCCGTCTGCACCTGGCATAACTTTAGTAATTCTGGCCATAGGCCACTTATTGAAAGGAAGATTTGAGTCCTTCAGTAACACTAACATTCCTGGTAATATATTTTGTTTTTTAAACAACCATTTATTGCGCTGTTATAAATGACTCAAGTAACTATTCTGCCAGCGCTTCCAGATAGTTTGGACTAACTTTTGAGTTCTTTGCCATCTGTTTAATAGATTGTCCCTTTTGTCGATTGAACTTGGCTCTGGAATTGAGTTGATAGGCCTTCCAATCAAGAAATGTCCGGGGGTTAATACCTGGAAGTCATCAGCGTCTGCGGATAAAGGGGAAAGTGGTCGATAATTTAGAATTCCCTCGACTTGTATCATTACTGTTACAAATTCCTCTAGTGTTAATTTTGCACAACCCACTACTCTTTTCAAATGGTATTTGAAGGCCTTTATACCTGCCTCCCACAGACCCCCAAAGTTGGGTGCCCTAGGAGGCAAAAATTTCCAAGTATTACCTTCTGAAACCAAAAAATTTGAGACATTTTCATTCTTTGTAACTAGTTTTTGCAACCTTTTGAGCTCCGCATAAGCTCCTACAAAGTTCGTAGCGTTACCGTTAAAGATTGTCGAGCTTCTGCCGCGACGAGCAAAGAATCTCTTGAGCGTTGCAATTAGAGCTTCTGACGTTAGTTCCGAGACAAACTCCAAATGGATAGCCTTAGTGGCCATGCATATAAATATAGCTACATAGATTTTTCTAAGAGTGCCCTTTCTCTGACCTTTGTATTTAATTTGAAATGGTCCACACAGATCTAAACCGACATTAAAAAATGGAGCGCTACAAATAACTCTCTGAGGAGGAATATACCCCATCATTTGATTTGCCACAATAGGCTTTGCTTTAAAGCGCGGTGCACATTCATGAACAACTTGTCGCGCAATATTTCTGTCACCAAGCGGCCAATAATTTTGCCGAACAGTGTTCAATAAGGCTTGTGGCCCAACGTGCAAATTTTTTCTATGATAATACTGAAAGATCATTTTAACTATTTGATTACCAGAAGGCAAAACTATTGGGCGTCTGTGATCGTAATTTAAATTTGAATTAGTAAGACGACCACCGACCCTAATTAAACCTCTACTGTCTAGAAATGGATGCAAAAATCTGAGCTTACATTTAGTTGGAACTGATGCTCCTTTCTGTAAGGCCTAAATTTCTGGAGTGAAATAACTTACAGGGACTTGCTGAATTAAACATTCTTCACAGCCTCTTTACATTCATTTACAGAGAGAGCAGCTTTTAATGCATGAGCATTACTCTTACAGTTTTTAATAAACCTAAAAATAAATGCTAGCATTCTAATTAGTTTATGAAAATCATTAGTGCGATCAATTAAATTATCATAAAATTTAGAGTCACTATTCAAGGCTAAAGTTAATTTAGAAGGGACTTTGAGTTCCTCCAAATTGACCCTGTCCATTATGAAATCAGGATCCCTCAAAGTCTCGTGACTCGAAATTGCTAACACAGAAGGATCTGGTCCACACCACCAGAGTTTACTGTCTGCAAGAGTTCCTGCGTCCAATCCTCTGGAAATGAGGTCAGCAAGATTAGATTCAGAGGGGATATGTTGTGTGTGTGTGCCACTGGAAGTCCTTGGTCAGCTGCTGGATTTGGGATACTCTGTTACTTACGAAGGTTTTGATCAAGTGGGGAGTGGTCCTTATCCAAGCCAGGCTGATAGTTGTATCAGACCATAGTTGAACAGAGTCCACCTTCTGTCTTAAAACATCTAAGACCTTATGGATTAGTTGTGAAAGAAGGAGACACGCCGCAAGTTCAAGTCTTGGAATCGTCATGGTTTTGATGGGAGCCGTGCGTGATTTACTACACAGAAGTTGACAGGAGACTTGGCTTGCATAGTTTACAGACAGCACGTACAATACTGCTCCGTAAGCCTTAGAGGAGGCGGCAGCAAATCCATGGAGAACAATGGACTTGACCTCGGATTTAAGGACGCATCTGGGCACTTTGATGAATTCTAAATCTGGCAGTGTCTTAATAAAGGACATCCACTGTTTCGAAAAGTCCGGTGGTAATGTTTCATGTCAGCCTAATTTCAGCAACCCCAATTGTTGCATGAAAATCTTCACATTGGCAATAATTGGCCCGAGAAGACCAATGGGATCATAGATGCAGGCAATTTGTGAGAGCACATCTCGTTTGGTGAAACTACACTTATTGTCGATTGAAACGTTGCATGTAAATGTGCCAGTGTGCTATTCCAAAGCATGCCTAACGTTTTTACTGTTATCTCTTCTGAATTTCGATCTAAGGGAAAAATCTGTTCAGAAGTGTGAGTTGCATTGGAACACCACTTATGTAAAGACATTCCTCCTCTTTTAAGGAGCTGTGTTAAATCTAATTGAATACTTTCAAATTTCTTCAAATCCGATGAACCAGAAAGACAGTCATCCATATAGAAGTCGCGCAGGATAACACTTGATGCTAATGGGAAGTCTTTGCTTTCATCTAAAGCAAGTTGATGCAAAACTTTCGTAGCTAAATAGGGCGCACTCGCAGTGCCGTTGGTAACCGTTTTTAACTGATAAGCCTTGGTTGTTGCCGATTTATTGAATTTCCACAAAATCCTTTGAAGCTTTCTTTGTGACGGATCAATTTCAATCATTCTAAACATCTTTTCTATATATGTGGTGAATGCATAGAGATGTTTTCTAAAACGTATTGATATCGAAAAAAGATCTTCCTGTATCACCCCTCCTTTGCATATTAAATCATTTAAAGAATTTTTGTTAGTAGTTTTTGCGCTCGCATCGAAAACGACGCGCAATTTGGTCGTTTGACTAGTTGGTCGCAAAACGCCATGGTGAGGGAGATAATAACCTTCTTCAGAATCTTCATCTTCCTTTATTTCCTCTCCATGTGGCCTAGAAATTCATATTCCCTAAGAAAATCTGAATATAGCTCTTGCATGGTAGGATCGCGTTCTAAACGTTTCCATAAATGTTCTAATCTTTTAGAAGCAATTTCTTTAGAACTCCCTAACATATTTTCAGAAAGCTCTGGTTTGAATGACATTTTAACTACATATGTTCCTTCCAGAACGATGTAAGTGTTTTATTTAGAGTCTCCAAATTTTTAGACAAAAAACAATAGTTAGTTGACATATCAGAATTATCGTCCGAAACACTGCCCGAAACCAAATATCCGAAAACAATTGATTGTAGAAATAAATTTTCTGTTAATCTAATTTTATCCGAGTTTAAAAAAGCGAAAAAATATTCAGCACCCAAAAGTAAATCAACCTTTTGAGGCAAAAAGATTTTAGGATCTGCGAGTTTTAAGTTCTTTGGAAATTTCAAATTAGAAATCTTAAATTTCTTCGAAGGCCTGACATCTGTTATTTTAGGTACAATAAGTAACTCTAATTCCCATTTTGAATCATTACTTTCATTCGATATTTCAGCGGTGACCCTTGACCTGACATTTAGAGTAGTGTCATTTAAACCGCAAATTGGTATTTGTATTTTTTCTTTCTTTAATTTCAGTGCATCAGCCGCTTTGTACGATAAAAATGATGACTCAGATGCACAGTCCAAAATTGCTCTCAATGCAATTCTTTCACCACATGAATCTTTCACGTACACGATTGCTGTATTAACCAACACACTTTTCAAATTTCCATTTGTAAAAAAGGAAGAACGAGTCTGGTGCGAGTCAATAAATTGAGCGGAATTGTTTACTCTTTCTTGCTCCTTATAAGATGCCGAAGTGTCTGGCGATGCGCTTTAGTTAAAGTGGGTGTATAATAATACTTATGTAGCAGCGTATAGTGAGTCGATGCCTTACAAACGAAACAAGAACTTTTCGAATTGCAGTTTGATAAAATATGAAGATCGCTCAAACAATTAAAACATAGTTTGTGTTTTTTAACAATCTCTAATCTGTTATCTAGTTTCAGGTCCTTGAATTTTTCACCATGATAAATAGGATGATATTTGTATTTGCATGTAACACATAATTTCGAGGAATTATTGGATTCAACGATAAATGATTTTGATCGTTCCACATTGGGTTTAGCAATATTTATGCTAATACTACTAAGAATTTGACATCTTCTTTCTAAAAATTCCAAAAATGCATCGAAACTGGAACTTCATTGTTTGTTAGCGTTAACTCTCATATTGCTTGCGTGTTTCGCGATCTAATTTGTTAAGTATTATATTTAATAATAATGCATTAGAAAATTTGTCGCGTTTAAATTCTAAAACATTTAAAGCTCTGAGATTCTTCTTTACAATGTCTAATAAGCTGCGAAGTTCCCTTTCAGATTAGTGTTTAATTGAATCCATATTAAGAATATTTTTCATATGCGTGTCAACAATAATTCTATGATTTTCATAGCGTTGTTCCAAAGCCTTAAAAAGAGAATTGTACGAATCATCGGAAGTTTCAATAATCTTAGTCTCACCCTTTAATGAACCGCGTAAATAATGGAGTTTTTCATTTTCTGATAAATCTTGATTTTTAGTTATTAAGGCATTAAATTGACCTTTAAACAGATTCCATTCCTCAAATTTACCACTGAATATAGGTAATGGAATTTTGGGTAGTTTGATTGAAGCCTTTTTATGCTGATCTGTATGTAATGAACATACCTCTTGAGTAGAACTATTCCCAGTTGTTGTAGATTTATCTGAATTATCATTAATTTTATTAATAGAGGTTTTAATTCTTACCTCTATTTTTGCATCTCTTCATCAATTAGCGAAAGGGCTGCTTCCGTTTCTTCGAACTCGTCATCCGACAGTAGCGTAATACTCTTCTTTTAGTGCATCAAATTTTACTTAAATTTTTGTAAGTAATTCACTGTAGACACTAAGTGCATTGAATGTTGGTTCTTTTCCTTCGGTAAGACAGTTCGTAACTTTGGTCAATTGACCCTTAATATTACCGCGCTTGCGGTTTAGAACAGTAATTGTGTTACTGTCAGTCATGGCGCGCCATGAAACTAAAGTAAGAATAAATTAGTTATTTAATCAAATCCTTTACCATAGGAACTGGTAGTATCTCCGGCTCGTCTAACCATTAAATGTGCGGAGGTAAGCGAAAGAATGCTGCGAATAGACTGTATATTAACAAATTTTTATTTTGCGTAAGACATAGTTTTTATCTTTCAAACCAAATTTCTTCTTACTTCGTTCGTATTTTCGAAGGGTTACAATAAACCTAATTAGCGCCAAGGTGGAATGTTCAGTCGCCAAGTGGCGATCGCGTAACAGATGCGGGACAATAGCATTGACTTTTTGATGAAGTTTTAAGTTCCCATGTATTATACATCATTGTAGTACTATGATAATTAAAAAATATATCAGTGCTGAATGTATCGCATGTTAGATCTGTTTTAGTAAAGTAACATTTCAGTTGGAAAGTGTTTCATAATCCATGCTTTATCCATGATTGAGTTTTCCTTTTCAAGCTAATAATGATTATAACTCGAAAACTGAAAGCTAAGAATTATGAAAGGGATATGTAGGTCTTTGAATGATCCATAATGATATATAATTGAATTTCGACTCAGCGGTCTTACTACCAACACATCGTAAATCTAAACGGGTTCGAAATAACCGGTTATTCCGCACGTCAACCATATTTTACGAAATGTGGTACCACGAAGTCTTATTAGGGTGCCTAAAGTTGTACGAAGGTTCGTAAAAACCTCTTGATAATTTCATCATCTAAGGAGATCATGAAACATGAAATAAGGTACGTAATAGCAGTATTCAAGATGGCGGTCTTGCATTTGCGAGTGATCGTTTTTGAAAGGAAGAAAAATTCAACCACAGAGGATAAATTAATTATGCTAATTGACAATGAATTTGTTTCATTGTTCAGGTTAAATTAACACCAAGTTGCCGACCAAATTATTATCAAATGCTTCGATAATAATTTCCATGGAATATGTAAAACGACGATCTTGAGAAATTTTGCAAGCACCAATTTTTCATCAAATCTGAACATTTTATTCCACATATATTAAAATACAAGCTCATTTGTTTACTTCAAAGGATCTTCCCTATCAATTTTCAAAATATTTATTTTCTTTTTCTCTATTTGGAAGTTCTTATAATTATTTTAGCTTTATAATATGTTTCATCTATGTTAACGTTAGCGAACTCAACTATATTTCTTTCATGAATCCTTAAATAAACGTCTGACAGAATTTGAAAAATAAAATCTGCATATTGTACGAAGAGAATTGTACGAATTGTACGAGTCATCGGAAGAGTAGTAATCGGGAGTAAATTTCTCTATATAATTTTTTTCCCACTGAAACAATAACAAAACAACTTCAAAATGTATTCTATTTTTTAAAAAACATCCTGAAATAGCGCAGTATGTTTTAGAGAATGTAGGAAACCATGTAGGAAAAGTAATATGTACTATTCTATGTATGTAGGCAAAGTAATATTCCTTATACTATGTATGTCGGAAATTAATATACATTATATTATGTATGTAATAAAAATAATATACATTATACTACGCATGAAGGGAAAGGAATACTACAGTAATAAATGCATTGAATCATCATGTCTTTTTCGATTTTCGTAGAGATATAATAATGATTTTATTGGTATATTCAACTGTATAAGAAATCGCATATTCTATTGTGGTTTTAAAGTCTAAACTTATGATGCAAACACAGACAGAAACTCTCATTTTAAATACTAAATTCTCGAATAGACAAACATACATACTTTAAATTATATATATATATATATATATATATATGTAATATTGTTTCTACGAAAATAAAAATTCCCTTTGCTGTCAATAGTTCCTATATAGAGCATGGGTATATGACGTCACACGGATAATTTTGCCCTCATGTTTATAATGCAAAATATTTGAATGCTCAGCAGTTTGAAATTTTTAGTTATTTCTTCGTCAAACATGGCTACTTTAGAAATGTACATTCGTTTAGTAATTGCACAATCGAAAAATTCTGAATTTAGTCTAAATTTATCTTTTTTCATGGAAACTTTTAATTTCCCGGTAAATAAATTATTCACCTTCAAGTAAATATACTCAGTTGAAAATATATAAATCTATTAAGAAAATTAATTATACATCTTTCTCTTCTCGCCTGCATATACATTACATACAGAATATGTTAGTAATACAAAATATGTTAGTAAATGTATACACCTGCAGGACACTAGCTAGTATATTTAGTAGTGTACATTCACTTAAAATCTCTTAAAGTTCAATTTAGCAAATGAAATTTTTAAAGATATATTGCTACTCAACTATTTAAAACAATTTATTTTCAGCACAGAGATAAATATTGATGATTAATGGGTCAAGTTTTAATTCTTATTTGCCACCATCGTCAGTTTACCATTATCGGTTATGGAAAAAAATGCCCTTCTGCCCTTAGGTTTCTGCGCATTCTACTGCGCAAGTTGTTTATTTACATTCGTACCCATGCTTTAGTGAATACTTTAAATGTCTAAATGTATAGGTTCCATACCCGAGCATTTGAACGTTAAATTTTGAAATACTAAATTGATAACATTGCAAAGTGGATAACCTTTTCATTTATTTTTCAGATATTTGGAATCATACAGAGAACCATACACATATAATGTTCAAGTTCCGTACACATATACCTGCTGGTTGGCTTTTAACTGCAAAAGTTACAGGTACTGGAAACTTCCTTCTCTTTAAATTTTATTTGTTGTGAGCAGTTTTGAGATGAATACTATAGAGAATTGATGGTTCACAAATCCGTGTATTTCAGCCAGAAAATATATCTGAGCTGAGAACATTGAATATTGGTACTCAATGGTAGATCTGAGTGCAGGCAACAGCACCCGTTGACCAGTTGTATACTCATCACGCGTTCGTAAGCATGCGTTCGTAAGCACTTGTAGCAGAATCGAGGATACACTTTAAGTTCCACAAGTTTGAGGACTGTTATCGCGAATGCTTGTACTTCCACGCAGTCAAATTCGAATTTCTTAATGAGCTTTAGCTGCGCGAATTGCTTTTATATACTAATATGCATTGCACAAGAAGGGTGCAATATAACATATAGCATGCTTATTAGTATTCGAGCTTATATAAGTGTGTACATTTAGTCAACATAGATAAATTATGACTAAATTTCACACTATGTCATAATTTATTATGACATAGTTTTGAATCTAGTGTTTATACCTCTGTATACATAGTATTCCACAAAGAGTGAACAGTGGAAGATTTTTTGAACCGTCGATTATAGACTCAGTTCTAATTACAAAAATCCTTTAAATGAGGTTGGAAGTAATGAAATAGCAATTTAAATGATGTACCATATTTCTGTAGAAAGTAAAGAACATTAATATTTTATATGGCCCCTCTATCGAAAAAGTCAAATCGCAAGAATGTTACTCATATCGTATTAAGTATAACTGAAAAAATTTGGCTGTAATATGATCCAATTTAACATAGTATCCCCTTATCATTTAATAAAGTTTTCATTGGGGAAAAAGGTTGGATCTACAAATAAACTTCGGTTGTAAATAGTTAATGGAACTTTTACCACTTCTTTACATTTATTTTATACTAGCCGCCTTTGGCGACCAGCCTGTTCGCTACCCTTGAAAATTCTGACCGTGGCAAACTCGTTGGCGCGACCTACCAGAAAGGTGTAAGGTAACTGCTTGGAAGGCCAGGAAGTGCCACACAATTTAGACCGGAACCCAATGGGGGAGGCATCCAAAGAGACCGTACCCTCCTTCCCCTACCACAAACCTCTCGGAAGGACTTGCAGTCCCACACGTTTAACGTGATCGTACTCCGCGTGAACACGGCTGCAGTTTTGGCAATGGCGGGAATCGAACCCGGGCCTACCGAGTGAAATTCCCGCGCGCTAACCACTGGGCTACCGTGCCATCCGCGACAATCTCCATAACTTTATTTTTATTCGGCAATTTTGGGAATCGAACCCGGGCCTACCAAGTGCAAATCCCGCGCACTAACCACTGGGGTACTTCACCCTCCGCGATATTCTTCATAACTTTCTTTTTATTCACCCAATTTAGACCGGAACCAAGTGGGAGAAGCATCCACAGGGACCGTACCCTTCTTCCCCTACCACCAACCTCTCGGAAGGACTTACAGACCCACATGTTTAACGTGATCGTACTCCGCGTAAACACGGCGGCAATTTTGGGAATCGAACCCGGGCCTACCGAGTGCAATTTCCGCGCGCTAACCATTGGGCTACTTTGCCCTACGCGACAATCTCCATAACTTTCTTTTTATTCATCCAATTTAGACCGTACCCTCCTTCCCCTACCACCAACTTCTCGGAAGGACTCACGGACCCACATGTTTAACGTGCTCGTACTCCGCGTAAACACGGCGGCAATTTTGGGAATCGAACCCGGGCCTGGTAACTGGTTGGACGGCCAGGATGTGCCACCCAATTTAGACCGGAACCCAGTGGGGGAGGCATCCACAGGGAACGTACCCTCCTTCCCCTACCACCAACCTCTCGGAAAAACATACGGACCCATATGTTTAACGTGATCGTACTCCATGTCAGTGGCGGAAATCGAACCCGGGCCTACCTGCTTGCAATTCCCGCGCGCTAACCACTGGGCTACTTCGCCCTCCGCGACAATCTCCATAACTTTCATTTTATTCACCCAATTTAGACCGTACCCTCCTTCCCCTACCACCAACCTCTCGGAAGGACTCACGAACCCACATGTTTAACGTGATCGTACTCTGCGTGAACGTGGCGTAAGTTTTGGCAGTGGCGGGAATCGAACCCGGGCCTACTGAGTGCAATTCCCGCGCGCTAACCACTGGGCTGCCGCGCCCTCCGCGACAATCTCCATAACTTTCTACATATTCACCCAATTTAGACGGGAACCCAGTGGGGGAGGCATCCACAGGGGCCGTATCCTCCTTCCCCTACCACCAACCTCTCGGAAGGACTTACGGACCCACATATTTAACGTGATCGTATTCCACGTAAACACGGCGGCAGTTTTGGCAGTGGCGGGAATCGAACCCGGGCCTACCGCTAACTTCCCGCGCGCTAATTTGCAATTTAAAATGACCATATGCTTAATTCCATCATCCTCATTCCATTGTTTCATTGTTCCATCATTTAAAATATCCATAAAATTAAAATATCCATTTAAAATATCCAACAGTTAAAATATACAAAATGACCATATGCTTAATTCCATCATCCTCATTCCATTGTTTCATTGTTCCATCATTTAAAATATCCATAAAATTAAAATATCCATTTAAAATATCCAAAAGTTAAAATATACATTTAAAAAATCCAGATCGTCCCATCATTTAAAATATAAATATAATAATTTATATAGAGCAAAGGAGTTCTATTCAGAACCGTGACGTCACCTCCACCTTGACGTCCCCACCCACCACCTTCCCTGCTTCAGCGGGGGAGAAACGAACGGAACGCCGAGAAATTTAAAATCATGACGTCTTTAAAATTGCGATCCTGAAGGCAATTTTCATTATTTCTGGACCAGTAAGAATGCCAGATATTTCAGCTTTCTAAAAATGTAAATTATTAGTCGAAATTATGAGTACTTTTTACTATGCGAGAATTTAAAAACCAAAAATCGTTTTTTTGAGCCAAAAGTGACTTTTGTTTTAAAATCTTTAAAAAATATTAGAAATCGAAATGGAGATTTGAAATTGATATATTTTTACTCGCAATTGTCTGCTCTTTCCGATGGTGTGAGTTGTTTTTTTCTACGACGTCTGGATCGTGGAGAAAAAAGGGCAAAAAGGGCAAAAAAAGGTCGAAATCGCATAAAACATTAAATAAATAAAAAAATAATTAGAATTTTGAAAATCGGTTTTCACGTGTCCCCTTCCCTCCCCCCCCAGGTCTCCGATTGCCAAATTTCGTAGCTCTCCGACGCGCGGTCGCGAAACGTATAGTGTATAAGACAGACACACACACACACACAGACATTGCCTTTTATTATATAGACAAATAAACTATCAAGTCATTATTATGTCGATTCACAGTTTGTATTTAAGCATTCAAGTAACTCTGTTATCTAACTAGAGTAACTCTGGGAGATGATTTTGCATTACAGCAAATACATAACTGAATGACACAGTGAGGGAGTACTATAATCGTTTCCGTAAAGTCGTCATCCATCTGGAGTCTTTATTTTGCGGCTAGTATGTCGATTGCAATCAACAGGTTTGTTTCATTGTCAATATGGTTCAGGAAGACAACAGGTAGTAACTGAACATAAATGACATAGATATTTTAGTATATTTCTCTTCTTATTCTTCGACTCAGACCGTCCGACCTACCAGAAAGGTATGAAGTATCTGTATGGACAATCGGGAAGTGCCACCTAATATAGACCGGAACCCAGTGGGGAAGGCGTCCACGGGGATCGTACCCTCCTTCCCCTTTTGACCAACAATTTTGACCAACAATGCAATTTAGAATACTAAAGGAATTTGCACGTAATTGTAAATTATAAGTTTCTTTATAGTATATATTTCATACGAAGAACACGTATACTGCTAGTTCTCTGTAAGAAATATTTGTGTATCATGTCTGATATCCATGTTTTAGCGATTCATAATGATTACTCCGAAATATATTTTCTGATTTCACACTTGCTATCCACCGGTCACACATACTGCTACCGTTAACCTTAGGGTCGGTCGTGTGGTCTGGGTCTTCAACACTTGCTATTCCAACTGCCGCCGTGTTCACGCGGAGTACGATCACGTTAAACATGTGGGTCCATAAGTCCTTCCAAGAGGTTGGTGGTAGGGGAAAGAGGGTACTGTCCCTGTGGATGCCTCCCCCACTGGGTTCCGGTCTAAATTGGGTGGCACTTCCCGGCCGTCTAAACAGTTACCTTACACCTTTCTGGTAGGTCGGACGGCCTGGGTCTCAACAACACTTGCGATCCAATGCCAACGGTCCTACCTTGCTGAAAACACCGGTTCTCGTTAGATCACCGAAGTCAAGCAGCATCGGGCGGGGTTAGTACTTGGGTGGGTGACCACCTGGGAACACCGCGTGCTGTTGGCACATTTCGGGTGCGGTAGCCCGGTAATTTGCGCGTTGGATTTGCACGCTGCCACAACTGCCGCCGTGTTCATGCGGAATACGATCACGTTAAACATGTGGGTCCGTAAGTCCTTCCGAGAGGTTGGTGGTTGGGGAAGAAGGGTACAGTCTCTGTGGATGCTTCCCCCACTGGGTTCCGGTCTAAATTGGGTGGCACTTCCCGGCCGTCCAAACGGTTACCTTACACCTTTCTGGTAGGTCGGACGGTCTGGGTCTCAACAACAACAACACTTGCGATCCAATCTTTACAAAATTATTCATTTCAAAGATAATCTTTCTAGAATTATGACATTATGATTTCTTCATTTCAGAACTGAGAAGAAAACGGATTACCGTATGAGATACAGGAGTAGAGAGAGAACTGTCTCGGAATGTTGCCCAGGTTACAGAAATTCGAGCAATAATTGTGTTCGTGAGTAATGTTTTGCTGCCTTATTGGTGATAAGATGTATTTATACGGCGTAATGATACATATCTTTTAATTATCGATACTATATCTATATTATTTCCTATAATATCGATACTATGTTGAATCGACGTAATCAATATTCTGACCGAGATAATTAAACTTTTTTAATCTTGTGTTTTACAATTTTTGAATTGGTATATATAATATAAAACATTTTTTTTTATTTTATCAGACATTGAAAACTACAAAAATGATATTTTACAAGAAAAGACTGTCCAGTTGTTCGTAATTTTATAGTATTGTAATAATATTTCGTCAATTTGTCTCCAAGTGGGACCTTCATTTTCACTTGGTAACAAATTTGGCGACTTTTAAAAATGTCTCCAAATTGACAAAAATGTACCCAAATTGATAAAATGTTACTAAATTCATCAACATGACGCCGAATTGATGAAAATTCAATATTTCGCAAAATGTAAGTACCTTTTTCTAGATAATCTCTATAGTTTGGTGAGAATTAAAAATATATTTTTGTAAATTCCTTTACAAAAGGGCCCAGGATGCTCTATTCTTCAGATCTGCCTCTAAAGATAATTTTGTATAGCGACAACAAAGATTCTTAAACATTATTTAGAAGAATGAAATTAAATATTTTAATAGAATGTTTTGAATAACAAAGACATTTAGAATACTATAGGAATTTGCAGATAGTTGTGAATTTTAAGTGTCTTTATATTATATTTTTCTGTACGATTAATGAGTATACTGCTAGTTATATATAAAACCCTTATTTTTAGACATCCATACTTTACACAACGACTTAATAATATTTTATTGGATCTTTTATGATTATATTTAAAACTTGTCTTTTGAAATGTATAGCTATTTTCAATGTTCTTGGATGTGTTATTTTCACTTGGCTATAGATGTTTAAAGAGCACTTCTTAATATAACAGTTGGTTTATTGAATTGATTTTATTTTTATAACAAATGTATCGTTCATATATTTTTTAAGATCGGAAAACTAATTCATTAAACAAAAAATATTCTTAGAAATTGAGAACAAACTTTCATATATCCTACCTATTATATGAATACACAGTAAATATACTGTACAAGTGTATTGATACAAAATTATGATGTATCGTCTGTTCATATATCGATCATATATCGATAGTGTTATACATAAGAAAAAGTAAAATATCTGCTTTATAAGATTTGTATTACAAAATTTCGGCTCAAAGTTCAATATTTATAGGACGTATACAAATAAGTTTTACTTTTAAAATAATGTTTACCACAAAAATTTAAATACCATTTAACTCTTGACATAATTGTATTTTAATATTCATAAATAGAATAAAAATATGTCTGTATATGTGTTTGTGTGTGGGTATTTGTCTCATCATAACGGGATAACGGTTGCACTGAATTTGATAACATTTTATGGGTAGACGTGTCCCACTTAAATTAGCCCCATTTAAAATAGACCCACTTAAAATTTAGACCATGTTTAGAGATTTTAGGACCAGGGGTTGTTGAAATATTAATAAAAAAAACTAATCTTGCATTGTTCTACTCCATGGATCCTCATAAGCATAAAAAGTCGAAAATCGCTGGTTAAAAAGGTAAAATAAATAAAATCTCTATCTTTAACTTTGACGGTAGTTTATTGCACTTACCAGTCGCTCATGGAAATCACTAGCAGCAGTAGCAGTAGTAATGGTGGTCAGTCGCTTTAAGCCCCTGTAGCAGATAACCACGTTGGCAAGAGCGGTTTTGTGCTTTGAAACTCAAAACGCTGATTTAAAATATGAACTTAAATGGAAATTGTATCCCCCATGGTTTATTTTGCACTGGCTCTTGTTCAACAATGAAAAGTATGACGAAATTAAAAGTTTTATTTACTTATCAGCATTTTATGAGAAAGCACCGTTATTACGTCATGTTGCTCAGTAGATGTCATTAAATCTTGTTGGGTGTCCCTGGGTCCTGTGGAATCAGCATAATTCAAAATATCTGTGAAGTTGTTTATGTCTGGATATTGTCTACTTCAAAATTAACAGACAATTTTTCAACTCTAATAACACGAAAACGTACTGGTGTTTGACAATTCCTCACAAAGTTCTCTCTGGAGAGTGACGTCACGAATGACAGAACTCTCCTCCACTGACGTCAAGCTAACAACTGTTCGATTCGTTGCCCGGCTGATTGCCCAATTTTATATTTAAAAGCCTTGAGTAGTGTGGAAACTATCATCGAGAATAACATCGAGGTTTAAAAAAAGCATAATTAATATGCAAACAAACACTTACGAAAAGATCGTAAACTTGAAACAGATGCAGTCAGTGTCACTTCACTTTGCATACTGTAAGAGAAAACATTAGACAAGCTCTGTTTAGCGTTGCAATCCTCAACTACTAGCTCTGCAACCTGCAACTACTAACGCTGCAACTCACAACTATTAGTGTAGCGGTGCAATCCTCAACACGTTTGTGGATTATATTGGGTTCCGGGAACTTTTGCCTTTATACTCGTATTTTGCTTTCATCATATCTAAATCTTATCTAATTCTCTTAATTCATATATTTTCATTTCAGCCATTTGTCGGAGAAGTTGCAATGAAGGCAGGTGTGTATTGCCTAATGTGTGTGATTGTAATCCAGGATATAAAGGAAGATATTGCAATCAAGGTAAGTGCAAATAGATTACAGCATGGCAAACCCCTACAGTAGTGTGGTACTAGCAAAAACGCCATATTAATACACTTCTAAATATAACAAGAGACTCATCTGCCGAATTCTGTGGAAATTGATCTACTAGTTTTTCAGCTAGAGTGGATATAGGCTCTTCGGGCCATTTCACAAAATTGGGATGTTATTTTATCCCGAATGGTACCAAAATCTAATCAACATCAGGGTATCCTACATGTAACTTATCTACTGAATTTTATAAATTTAGTCAATTAATTTTTGAGTTAGATTAGATAAATACAATGCACAGAAAGAAGGACACAGACGTGACGCCTCAAAAAGGTTTTTTTTTTGTTCTAGAGGTCCCGAAACGTGTAAATCCATCGAAAACTCGAGTTGCGATTTTCGACATGATTCCGATATTTTTCCTATATATCACCATGTATTGCAGGGAACGTAAACAATGAGCAGATTTTCATGCTGAAAGAAGTTACAATGAATCTATAATTACTTTCTTTTATGAAGTACAAATGACAGCGACATACAATATTATTTTATCATCCGTAATAAAATTAAATACTTTATTTTGCTTTGGAAATTTATGTTTTGGGATGTTATTTGTAGACGCATTCAAGTGTTTACATTAATAAAGTATCCATTTCATGTGCTGCTGGTAGTTGAATGCGTATTATTAGCCGCATTTGTGGGATATTTAGAGATATTTACTATATTTACGTCATAACTGTATGATTTCTCTTTGCGTATTGTGTTTTCACAGTGAAAATAGTCATCTCCAATGGCAGACAAAGGGATCATAATGTTTTTAACTTTACATATACGTTTGTGTAACCCTCATAGTGTATTTATCATATTTGTCTTGTCAAATTTAAATAATTATATATCGTGTTCCTCAAACTATTACAGAACCATTAAACGATGTTTTTTTAATTAATCATCATATCCCGCTGGTCTTCAGATATTCTTGTATTTTTAAAGGTGAATTATTTTATTCATATGATTGGAATCATTATTTTTCATTTAAACATTATTTCCTTTTTGATTCTGTGTCATTGTTATAAATGCTGAATTTATGTCAAATTTAAATTGAAAGCACCAATTGTGAATCTTAATATGTACTTTAAGTTCTGAAATCACTTTAAAAATTTGTAAATTTATAAGGCGTTTATTTAGAAATAAATATTTTTTTATTGATGAATTGATAAAAGTTAACACCAGTAGCGAAAATGAAATAGAAGTAGGTTTTAAGTCAGCATTACACAAAACATTAAAATTAGAATTTTACTTCTTAGTGCAATGTTAATTGACCGTTTAGTATGCTGTTGATTGACTGTTGAGTGTAATGTTAATCAACTATTCATTAATTTTTAGTTTTAATTGAATGTTGATCGACTGTTAAATGTAAGGTTAAAGCTCTTGGAAACATTTTTTTTTACTAAATTGTATTGAATAATTCAATCAGTCTAATACCAAATTCATTAAACGAACATTGCGATTATTTTCGAGTTCAATGTATTATCATAAAGTATATATTTATTGTATTGAGTTACCTGCAATTTTTTTTACCCTAACAAGTGGTTCTTTCCACAAAATCCGCAAAAAGCTAATCCACAAAAAGCTCTAACTCTAGCAAAAGCAAACTCCATCAACTCACTCACATAACAAAGGGATAATTATTTAGTACGTTATGAATTCTTATTTAATAATTTGTATTTCTTCTTCGAAATTTAAGTTTTATTAGTAAACTGGAACAAATTACCCGGCGTTGCAGAGGTCCATGAAATCAAATTTATTTTTTTTTAAATGCTGAAGATTTAAACTTCCCCTTTCGGCAAGACTTACATAAAAATTTCCTTGTTTACGACCTTTTAAAATATTAATTGCTAAATTTAGAAGTTATTATTGTAAAAACGTTATTTATTTCAGGACATGCTTATAATGCTGCTTATGAAACTGATTATAATAGTATATTTCAAAATTCAAATCTCTACTTGTAAAACGCGTAATTTTCCATTTCTGAATTTTAAATCCTACTACTTCATCATCCGTTTGGATTCCCTTGTTTTGTGAGCGAGACGCTTGTCTATAATCTTGACACCGTGCCTCGAATGAAATTCGAGCCGTATTTTTCTCCACGCGTTTTTTAGTGCTTTTAGCGATCGTAATGAAAATTTGAGCCTATATTGATTCTTTTTAAGTTATAAAATAACTAAAACACGAATTCGACATTTAAAAAAAAATAATAACGCAGGAGTACAGTTATCGGGTCCTGAAGTATTTGTGCACCAAATTTCGTGGTCATACAACGCTTAGATTATCCACTACAGACTTCACAGACAGACAGACATCGCCCTTTATTAAGTAAGATTCATTTATTAAAATAATAAATTTCATTAAAAATTGTTAGTAATTTTAATGAATATTGTTTTATGTTTGAATACTGTTATTTGTTTAAAGTATATTAAAGTACTTTTGTGCAGAGCATTAGAACTTCAGTACTATAAATTATATATTATTCATATATAAGTAATATGTTATTAATCATAATTCATGTGTTATAAAAATATTGCATTTTTCACTGTGTTCAAAATGTCAAAAGTCTAGAAGGTTTAAATAAATCCACGCTCATGGATAATAATTAGCAAACCTCATACCGAAGTCTAATAGTCAAGGAATGTGTTAATTGTGAATTGCAAATTAGAAAAAGTTTCGATTAACTTCTTGTCGAAGTGTAAAGAAAAATATCCTCACCCCCATAAAGTCCGACGTGCAACACCTTCGTATTATCTGATTTTTATCAAAACTGGTATCGTGTGTGGTCATGATGTTGAAACTGGCCCCATAATTTACTGAAAATTCGTAACGAAGACGTAACGTTCCAACTCCCATATTCAATGCATCTAGCATGCATAGTTAATATCCTTAGGCGCCATTATAAAGCTCTCAGCCGGCGATCTAACCGACGATCTTCGAACTGGCTAGTTGATACTCTAATCATTGAGCTACTATGGCAAGTTTCCAACAGTTTCTCGCCGAAGTGGACCCTATAAACTTAATATAAATCTCACATTTAAGGTTTTTCCTCATCGACTTTACATATTGATGTAAAATTTTAATTAAAAAAATCTGATGTAGGCACCACATGACTTTCTTTATATAATGCAATGAATTTACTACTTTTAGAGTAAAAAAAAATAATTTTTATAGTAGATATTTATATTCTTTCCAAGATATTGAATTTTCGTCAATGAATAGTCATTTTCATTGATTTAGCGTCATTTGTATCCATTTGGTGAGTTTTTCGTTAATTTAGCAACACACACACATTTAAAAAAGTCGCCAAGTCGGCGACATTTCACCAAATTCGTCGCCAAAATCTCGCCAAGTGCTATGGACGGAGAAACAAGTTATTCTTACAGCAGATGACTATTGGCGTTCAAATACAAAAGTATTACTCAAAGTAAATTTTTTCATGAATGGAACGAACTAGATCCACGAGAATGATGTCACCCAATTTATCGCATGGTATTGATATATATTGATATCATATGAAAAATGAACATGTTTCTCAATAGGAAATATTTTTATTTATGTAGTGATTCTTTCATTTGCAATATTCATATAATATATATTCCTATATATTATATGTATGTGTAATATACGTATATGTATAATTGATTCATATAATATGTAACTAGCATTTTAATGTATATCATGCTACAAATAATTTTGAAAATAATAAACATAATTTTCAAAATTAGTATTATTAATTACTGATTTTTATTAAAATATAATTTTTAAGTTTATACTGATGCTTTTCTGTGCAGAATGTCATGGTTCCTACTATGGAAAAAATTGCAACTTCTCCTGTGAATGCCAAAATGGTGGTCAGTGCTCTGCAATAAATGGAAATTGCTCCTGTTTAGTTGGTAAAATATTCATAGTTATCATAATAAAATTATTCAAATCCTTTATTACATGTACTTGATCTGTATTTGCCGAATAATGATTAATAGAAAAATAGCTATTCTAGCTTGAAACAGGTATTTTTGCAAACCTAATTTATCACTTTAAATTTTTACAATATATACAGAAGAAAACCCGATATCAGCAGATTTGTTACACTTGGCAACAACTTTGGCGCAAATTACAACATTGACGAATATTACGGATAATTGCAAACATTTTGCGCATTATCGCAGAATTTGCAAATTTTGGGATATGTCCGTAAGTTGGTAATAATTTAGGTTCTCTAAATAATCAATTTAATTCCTTTTATAACCTTTCTATCAGTTATTAACGTCATATTATAGCTACATAGAACCCACCGTCAAGGGGCTTTCTCAAAGTTTGAATAACACTTGCATTGCAGATAGCAGCATCTGTGGAAAGAAAGACAAACGCCAAAAAGATATTTAAGCACAAATTAAAGTGTATGCAGCATACAGATATTTCAATGATAAGATGGATCCCCTGTTTTAGTGCAGAACAGACCAACAAACCCAAAGTGAGGAAGACGAAATAGAATCAGGCCTATTTCTTCTTTTACACAACCTTTATGAATGTTTTTTCGCAAAGAATTGCAGTTGTGAAAATCGCCTCTGTAAAGAACTATCCTGTTGAGAACATTTGGGTTTAATAAATAGACAAATTGAAAATACTATTGCTTTCTCAGTTTATGAAAATATATTGGGAAATCTGCAAGTAGGGACTATTTGTTTAAAGATAAAATCACAAAACTGAACCATGTAGAATCCCCTGGGCACAGCAATAAATTCTATAAATGACCATATTTCAAATTTGAATTTATGCTGGAGATTAATCAAAAATATTGGATAAACCTTCCGATAAAATTAATCTATTTCAAAGAAAATTAATCGACTAAGTAAGCTATGGAAATTGTATGGAGATTACATTCCTTGTAACAACTTAAATATATAAATAATTTTGAATATTGAACAGCGACAATCACTGTAATTTCCGTTGTAAATTATCGGGAGTAGAAGAGAAAAGTGCGTTGAGCACCAGCAGGCGCAATGCGCGCAATATTGCGCCTGGAGGAGGGTCCCTCTTTGGGGAGGATCCTCTTTTGGGAGGATGCCACTCAGAGGGTCTTCCCTCTTTGGAGAGGATCCTCTTTGGGAGGATGCCTCTCTTGAGAGGAAGTTTGGTGAGGTGGCGCAGTACCCAATGCCTCTGTTGGGAGGATGCCTCTTTCGAAAGAGGCCTCGGCCAAGAGGGCAATTGCGAAAGAGGCCTGATGACTCATTCGGAGTGAGAGGGGATGACCTGAGGAAGTGGTTTCAATGGATGTCGCAATCGCTGACTGACCTTTGAGTATTACACAATCTGGAAATGACGTGTCGCGCCTTGGAGCTCATGAGCACACGTCCTCCCTCTCTGCTGTCTGGGAACAAAGTGAACGGTCTTATCAGCGTGACGTAGTTAAAGCGCCCTCTGGCGAATTTTGATGAAGTGCTGCCATCTATCGGCATTTTTTTCCCAAAAGAATTTAATGTCTCACTTGTCAGGAGCGGGACTATTAACAAACTGATTACAAGGCGCGCGTCTTATCCACTGGACCACAGCACCCGTGCTCCATAGATTATTTTCTTTGAACTGTACCTTATCAGAGGAAGCAGGAGATAGAATATTTTTCGCTCGGTGAATAGCGATGTATTTTATAAAGGGATTTCGGTGCGTTTTAAAACAGAATGTTACGGACTGAATATAAAATTGTGTTGTGATTTTTAAAACAAATTGAATACGGATGAACACAAAAATTGTATTCAGTGGACACTATGCTTTTTTTTCAATGAATTGAATAAACTCAAGTATAGTTACACATTTTCAAAATTGTGTTAAGTGAATTGCATTCAACCCTTTTAACACTTAAAAACATGAATGTAATACTTAGCTAACATTGTATTAAGTGATATATAGCAATATGGATTTTTTTTTTAAATAAATCGAACAGCATATATCAATATGATTTTTTTAATAATAACGAAATGATTTCGAATGTTTAAAAACAAATTGAATACGGATTTCCAGTGAACACAAAAATTGTGTTAAGTGAACAGGATTCGACCCTTTGAAGTGTTGTGTATTTAAAAACAAATTTATACACGTACACAAGCTTTAAAATAGCGCATTGTATATAGTTAAAATGAAGTGAATAAGATTCGACCATTCTAAGTGTGTGTGTGTGATATATAGCAATGTGGATGTGTTTAAAAATAAATCTAACAGTATATACGACTATTATAATAACGAAATGATTTTTTTTTCTTTTTATAAAAATAATAATGAAAATTATAACTCACGGAACGACCTCTTCACTAGCTGCTGGCCAAACTCTAAATGAGACCTATGCACTCATTACGCTATTAAGAATTAGATATTATCTATAATGAGATCAGCATTATGAGGTGTTGCCACCTATTTTTTCTAATAATACATTTCTAGTAACTGGATACTTCAACGGTCTGATTTGCTACACATAATCTGAAATACAACATTTTAATGATATTGCGCATTGAATATGATTTGACCATTTTTAAAGTGGTGGATGTAAGTGAAATATCGAAGTTTAGAATTTAACAAGCTAACGAATCGAACTTTCCCAAAATTTTAGCTTTAAGTTTAAATACAACCCAATGAATATGATATGACCATTTTCACAGTGCACACCCTAATTTTAGTATCATTATAGAATTTTAGAAGTGTGTGTTTTTATAATGTGAATAGGATTGATTTGACCATTTTTAAAGTGGTGGGTGTAATTGAAATATCGAGGTTTAGAATTTAACAGGCCAATGAATTTTCACAAATACACCCCAAAATTTTACCATTCAGTTTAAAGAAAACCCAAAGAATATGATATGACCATTTTCACATCGTAATTTTACTACCATAATAGAACTTAGAAGTGAGTGTACAGTTTCGATTATTTTTACAGGACACCAACACTTTTAAAATCTATTGCAAGTTTGGCTTAAAACCACTCGTACAACATATATTCCAATGCAGACATTTACGAGAATCGTCCAAGCGAGTATTTACAATTATCGTCCAAACATCCAGATAACAATTGCTTTGGTGAACTACCAATGGTGTTTTTACCGATGCAAATATTTACAGGACAAATATTTCGATGAAACCGAACTTAGTTGAAGCTTCTAAGTTTGAATATTTAGAATCATTTCATATAATTTTTATATTCACACTGAAAATAGTTAACAAAATTAGAACTCACGGAGTGACATCTTCACAGCTTACCGTCAACACTCCAAATGAGACACACGCACTCATTACATTATTAAAAATTAGATCTTATCTATAATGACGTCATTATGCTGACGTGTTGCCACCAGGCAATTATTCTTTCCTAATTACGCATTTTTTTAATAACTTGTAATTAACCACATTATGCTAACCATTTTTTTTTTATTTCATATAAGCAGATATTTCATATACCTTCAAAATGTTAAGTTATAAATTAAAAAAAAAAAAAAATAGAGGTGTATTTTACGTCTGAATTCGTCCAAGTGGAAATCCGACGATTGCAAATGTATGATTGGTCCTTACATTTCCATAGACACCACAAAAATGTGTGGATCTTATTTTTAAAAAGCTGCTCTCAGAAAGAATATGTATATGAATACATATTTTCCATAAATACAGAACCCCACCAACACTACCACAATACACACATACACAATATGCAAGCCAAAGTCTCACCCTGAATACATTCCAAATCGGCTCTATAGCTTATCGTGCTTATCAGTGTAACAGATAGTGACCCAAAGTTCATGTTCGCAAAGCGAAATAATTGCAATGTTATTGTTTTAAGCAATCTCACCCTGAATACATTCCAAATCGGCTCTATAGCTTATCGTGCTTATCAGTGTAACAGATAGTGACCCAAAGTTCATGTTCGCAAAGCGAAATAATTGCAATGTTATTGTTTTAAGCAGATCACATATTTAAATGAAAAATTTATCGAATTATTCAATACATACAACAATTTAGTGCACGACTATCAAATAAGAGCTAGGTTTTTATTGTTACAACAAAGTTTAAGATCATTAAACGACTATATATATATTTTTTTTTTAAAGAAGAATAGCATATAACTTACTGTTTTTAAGGATAGGCGATTATTAACATTGAATTTTAATGAAAGAGTGACCCTCTGAGACAAGTACAGTACATTGCAATAACATTAAAAAATATGAAAGATATGCAATTAACACCTTAAAAGAAACATGTAATGCGTTTTGATATCTTAATACGAGACATTATTGACATGCACATAGAAATGTCACAATTTTGTGGCTGTAGGTGCTCCATAAGACCCTTTTGCTCTTAATGAATGATCCCATTTGAATGTACATATTTAACAACACACAGAAAATGACAGGACTACAACAAAATTTTACACTTATTACAGAATAAGTCCCAACTTCGTAGATTTTTAAGAAACTACAGTCGAATTTTCACCGATTCTTAGAGATTGAAAGACAACATTGTTTATGAATCTTCATACTTTAGAGAATGGAACATAACTTAGCATTTATTTTGAATGAATTCAGAATTTTGACATTGATTATAAATTTTATGATTTAAACTCTGTAAAGTGTAAATATATTTTGTTATGAAACTCACACTGTAGACATTTGATATGATTCGAATAAATCTATTTTTAATTTTTTATATTTTATTTTAAAAAGTGAGATTAGTAAACCTGTTACACTTGAATGCATAGATACATAACTCATAACCATATAACATTTTTTAAATGGAACATGCTAAAAAAAAAAAAAAAAATTAGCTAATGAGTATAAATAAGGAATTCAATTTGAAAGATAAAAACCATTTAATGAATCTATTATTCATGAAATACACATTAACCATTATCAATTGTGCATTTAAACAAATAAGTTAAAATAATTTCCTTATCGCACTTTCATAATCCTCTGATTTGAATGACTCGAAAAAATTTCTATCATAGCAGTAAAAGACTTCTTCACCACGCAACAAACTTTCTTAGCAATGTTATTAATGTCAAAATTTAGAAGTACTTGTTCAGACACTCTGTCATACATTTGTAATGGAGTGCTGTAAAGACATTCATGGTAACTTAAATCTTCAACGTGACCAACACAGCCAACACATTTGAAAAGTTTTCTTACATGACACATGATGCTGTCATGAATACAAGAGATTAATTGTTCGAATGCAAAATTTTTGTCACAAATAAGTGATGGTAGAAAGGTTATAGTGTTCTTTATTTTTAATATTTGAGCAGGAAGCCACTCTATAAATATACTTTCTCGAAGATGTATACTAATGTTGTTAACACTATTCTGTAAACATGCTATTTGATTTTTATCTAAGGTAATATGACACTGTGTTAGACAAAATTTTGAATCATATAATTGAATTATTTTCTGCAAATGCAATTTTCCGTTGTCATTAAAACAGAACAACTCATTGCGACTGACGAAAGAGGTATCTGCATATAGAATATTGAACGACCACAATTTTTGAGAAAATTCACTCCACGTAGCCGGTGACAGTGTAACAACACCTTCACGCGTAGGCTGTAATTCATTTCGATCGTTAGAGAGATGTTTCCATATATACACTTTTAACTTTCCATGATGAAGTTTCAAATATACATACACATTAGAACCTAAATGCCAACGACGGAGTGCATCTTGCATAAAATCTGAAGAAGTAGATTCAGTCGAAACTGATTCTGTAGTGGAAGATAACACTCCGCTATGTGTTAGAGCACAAGAAAGCAGATCTTGAGTTGAGTTTTCAACCTCGGTGAGAACTTGTGAATTGACAACGGTAGATGTTTCTGCTGGGGTTTTGGAAGACATAAGATAGGTCTCTAACCAATCCACAGCAAATTTTTGTGAGGACGAATTAATCACATCTGAGACAATGTCCACAGATTTTGTTTCTTCTAGGGCAGGAACAGTCAACTCCGCACTATTTACACTAGAAATTATTTGCTCGAGTGATGGCATACTTTGAATTTTAGGCATTCTTTTTAGATAGTAACATCCAACTACGACATTCACAGTATAAGATTTATTTTTAAAACACTAACATCTTAAAACATTATAATTTTGTCGCAGCTATGAACGAACCAAACCTATCCACACAACGCCCAAAGTTGAAATGACTTATCAAACAACTTCATAAGTATAATCACGTAGCCTAAATCGAGTGTCGTGTGCAAACAGATCACATAAGATATGAAGTGATTAGAACTTATAATTTTTAATGAATCGTTCAACATTAGATTGTGGTAAATACAATTGTTATCTACATGAGAAAATTTCTGTATTATTTCATTCAGCTTCGAAATCATAGAGTGAAAATATGTACCAAACTTACTTAAAGTTCCTAATTTTAAATCACATTAACATTATATACTTAGAAAAATTTTATATATATTTTTATAACTTTAGGTGATATGTATCACGCGGAATATACAAGAATAGCTACCAAAAACACGAAAATAACTAACAGTATGAGGTCTTCACAAGTTAATGTGTATTTCATGAATAATAGATTCATTAAATGGTTTTTATCTTTCAAATTGAATTCCTTATTTATACTCATTAGCTAATTTTTTTTTTTTAGCATGTTCCATTTAAAAAATGTTATATGGTTATGAGTTATGTATCTATGCAGTCAAGTGTAACAGGTTTACTAATCTCACTTTTTAAAATAAAATATAAAAAATTAAAAATAGATTTATTCGAATCATATCAAATGTCTACAGTGTGAGTTTCATAACAAAATATATTTACACTTTACAGAGTTTAAATCATAAAATTTATAATCAATGTCAAAATTCTGAATTCATTCAAAATAAATGCTAAGTTATGTTCCATTCTCTAAAGTATGAAGATTCATAAACCATGTTGTCTTTCAATCTCTAAGAATCGGTGAAAATTCGACTGTAGTTTCTTAAAAATCTACGAAGTTGGGACTTATTCTGTAATAAGTGTAAAATTTTGTTGTAGTCCTGTCATTTTCTGTGTGTTGTCAAATATGTACATTCAAATGGGATCATTTATTAAGAGCAGAAGGGTCTTATGGAGCACCTACAGCCACAAAATTGTGACATTTCTATGTGCATGTCAATAATGTCTCTTATTAAGATATCAAAACTCATTACATGTTTCTTGTAAGGTGTTAATTGCATATCTTTCATATTTTTTAATGTTATTGCAATGTACTGTACTTGTCTCAGAGGGTCACTCTTTCATTTAAATTCAATGTTAATAATCGCCTATCCTTAAAAACAGTAAGTTATATTCTATTCTTCTTTTAAAAAAAAATATATATATAGTCGTTTAATGATCTTAAACGTTGTTGTAACAATAAAAACCTAGCTCTTATTTGATAGTCGTGCACTAAATTGTTGTATGTATTGAATAATTCGATAAATTTTTCATTTAAATATGTGATCTGCTTAAAACAATAACATTGTAATTATTTCGCTTTGCGAACATGAACTTTGGGTCACTATCTGTTACACTGATAAGCACGATAAGCTATAGAGCCGATTTGGAATGTATTCAGGGTGAGACTTTGGCTTGCATATTGTGTGTGTGTGTATTGTGGTAGTGATGGTGGGGTTCTGTATTTATGGAAAATATGTATTCATATACATATTCTTTCTGAGAGCAGCTTTTTAAAAATAAGATCCACACATTTTAGTGGTGTCTATGGAAATGTAAGGATCCAATCATACATTTGCAATCGTCGGATTTCCACTTGGACGAATTCAGACGTAAAATACACCTCTAATGTTTTTTTTTTAATTTATAACTTAACATTTAGAAGGTATATGAAATATCTGCTTATATGAAATAAAAAAAAATGGTTAGCATAATGTGGTTAATTACAAGTTATTAAAAAAAATGCGAATTAGGAAAGAATAATTGCCTGGTGGCAACAGGTCAGCATAATGACGTCATTATAGATAAGATCTAATTTTTAATAATGTAATGAGTGCGTGTGTCTCATTTGGAGTGTTGACGGTAAGCTGTGAAGATGTCGCTCCGTGAGTTCTAATTTTGTTAACTATTTTCAGTGTGAATATAAAAATTATATGAAATGATTCTAAATATTCAAACTTAGAAGCTTCAACTAAGTTCGGTTTCATCGAAATATTTGTCCTGTAAATATTTGCATCGGTAAAAACACCATTGGTAGTTCACCAAAGCAATTGTTATCTGGATGTTTGGACGATAATCGTAAATGCTCGCTTGGATGATTCTCGTAAATGTCTGCATTGGAATATATGTTGTAAGAGTGGTTTTAAGCCAAACTTGCAATATATGTTAAACGTGTTGGTGTCCTGTAAAAATAATCGAAACTGTACACTCACTTCTAAGTGCTATAAAGGTAGTAAAATTAGGATGTGAAAATGGTCATATCATATTCTTTGGGTTTTCTTTAAACTGAATGGTAAAATTTTGGGGTGTATCTGTGAAAATTCATTGGCCTGTTAAATTCTAAACCTCGATATTTCAATTACACCCACCACTTTAAAAATGGTCAAATCAATCCTATTCACATTATAAAAACACACACTTCTAAAATTCTATAATGATACTAAAATTAGGGTGTGCACTGTGAAAATGGTCATATCATATTCATTGGGTTTTATTTTAACTTAAAGCTAAAATTTTGGGAAAGTTCGATTCGTTAGCTTGTTAAATTCTAAACTTCGATATTTCAATTACATCCACCACTTTAAAAATGGTCAAATCATATTCAATGCGCAATATCATTAAAATGATGTATTTCAGATTATGTGTAGCAAATCAGACCGTTGAAGTATCCAGTTACTAGAAATATATTATTAGAAAAAATAGGTGGCAACACCTCATAATGCTGACGTCATTATAGATAAGATCTAATTCTTAATAGCGTAATGAGTGCATAGGTCTCATTTGGAGTTTGGCCAGCAGCTAGTGAAGAGGTCGTTCCGTGAGTTATAATTTTCATTATTATTTTTATAAAAAGAAAAAAAAATCATTTCGTTATTATAATAGTCGTATATACTGTTAGATTTATTTTTAAACACATCCACATTGCTATATATCACACACACACACTTAGAATGGTCGAATCTTATTCACTTCATTTTAACTATATACAATGCGCTATTTTAAAGCTTGTGTACGTGTATAAATTTGTTTTTAAATACACAACACTTCAAAGGGTCGAATCCTGTTCACTTAACACAATTTTTGTGTTCACTGGAAATCCGTATTCAATTTGTTTTTAAACATTCGAAATCATTTCGTTATTATTAAAAAAATCATATTGATATATGCTGTTCGATTCATTTAAAAAAAAATCCATATTGCTTTATATCACTTAATACAATGTTAGCTAAGTATTACATTCATGTTTTTAAGTGTTAAAAGGGTTGAATGCAATTCACTTAACACAATTTTGAAAATGTGTAACTATACTTGAGTTTATTCAATTCATTGAAAAAAAAGCATAGTGTCCACTGAATACAATTTTTGTGTTCATCCGTATTCAATTTGTTTTAAAAATCACAACACAATTTTATATTCAGTCCGTAACATTCTGTTTTAAAACGCACCGAAATCCCTTTATAAAATACATCGCTATTCACCGAGCGAAAAATATTCTATCTCCTGCTTCCTCTGATAAGGTACAGTTCAAAGAAAATAATCTATGGAGCACGGGTGCTGTGGTCCAGTGGATAAGACGCGCGCCTTGTAATCAGTTGGTTAGGAGTTCGAGTCCCGCTCCTGACAAGTGAGACATTAAATTCTTTTGGAAAAAAAATGCCGATAGATGGCAGCACTTCATCAAAATTCGCCAGAGGGCGCTTTAACTACGTCACGCTGATAAGACCGTTCACTTTGTTCCCAGACAGCAGAGAGGGAGGACGTGTGCTCATGAGCTCCAAGGCGCGACTCGTCATTTCCAGATTGTGTAATACTCAAAGGTCAGTCAGCGATTGCGACATCCATTGAAACCACTTCCTCAGGTCATCCCCTCTCACTCCGAATGAGTCATCAGGCCTCTTTCGCAATTGCCCTCTTGGCCGAGGCCTCTTTCGAAAGAGGCATCCTCCCAACAGAAGCATTGGGTACTGCGCCACCTCACCAAACTTCCTCTCAAGAGAGACATCCTCCCAAAGAGGGAAGACCCTCTGAGTGGCATCCTCCCAAAAGAGGAACCCTCCTCCAGGGGCAGCCGCTGCCCCTGCTGATGCTCAACGCACTTTTCTCTTCTACTTATACATTACAATAAATTACCAGTATATTTTATTTTACCTTTCCAGGTTGGATGGGAGAAAAATGCAGCGATCCTTGTCCGGATGGAAAGTATGGATCCATGTGTTCACAAACGTGCCTTTGCAAAAATAATGGATCCTGTGAACCTCGATATGGTGTCTGCAACTGTCCTGCAGGATTTCAGGGAACAACGTAAATTATTTATTCTTTAATAAATATTGATCATCATTAACCTTTTGCTTGCGGGTGGAACAGTGTCAATCACCAGCAAAGAACCTCTAAGGGAGACAAGTATTTGACATACCCTACCCCAAACAGTTTGATCCCCCTTTGCAGATATTGACGTCCATGGACGTCAATGCCTGCAAAGGGGGATCGAACTGTTTGGGATAGGTTATGTCAAATACCTGTCTCTTTGAGAGGTTCTTCGTTTGGGATGGACGCTGTCCCACCCTAAATCAAAAGGTTAAATTCCTTTCTACGTGTAGTTGAACCCTTATTCTAACTGTAGATGGCAAGAGATAATACCCATTGTGGTGCTTGGAAAATAAAAAAAAGAATGCAAAGCAGACTTTTAATTAATATATTATTTATGGTCGTACATCGTATAAAAACGGGACTGCAAAAAGCGGATAATATTGAAGAAATCACAAATGTATTATTGAGACAGTTTAAAACGCCTTTTACAGTGCTGCAAAAGCAGACAATTAAATTAAAATTAAACAAGACATGAAAGTGTCGGAGTTGGCATTGGAAATTGCCAATACGACGAATGAGTTTTTAGCGAATATTTATGCGAATAATGAGATTCGAGAAATAAAGAACAATTTAATGTTTGTAAAATTTATGGAGTCTTTAAGATAAGATCTCGTCCATTCTGACTGAACTGCATGAAGTCCTTGAAGCGTATCTTTATGCACTTGAGCCAACTTTAATGCATATCTGCATATCGACTGTAACCGCTCCTACTATTTTCTCCAACCCTATCTTACATCTCTTACTGCATTACTGAATCTCTTACTACATTACTAATCTGTTCTGTATTTTTTACATCTATGAATCTCTTACTACTCTCGGCATTAATAATCTTATTCATATCTGAATCTGTAGTTATTCTATTTCTCGGTTGCCACTCCTTGCCTGAGATCTGAAAGGCCTTTTCGGCTATCATTGGTTAACCTCAGGGCGATGCACCAACACATCTTCCGTATTGGTTTAACTTTGAACCAATCTCGTGGATTCACTTTAGCCTTCTTTTTTATGGTTTAATGGCCTCTCGAGTCAGGGTAGCTGTAAAACTGGCATCAAATAGACTGGAACCTTTGTCTGACCTCTTGGATATCATAAATAATCATATACACATATCTACGTGAATTCTGGTCTCACACCCATATACATACCATTACATATTCGGATTCATCGAAAATTTTCATGCAAATAAAAAAAAAATAATGAAAAAACGCCCATAACCTTTAAAAATCATTAAGAGAGTGTCTAAAAAATTAAACTGTGCAGCGGAAAGGGTAAATTCAGATCTGATAGTCTGATTCCGCCAATATGTAATGTTCTGTCCCTTTCACTTACGTTTTGTTTTAGTGTTACACGTGGATTTGTCTTTGAAACACCGATGAATTAGATGCGGTGTTCGTTGTTTTTAATCATACATGATTTTTATCCCATGTATTCTTCCAATAACTTTGGGAGTGGTTCCCAGATAAGCGTAGTAATTATCGAACGTTAAATAAAATTTGATAGCACACACAATATTGCACGGATAAACATGGAATTTTGTATAGGGTGCTTTCGACGCAGATGTAATAAATGGTCTCAATTTAATAGCTATTTATATTCACAATTTTTATTAATATTAATTTAACAATTAATAATAAATGTTTCAAATATCTTTAAATATTAAAATGTATATGAACATTGTTTCGGGTTTTTTCATAGAAATTTTCATAGAAAAGTAATTTATCACAAGTAAATAGTTCAAAAACTAAAAAAAAACACATCTGATGTTAGGATCAGCTAATTTCAAAGACTTGCAAATAGATAAAAAATTTCCTTTAATAATGGATTTTTTTTATGGGAATTGAATATGTAATAATGATCATGCACTTGAAGATTTGAGCTAGTGCCAAACTAACTATGCAGATGGCCCCTTAAGCAAATTTTAAATACTGTTTTTTGTAGAAGATGTTAATTCCTATGGAATTATATCTTCCGTTTCGTTCTGTAATGTAAATTGTACAATTGCGGTCGTGTATTGCAGTGAAATATTTTGAATGATTTTTACACAAATTGTTTTTTTTCAGAGCTTGAAAATATTACAACAGTGTTTCAATATGAACAGTACACCGGTTGTTAAGATCAAAGAATCCTTTTGTAACGATCTCTGAATGGAATCCGTAACAGAAATTTCTGAATTTTATCAAATAAAAACCAAATTGTTTTATATGTTGGAAGACATAATTGATATTAAAATTTCGGCATCAAAAAATACACTCATAATCGAATCTGAATAATCAAAATGAATTATTTCATATTCCTTAAAATATATTGCATACGGGCTGTTGTAAACACATAACCACGTATCCATGTAAAACATAAAATAGTGTCAGTATTTAAAAAAAGAGTCCAATGTTATGTTACTATAGCCTTACAACAAACCGCACACGTCAACAAATATAAAATAAGGATTCATAATGTACTAAATAATTATTTCTCTATGACTTTGTGTCAGTTTACTGTGATTTAGCTGACGGTGTTTGCATTTGCTAGCGTTAGATCTCTTTGTACATTAATCCGAAGAAAGAGACACATGTTGCTTTGGAAACAGATATATAAAATAGTGAGCTAGTTTTCATAATTTTGTTCCATTCGTCCTACTAACAGCATACAGGGTATTTCAGCATACTTGACCATGATTCTCAAGCTTTGGTAATTGGTATAAGGCACATAAGTCCAATTTGAAAATTTGTTAAAATTAATTTTTTTAATATAATTTCCATCGCACTTTCATGAAAATTCGGGTTTTAAATTTTAATACGGTCCTTGAGCAAACCCTCATTCAATCAGAAAAAAGTTGTGTTGTACAGTAACTAGACAAAGGTATCTACAATATTCATGAAAATATTTACAATCGAAATAACGTAATAAAGTTCCAAAATAGATAAAATTAGAAAATTGAAATAAAGTAATCACTTGACTTTGACTCGTGCTGCAGGAACTAACGCAGCCGACCCCGGATTTGTGGAGAATTTTCCAGATTTTTATTTTTCCCAATGTATAAGAAAAGTATTGTGACAGGGACAAAAATTCGAATTCGAATTTTCAACTGAAGAGACTTTTACATAATCCCTGAACTTGAATGGAACGCTTTTGAGGTAATGGCTCTGTGTGAGTAAAAGGAGGGGTGGCGGGGGGGCGCACGTGTACGTGTGTCTGTGAATGCAATATCGCCCGAACAAATTGAGCTTTTCGCCCGGCATTTGGTACGATTATTACGAACCATGACTACTGGAACACTATTTATTTTAAACGTGATTGGACGTTCGGTCCAACAAATTTTTGATTGAATTTTTGAAAAAATCTTAAACAAAATCAGAATTGTCAATAATGTTAAATGAATAATAACGTTATACACAATTTTTTTATTCTAAAATGAAATGGATAAAATTTAGAACGCTAGCTTGAACCGTTCTCGAAATATTGCACGCTTTTCAAATAAATTTATATAATATTGCTCATAAAATGAGTATTATCAAGAGTGTAATACTTTGCGATTTATTTGGCGATGTTAGCAATTAGTTTGGCGACATATTGCCAAGCTGATAACTTTTTCATATAACACTAAGTTGATAAAAATGACGCTAAAGTTACGAATACGACGCCAAATTGTTGAATTTGTAATCAACATACTAGATTTATAATCAATATAATAGATTATATAGTATTTTAGATGGATTATGTTAGCAATATTTCCAAGTTATATTTGCAGTTTTTAATTGTGCGAAATATAAGTGAATATGGAACTATTTTAATTTGGAATAATTTTACATATTGTCATCCAGGGCCAACGGCCGTACCGTACTGAAAACACCGGTTCTCGTTAGATCACCGAAGTCAAGCAGCATCGGGCGCGGTTAGTACTTGGTGGGTGACCACCTCGGAACACCGCGTGCTGTTGGCCATCTCGGGTGCGGTGTCCCCGTGGTTTGCGCGCTAGATTTGCACGCTACCACAAATGCCGCCGTGTTCATGCGGAGTACGATCACGTTAAACATGTGGGTCCGTAAGTCCTTCCGAGAGGTTGGTGGTAGGGGAAGGAGGGTACGGTCCCTGTGGATGTCTCCCCCACTGGGTTCCGGTCTAAATTGGGTGGCACTTCCCGGCCGTCCATACAGTTACCTTACACCTTTCTGGTAGGGTCTCAACAACAACATATTGTCATCCAGAAAGCGCCAAATGTCAGTGTACTTTTCGATGCTAAAAAAAGTGTGCCCTGAATCTTGTGCAACCATTTTTTCGCATTGAAAGGAATAAAGTAATTGTATTATCTAGGGAAAGTTATGTGCTGTCTGAATCATGTTTTTACTTTCTCATACACCTCCTGAACACGTTTTGACTATTTTTGGAGTGATGTCCGTCTGTCTGTCTGTTTGTGGTCGATTTATTGCGAACACGATAACGGTCATAGATATTAATGGATTTTATAAAACTCTATATCCGGCTTTGTTATAAAAAAAATCTAGAACTAGATTGGTTTTAATTCGAGCGTAAATTTCGAAATTTATTTGATATTTTATGCATTTCTTAACATGGCAGCATAGGACAAAATTTGAGACAATCATGCATTAAAACTTTTATTTTTGGCTCAATGGTCACGATACTTAATATTTTCCATCATTGTTGTGAAAAATAGCCGCGATACAAATTTTTTGTTAGTGATGCCATTAATCAATCTCGGGAGGGGGAGAACAAGTTACGTGCCCCCGGGAGGTACATTGTCATGTATGATATCAATCGAAACGTTCTTTCCAGCCCTTTAACGTAAAGGCTACATGCTCTAATTGTTATCATTTGGATCCATGATACATATTTTCTAGTTTTTCCTTGTAAAATTGAAAAATAAAGTTACTAAAATGGATTCAGGTAATGGAAATTCGAGTTGGGCCAAACTTTAATTAATTTAATACGCAGAGTAACTCTCTGAATATCTCAGCTAATAGCATTACCTGGTCTTTTGCAAGCTGGTTACTTTGCAGTGCAACATTTTCCAATTGATCTTTATGTGATCGAGAGACTCATAAAAATTTAGACTGTCATAAAAATAACACAGCGAAGAAAAAAAAAACTCTATGAAAGAATTTTGCATTAGTGTAAACAAACATTCAAATTGGATGCAATGTTTGTATAACCAATTGCTGAAGCTTAAAAAATGAAGTGAACTATCCTGAAAAAACTCTGTGTATCGCAAAAGGTTCCCAGAGAATGTGTCCCTAATAATTTATTTTTTGCATCTTTTACATTTGTTTTAATTTTTATATTTAGATGCGAAGATGCATGTGCTCTTGGGACATATGGATTGAACTGTTCGAATACGTGTGTATGTGAAAATGGTGCTTATTGCAATGCTGTAGACGGGAGCTGTACGTGTTTAGCTGGTGAGTACATTAGATATTAGTGTAATAAAATCGATATGTGTAGACTATGCCAATGGACACTTTCAAGACGGTGTCTGACCCTATGAACCGACACTGAATTTCCCGTTTAGCCTGCGTCGGATTCTGTGGACCGACTCTATCGAATCTGATAAATAAACTTAATTTATAAAACATAATAAGTACATTTACCAAACTTAATTCGTATAACATTAGACATATACTTACAAAATTGTAATTTATATAACATAAAAATTCACTTACACTTCTTCAGTGTATGTGTCTCAGTGCGAAATAGAATCTCTGTTGCGTTGAGCACATTATCTTTTGTCTATATTTGTCAAACATCCACTGCATACTTGCTCTCCTCAGACTGAACGGAAAGTATATCAAAATCGGCTGGAACGTGTTAAATGCTTAGCAATTTTTAATACTGATTTGCAAATTATAATGATTAATATATGAGGTTAATAATGAGAGTTGGTGTGTATGTGCTTAATAGTAATTGCATGGTGGTATTTTTCATATTAGTGTACGCCTGGATGTTACTAATGCAAGTTTCATTTATCTTATTATTAGGTGAATTATAATATTTTGCATCTTTTTTATACTATTTTTAAAAAAAGTTTCTAAAGCTTGAATTATTTCTCTATTTGTAAAAGTCATTTCAGACCTGGCCTCTTCAGGTAAGTTTGTACCACGTAAAGGATGTTTTGACCTAACAAAGGAAAATAAATTTGAAATAGCAAACATGAAAGAATATCCAACAAAGAACTATTTAAACTGCATTCATTTTCAAATTTTAGCTGTAATTTCAGTGTTGGTTTTCGGAAGACACAGCTTATTAGTTGATTCCAATGTTTAATAAGACAATGAAGGGCGTACATCAATAATCACTTAATAAGATAATTTGATTATCTAAAAGCTTTTAATTTTCATGTAAATATTTCTGTATCATCAATTTAAACAATATCATATATATGACATATACATGTACCACCAAGACAATGTTTAATTTCAACGATCATAATTTAGAAAAACATATACAGCTTACAACCGTATTTATTTATATTTTAACAACTTAGCAACAGTATTTGTTTATATTTTAGTGCACTCGGACTTAATCCTAGTCCACTTAAATTTGGTCCAATTTTAAATGTAACTTCATCAGAACATATTACTTTACCTACAAAAGAGTACAGAGAATAATGTATAAAGAAAGTATTGTGACGGGGAAGAAAATTCGAAAACAAGTTTTCTATAAAGCCATGTTAAAACACGGCTTAATAAAATACCTAAAGGTATTCCTGAACTCGAATCAAACGTTTTTGAGTTGATGCCTTAGTGTATGTTGTTGTTGTTGAGACCCAGACCGTCCGACCTACCAGAAAGGTGTAAGGTAACTGTTTGGACGGCCGGGAAGTGCCACCCAATTTAGACCGGAACCCATACAGGGACCGTACCCTCCTTCCCCTACCACCAACCTCTCGGAAGGACTTACGGACCCACATGTTTTACGTGATCGTACTTCGCATGAACACGGCGGCAGTTGTGGCAGAGTGCAAATCCAGCGCGGAAACCACCAGGCTACCGCGCCCGAAATGTGCCAACAGCACGCGGTGTTCCCAGGTGGTCACCCACCCAAGTACTAACCGCGCCCGTTACTGCCTGACTTCGGTGATCTAACGAGATCCGGTGTTTTCAGCACGGTATGGCCGTTGGCCCAAGCCTTTTTGTGTATGTGTGGGTCTTTGAGTTTATGGATGGCATATTTCACGAACAAATGAAGAATTTCGAATATAATTTAGTACGATTTTTACAATCAAAGTGAACTGGACCCTTATTGATTTTAAGCACAATCGACTGTTGGCAAGACCCTACATTTTTGGAATGATTCTTTGAAAATTTCGTTAAAAGATCAATATCGTCATATATAAATAATTTTTTCAGAATTGAATGATGCAAACTTTAGAACGCTAGCATGAACTATTCTCGAAATATTGCTCTTTTTTTAAATAAATTATTAAACATGTTACAAAATATCAAGTAATGAGAGTTGTTACATATGCTTAATTTTCAAATGCAATATTTTGCCACATCATTTCCGTGAACCTAATTCTTACTGGTGGTAATAATTTCATATTTTGAAGTTAAATAATTCACTAGTAGTCGTTTATTTCGCGGTATATAAAAGAAATACCGATTGCATTTGCTTGATAATTTTTCATGTGATTATGATTGATTAATTTTGTTTCGAATAATAAGTTGCTAAAAGCGTTCTGTTTCAATTTACCTGGTGCTAATTTAATGCCGCATTGATCCCTGGATCTCTGTAAAATAAGTATTATGTAGGGAAACCGTGTGCTGTCCACATTAGATTTTCTTTATTTTGCCGAAGCATTCACATATTATATAATAGCTAAATTTAAGTTAAATCAAAAGAAAATTTACCCCAAACCATGGAATGTTTGTTATTTCCTGTTAGTAAGTCAATAAATCAATAGAATATTGATTATAAGGTTTTTAATCGTATATTACTTTTAACACTTTACAAAAAAGTTAAAAAGTGTTTATGACTTTGTTCATTCTGTCTGTCTGTCTGTCTATCCGTTACCACGATAACTGCCGTAAAAATGACTTAATCAAAATGAAATTTTAGTATGTTGTTCAGACGGTCTGTAGGACCTACGGGAATATAAATGAATAATATCACCCAATTAGTTTTGGATTGAACCCGGGTTGAAAAAAGGAAATACACTGAGCCCTATGGGACCTAATTTTTCAAACATTTTTTAAGCAGATTTAAAATTTACAAATTGCTTCGAAAATTTTAGGTAATATTCAAATTGTTCCATAAAATATATAAAAAAAAATCAGCGAAATATATTCAGTAGTTTTTCAAATAAAAATTAAAATAATAATAGCACTCCTTATATGAAGCGATCACGTGACCATGATATGAAGAGATCACGTGACCCACTTCAAAATGATATATGGCATCCATCTTGTCTCAAAATCGTGATATTTTAAGTTCTTTTTAATTCATATTGAGTGTTGTATCCGTCCTAAAACCACTTTATTTTCGCTTAAATTCTGTGCATCTACATACTGAAACAGCGCAATTACAATATATTTGAGTTTAAATGTTCATCCAAATTTGATTATTTCTACAACGAAGCCTATTTTTCACCTATGTAAAATGTAAACAGCAAAATATGTAGAATGAGTTGTATTAGCATTGCTATATTTCTTTAACATAAAATCATTTAGTTCATGGAGTCTGCCTAGCTGATATGAATGAAATATTCGTAGATTTTACAAACAGAAGAACGATTTTTTTCGATAAAGTTTTACGCATAGAGTTTAATTACTTGTAGGGTTTTAATTTTTAAATAAAACAAATTATTATAGTATTGTAATGAATGACATGAATGGGAAATTATTTATGAATGAAATGCTGCTTTTATAGAGAGCCAGGCGTGTTATTTTTTCTATGACGTCATTTGAATGAATTTTAGTTGTTTTCGATGAAGTTTTTAAATATAATAAATTATCGTAGTATTATGATAATTCTAAAATTATTTCCGAGGAATGTATCCCATTTTAGAGATGTTTAAACCAGGCAATTTATATTTCAATGCCGTCATTTGAATAAAGTTCATTTTTTTCGATGAAGGTTTAAATTTTCAAATATAATAAATTAATGTAGTATTGTGATAAGTTTTAAAATATAACCGAGGAATATATTGTATTTTAGCCATGTTTAAATAAAATTGCATTGAATTTGGAAAGTGTTTCATAATCAATGCTTTAAGCATGATTGATCTTTCTTGTTTAATTATTACTTTCCTTATATACATAATGTATAAGGAAAGTATTGTGACGGGGTCGAGAATTCGAATTCGGTTTTCGACGGGAGAGCACGTTTCAAGCATTCCTGATCACGAATCAAACATTTTTGAGGTGATGTCTGTGTGTGTGTGTGTGAAAGTATGTGTGTGTGTCTGTGGATACGATATCTCTCGAATGATTGACGCGAATCGAATGAAATTTAATACAAAAATCACAATCCGTGAATACTGAAAGCCTATTGTTTTTAAAAGCAATCGAATGTTCAGAACCCCCCTAAATTTTCGAGTGAAATATTGAAAAAATCATCAAAAAACAAAAAGTTTAATAAAGTTACGCAAATAGACATTTCTTATGTAATTTTTTCTTAGAAAACGATTGACATAAACTTTAGAACGCTGGCATGAACTGTTCTTGAGATATTGCACATTTTTCAAATAAATTTATCAAAACATCCCATAAATAGAAAAAATATATTAACACTTTAGGAACATGTTCACTTTTCGTATGTAAAATCATGCGATAAATTTGGTGACATCATTCTCATGGATCTAGCTTGTTCCATTCATGATTAAATATACTTTAAATAATACATTTGTATTTGAACGCCAATAGTCATTTATCTGTTATGAGAATAACTTATTTCTCCGTCTATACCGCTTGGCGAGATTTTGCTGACGAATTTAGCGGAATGCCGTCAATTTGGCGACTTTTTAAAATGTTAGCAAATTAACGAAAATCTCGACAAATGGATAAAAATGACGCTAAATTAATGAAAATGACGACTCATTGACGAAAATTCAGCATCTTGGAATGAATATAAGTATCTCCTATAAGAATAACCTATTTTTTTTACTGTAAAGTAGTAAAGTAATGTTTTGCCCACATCAGATTTTTTTTATAAATATCTGATACACATTGATTTAAGAATCTTTGTTGCAAGTAAAATTTTCCATAAAATTGTTTTGAGTGCTGCAACTTTTAGTAGTATTTAAAAACATATATACATATATACAAAGCATATACTTATATATATATCAAAAATCCTTCTATAATTATATAATACAATCAGTATAATTTAGTGCATTTAGCTTTGTTGCAAGTTTTAGAAGAATCTTACACTTCTTCAAAGTTATACTGGGTGTTTCGATGATAGTTTCCTGAAGAAATATGAAATAAACTGTTAACTATTGTAAAACACGTCTAAAATATTTTAAATATTTTCTATCAAAGAGTACAACTACAAGTATTTATAAACTGTATTTAAACCATAATCGTGACGCATAGAAAAAAAAAATTCAAGGTGCCTTAGCGCTTTCAGGCAATATAATGATGTCAGATAAGATGATGAGACATCATAATGTTACTGTAAAAGGACATTATGATGTCTTAAAGAGCTCTGGCACTTTGAAAAATTTTCCTGTACCCAAAGATGGTGCTTTAAATGCAGTTTACAAATACTTGTAGTCTTTCATAGAAAATATGAGATAAACAGTTGATCATAGAAATAAAGTGAAATAAGAAAAATAATCAGAAAACATAGAACAGTTTAGCTATGATACTTTCATACACATGGAACTGATAATTTCATAAAAATGCAAAATTCATTTTTATACATGTCTCTCCCCCCCCCCTTTCCAATCAAAATATTTTTAAATTAGTAAAATTTCCACAGAGCTTAAATTTGATTAAAGGAATTTACTGGTATAGTTTGATGAACAATTCACTAAGATATCGATAATTGAAGAATTCTCGACTTATTTCATTTTACCTCAACTGCGAGCGTGATTATAATTCCTCTGAAAATAACTCCTCTGAAACAATTAACTTTCTCTGAAAATAAGTATGGGGAACATTTACAAATATATTTAGAACTGTAAAAACCCCAACTAAAATGTTCTGCAAATGATTTTTGCTGCTCATTTATTTGCTGCTGGTTCCTTGAAATGAAACACAAAATACCTGATAACAATAATTGGAATATATGAGTGAAATTTTCATCAAAACCTATAGGGTAAATGTCCTTTGTTGCAAATATTTAAACTATACGCATATTTTACTAATTGAAAGTTTTTTATTGTATGCCGTGTAAAAAATAAAATTTTGCTTTATCCTGAAATAAGCAGTTCCTAGGGGGTACAACTACCGTAGTTAAATTGTCCTCTGTTTGCTGATTATTTTTCACATTTCTCTTTTAAGGCCAGTTGCTTATATTTTAGGACACTTTTAGTAAAACACCCGGTATATCTATGCAATCACTGAATCGCTGCAAGGTTGTCACAACTGAAAATCAGATAAGGTACCTTTCTTTGGTTTACATTATTTCTGTGCTTCCGGTACAAGTAACACATAAGTGAAATTAGCTGGTACAGCACATGTGCATTGGCTCTCATCTAGTGTTTTTCAATAAATATATTTAAAGATTTTAAATAAAATCGGTTAGAATTTCCATCAAGGTTGAATATCCCAAGTCTTCAATGTTGTAAATACTTTTCGTAAAATTATGAACTTTCATCCATTCAATTGAACGTTAAACAACTCTCTTTAGGATGGACTGGAGATATATGCAATGAGCCTTGCAAGGCTGGCAAGTTTGGATTGGAATGTCAAAATATATGCGACTGTGAAAATGGAGCTATATGTAACAGCACCAACGGATTTTGCCACTGCAGTCCTGGATACAGGGGAAAGAGGTATCCTTCTCATATATACTGCTATATTAAAGTTACTAATTACAAAATATGTGGATTTAATAACGATTATAATATACTTGTTATTGATATTTCTGCCAAAGGCAAATTTTGCCATACATACTAAAATTATTATTAAAATTAATACATACAAAATATGTTAATAAAGTACATTGTCAGTGCATACAACCCATAATATGCGCAGTCGGGCACCAACCTATAAATAATATGATTCTTAAAAATACTCATTAAAATGCAACACTCTAAAAAGATGAAACCCATTTTTATCAATTTAAATATTTATTAAACTGTCATTTGACATAATTAAAATAATTACTAAATTTGCATTTATATTTTGCACTTACTATTTATATATTTTAACGTTTTTTCAAGTAAACTTTTTTGGCTGGCGTTATTATGTCTGATGACAGATGACAAGTAGAATTTTGATCGGCTTAGAGCAAAATTCGTAATTATAATTTAATATCTTCGTGAATGATGGGTTAAAATGGGTACCTGTGGTTCCTTCACTATCACTGTAAACCGTCTTTGGCTGCCGCAGCTGTTGACACTTTCAGCAAGGGCTCATCCTTGTCATCCAGACTGTCAATACTCTATCCTTGCACCAATCTTTATGATTACTGTATCTCTGCCACTGACTACGAGAGACATTTTTGCATCTCATTTCTCTGTGACCGAGTTATGTTTGTACTTTGATTGAAACCTTACCGAACTCTGTTCGAATGTTATTGCTCCGTCTTCGGCTATCCATTTGCTGACGAGCTTGTATGAGTATCTTACTCATTAGCCCCATTGCGTAACAGCCTGTGTTCTATGAAACTTTTCATTGTCCACATTGCGTCACGGCCCATGGTCCATAACACCACGTCACCCTCTTTATGTGTAGGATCTTTATTACTGCATCATAAATTTTTGTAGGTTTTCCTTATGGCTACACCATAAACGAAATAGAACTTAACGTCAAGTCTTTGCTTCTTTTGGGCGACAGCGATTATTATTATAAACTATCCTTTTACTGGACACGCCTCGACTTGACATTCAAAAACACACAACTTGACACTGTCTGTCATCATAATTTTAATTTCGTAGCACTGGAGATTTGGCTGTGATTGATATGCGCATTAAAATAAAACGGTTCCATACATTTTGCACCGCATTAAAATGTGGACTTCGAAATGGCAAGGATCTTACATTTTTTTTGTATTTGACCCAAGCAGATGTGTATTTTGCTTTGTAATTATATGCGTTATCTTGTCGAAAAATTCAATCTTACTACGTAGAGCTTTAGAAATTAAATTATCTGTTAAATTGTTAACACATAATAACAGTTTTACATCATGATACGAAACTTATACGTGATTGTGTATTGAAACCAAAGCATCGTTCTAGACCCTTTGATTTTTTCTTTCTCCACAGTTGTTAATTTTCGTGACTTCAATTATGGTAATATTTGAACCCACCAGGTCTAATCATATTATATTTTTAACACTATGTATACTACTATAAAACTGCTCTCCCGATCCTTGTTATAAATATGAATCAAAAATGTTTCTCAAGCATGATATATCATACTTCTGACGATGTAATATCCATTTATTGTAGATGCAACGAGACATGTAGAGATGGATTATGGGGTTACAACTGCACGAATGAATGCCTGTGTGAAAATGAAGCCAACTGTGATCCAGTTACGGGTTCCTGCATTTGCACACCAGGTACAAAATATGAAAACAGTAGATATGTATATTTTAATAATAAGTAATTGAAGTTTTTGTTTATTAATTATAAAGTGAACATTTTCCGAGAAATATATTTCTATAGAATAGTATGAGACAGTGTGGTATCACCGACACATGATCTTCTGCTAATATGTGTATGCTTTTAACTATGGCAGATCAATAATTCATGTCATTTAGTGATTACAATTTTTGAGGAGTGTATGTAAATATTTCAAACGCATAGCTCCTTTCGTAGTAAACAAATTCCTCCAGATAACCATGATGAGCATAATGCATAAAAATTGTGAAGGTAGCTATACATCTGATATACATTGCACAGTTAATATAATAACATGGTGGGTTGCTACCCCAGATATCGCAGACAATTACTGCCATATTTCCACATCTGTTGACTATCTTTAATTTTGCTAGAAAAACTGAAAGATAGTGGAATAATGGAAGTAGAATGGATACGAATACCTTAAAGTGAATAAAACTACAGGGTCATAAATAAATCGAATATAATTAAAAATTAAACCTCTAACATATAGCTCTGGGCTTGTTGAGTTTGACCTGACTCGCATCTGGAACAAAGCCGAACCTGCAGTACGGGATTCGAATAACTCGTGACCGGCAGTGAAATTGTATTTTCAATTTCTATTCAGAAGTTTTTAAATCTCCAGCGCATATGCGAAATTTTCTGTTGTTAGTTGTTCGTAGCCTTTGTTTACGCATTTATCCAGTTAATCCCACACAAAACAAATGTGATAAGGACAAGCCCTTAAAAATATTTTTTTGCTGAAAGATCTGAAATCCGATCTACAGTTTGAAAGTAAAGGACACCCGACTTGCGCCCACACCCGCAACTTGAAAAAATAAAGGAAAAGCGCGGTAAAACCATAAAAGATAAAACGGAGCAAAAAGACAAAAACTCATGTACCCTCCCAGATGCAGGGCTCTACTAGAAAATGACGGTGACTTGGATAACTGAAAAACTCGTCATATCTCACTCTACCTTGTTTAGTTTTTTCTTCAACTATAAAAAAATCTGATGTGGGCAACACATGACTTTCCTTATATAATGTAATGAAGTTACTACTTTTACAGTAAAGTAAATAGGTTTTTCTAATAGTAGATACTAATATTCTTTTCAAGATATTGAATTTTCGACAATTAGTCGTCATTTTCAATGATTTAGCGTCATTTTTATCCATTTGGCGAGATCTACGTTAATTTGGCAGCATTTCAAAAAGTCCATTCTGCCAAATTCGTCGCCAAAATCTCGCCAAGCGTTATGGACGAAGAAATAATTTATTCTTACAGCAGATAAATGACTATTGGCGTTCAAATACAAAAGTATTACTCAAAGCAACTTTTTCATGAATAGAGCTAGATCCACGAGAATGATGTCATTCAATTTATCGCATGGTATTACATACGAAAAGTGAACATGTTTCTCAATAGGAAATATTTTTTTTTATTTTATATGACCTTTTGATAATTTTTATGAAAAATGTGCAATATCTCTAGAACGGTTCATGTTAGCGTTCTGAAATTTACGTCAATCGTTTTCTAATAAAAAATTACATAAGAAATGTCTATTTGCGTAACTTTATTAGTGGTTTTGATTTTTTGACGATTTTTTCAAAATTTCATTCGAAAATTTAGGGGGGTTCCGAACATTCGATTGCGTATAAAAACAATAGACTTCCAGTGTTTACGGATTGTGATTTTTGTACCAAATTTAGTTTAAATCGGTCCATTCGTTCGTCAGTTATCGTCTCCACAGACTCACTGACACACACACACATACTTTCACACACACACATACTTTCACACACACACGCACACACATACACACACGCATAGACATACACACAGACATCACTTCAAAAATGTTTGATTCGTGATCAGGGATGCTTGAAACGTGCTCTCCCGTCGAAAGCTCGAATTCGAATTTTCGACCCCGTCACAATACTTTCCTTATACATTATGTATATAAGGAAAGTAAAAATTTTTGAGATTTCCCCTTACAATATTTTACTAGCATCTAACAATAATGTGTTGTGCTATATCTTCAACATGTGCTTACGCTGTAGAAAGCATTTTGTTTTGGTATGCTTTACGTTACGAAATCACTCAGTTTCATAATGTTTTCAGACTGTTGAAACCGCTACTATAATTTATTTCTGAACTACGAATACATTTCAAGTAATGAGTTTTATTAAACGCGCTATTTTCTTCTAAATTTTTCTTTGATATTAGAAAATTGTACTTTAACTGAAAGGTAAATATCATGAAGCTTTTGAAGTTAAACCATAAGTGTTTGCAGTAAAAGACGATGATATACTTTTACAAAAGTCAAAATATTTTCATAAAATTTTCATTAGTAATTTGTTCCGAATAATAACAATGCTTTAATTATAGAAAACACGAACTAATACCTAATATCAAAGTCATACATTTTATTTAATCGTCAATAGCATCAAAGTTAATAAAAATACCTCTCACATACAGCGGAGTCCAAAGACCTCTATACCAACCCCTGCTTCTAATTTCAATAAAAAATATAGATACATTGACTATAAATATGTTGTCTAAAGTTATATATTTTATTCCTTAAAATTCGTATTTTATCAGTATAATGAATACCATTTATTGTGTATTATGATTCCTGAATGAAATGAAGAAAGAAAAATTACAAATTTTAATAGTTGTTTTCTTATTAGGTTGGACCGGTATAAGCTGCAATAAAACCTGTGGAAACAGCACTTTTGGACAGGACTGTGCAGATGAATGTTTATGTGAAAATGGATCTGTTTGTGATCCATATAATGGAACTTGCACATGTGCTGTTGGATACAAAGGAACTACGTTAGTACATTCTGTTTAAAAACATATTAGTTCCTTAGCTTCTACGTATGAATAACTTATATTAAGGTATAAGAAGAATCACAGATTGAAGGTTTGTGAAAACTTGCTTTTGATAATGGCTACCATTATGGGACAATCGATAAATTTTCATGCTAAAATTCTTAGAGAAACTAAAGTAATAGAATTATTACTAGTAAAACTTTTATAATTGAAAAAATATAATTAAAATAACTCGTTTCTATAGCTTAAATAATATTATTTTTGTTTCTTAGCCCGATAGATAGCAATCCTAAGATAGATGGGGGGAACAACTTGCTTAATTGCTTAAAACTGTTGATGGTAAGCTGACATTTAGTAATATAGATAGCGCCAATATATATTTATATGTTGGCCACCTTAATAATCTACTTATCTCCAACCCTTGTACTTATCTCCAGGCCCTGAAGTGGATAGCGTTTCTGGCTGCTGTCTAGAGGGCTTGGGTTCGAATCCTGAGTAAGGCATGGTTGTTTTCATGAGGACGAAGTTAGTCTTCCGCCTTCTGGGTCCTCGCTAAAATGTGAAGCTGCACCCCCCCCCCCCCCCCCCAGACCCTCGTCAGTGATGCTCGTTTGTGTTAATAAACTTTGTGATCTCGTCTTGTGTCATTCTTTGTCCTTCTTCCGGCGTCACTGGTCCTGTATGCGGCTCGACCGAAACAGGAGGTTATAAGAAACAACAAAAACAACAATTTATATGTTGAATCTAAAATAAGTATGATCTTCATTTGCGAGTTAACCAGGTTGGAGATAAGTATATTTTATTTATTATACAAGCTTGGTTCAAATATTGCATTTTTTCAAATCCGTGTACATTTAATTATAGTCATAAAACTTGTAGGTCTATAAGATAGAACATTCGAACCTGAAGACGATATTCTGTTACTATAAACTACTTCAATTTAATTGTGTGTATGTAATATTTAGTGGACATGGCATTTTTGATTGGCTGCTTTTATGGGTGGGGAATTGGTGTGCGAATTGAATAATGTGATCTTTAATAAATGTTGTAGTAATATCCATATTTAAAAACATGTAGCTGACGCCGCTGTTTGACTAATTTCGCGTATCCCGAGGTTCTTTGTCACGCATCGCAAGAACTGTAGCATGTAAAAAGATAAAATAAATTGGTACATTTGTAGAAAAATGTTACGGAAATAAGCTGAAATAAACCGTTTATCAATTTAAGTTTAGTTTAAAAAATATTTAATGTCAAATGTCAAAGACAGAATATTTAAGCAGTAAATTCGTATTCTGAGCAGACTAGCAAAAGCAAGAAAACAAATATTAGCAGTCATGTACCTACATAATTGGAATTCTGCAAGACTGAGTTTTCTTTTAATTTCGATGAAGTTTATGAGTTATTCTACTTTTTATGTACTTCTGAAGTGAATGTTTTTATCTGTATGGGAGCTCTCTCAAGATTCTCTGTCTCATACCACAAAATCTAAAACGTACAAAAACATAACTTTGGTACATCTATAAAGAAATGATAGGGGAACCCTCTGAAATAAACTGTTTTTCGATTTAGACTTTAGCCTGGTTTTGAAAACTCGCGAAGCGACCTCAGCGAGCACCAGCGATTAGTACCTCTAGACTCGCGAAGCGAGTTAAGGTGGCAGGCGACGGGGAGCTGGCAGGGGAGTGAGCCCTTAGTGTATGTGAAACTTCATAAAATGGCGATTATGTTCAGCAAACAAATGCTAAGAAATTATATGAATGATATTTCTTTAAGTTGGGTGTTGGACAAAGAAGTACATAGTTTAAGAAATCCAAGGCTGAGAAAGTTTCAAGAATCATTATATTTCACAGAGTGTTTTAATATGATGGTTAGAATGATTTATAGTATTGCTGTTTTAGAGGAACTCTAGAAGACAGTTTAGACAAAACTCACACTGATATATGAAAGATATTCGGTAAGTGGGATTTCGTATAAGGAAGTATATAGTTTAAGAAATCCAAGGCTGGGAAAGTTTCAGGTATCATTATATTTCACAAAGAGTGTTTGGATATGATTTATAGTTTATAGTATTGCGGTTTTAGAGGAAATCTAGAAGGCAGTTTAGACCAAACTCGCAAGTATAGAGGGAGGGAGAATTGGTTCAAAGTAAATCAGCCTTAGTGCGGAATCATGTTATGAGAATATAAATTTTACATTAAAATGGTTAACTAAAACGGTTACAGTAAAAATGCTCTTTTTCTATTCTCATTATTCCACCAGTTCATTTTTTAATTTATATATTTTATAAAAATATTTATTTTGGAAGAAAATAATAATTACTTTTCCTATTTATAATTTCCCAGAATCTTCTCTTTTGGATTATAATAATTCCTTTTCAGAACATTATCTTACTAGCCGATTAATATAATCGATAATCATAAAAGTAATCGAAAATCATACCATTATGCAATTAAATTACTCATTCTAGTTATTAACTACAGATTGAACAAATATTAATTATGATGTAAATTGTCTGTTTGTATTTTAACAAGAAAGATCAATCATGCTTAAAGGATTGATTATGAAACACTTTCCAACTTCAATGCAATTTTATTTAAACATGTTTAAAATGCAATGCATTCCTCGGTAATATTTTAAAACTTATCACAATACTACAATAATTTATTATATTTGAAAACTGTAACCTTCATCGAAAAAAATGAACTTCACTCAAATGACGGCATTGAAATATAAATTGCCTGGTTTAAACATCTCTAAAATTTGATACATTCCTCGGAAATAATTTTAGAATTATCATAATATTACGAAAATTTATTATATTTGAAAACTTCATCGAAAGCAACTGAAATTCATTCAAATTACGTCATAGAAAAAATAACACGCCTGGCTCTCTTTATAAAAGCAGTCTTTCATTTATAAATAATTTCCCATTCATGTCATGCATCACAATACTATAATAATTTACTGTATTTAAAAATTAAGACCAAGGAGCTACAAGTAATTAAAATCTATGCGTAAAACTTCATCGAAGAAAATCGTCCTTCTCTTTGTAAAATCAGTGAGTATTTCATTCATATCAGCTAAGCAGACTCCATGAACTAAATGATTTTGTGTTAAAGAAATACAGCAATTCTAATACAACTCAGTTAACATATTTTGCTGTTTACATTTTACATAGGTGAAAAATAGGCTTCGTTGTAGAAATAATCAAATTTGGATGAGCATATAAACTCAAATATATTGTAATTGCGTTGTTTCAGATGTAACTGCACAGAATTTAAGAAAAATAAAGTGGTTTTAGGACGGATACAACACACAATATGAATTAAAAAGAACTTTAAAAATCACGATTTTGAGACAAGATAGATGCCATATATCATTTTGAAGTTAGTCACATGATCTTTTCACATCATGGTCACGTGATCGCTTCATATAAAAGGTGTTATTACTATTTTAATTTTTATTTAAAAAACTACTGAATATATTTCGCTGAATTTTTTTTTTGTATATTTTATGGAACAATTTGAATATTACCTAAAATTTTCGAAGCAATTTGTGAATTTTAAATCCGCTTAAAAAATGTTTGAAAAATTAGGTCCCATAGGGCTCAATGTATTTCATTTTTTCAACCCGGGTTTAATCCAAAACTAATTGGGTGATATTATTCATTTATATTCCCATAGGTCCAGACAGTCTGAACAACATACTAAAATTTCATTTTGATTAAGTCATTTTTACGGCAGTTATTGTGCTAACGGACAGACAGACAGACAGACTGAATGAACAAAGTCATAAACACTTTTCAACTTTGTTGTAAAGTGTTAAAAATTATGATTAGGAAAAGGTTTCTTATTGCAAATTGCATTCTAATGAATGTATTTTTCAGTCAGAGACATCAGGAATAAATTTTGCAGCTGAATGGATTTACTGAAATTTAATACATGTAAATATATATACATTGATATATTATATAATCTAATATTTTGGCATTCAATTCAGTAAACAATATATCAAAAGACCTCATAAGTATAATAGATGCAATATATAAGTATAGAGAATACATACAATTAACTTGGATTAAAGTAATGCTAGATATCGAGGAAATGAAAACCGATCAAAATGGAAAAGATTATCTTATTGTAGCTGTAGAGGAATTTCAGGATATATCTAAGACTAAATTCGCGCAAATGCGGTGAGGTAGGGATGGATTAAAATTGAATGGCCGTAGTGTGGACTAGTATTCTGAGTGCAGGAAATTATAATAAAGGTTAATTCTAAAAGGGCAACAATTATACTACAATTTATGTGGAAGATTAAAAGTTATATATCATACATACAAATTTCATAAATATCAGTATTACACAAGTTATTTTCTAATTTAAATGGAGATAATATGCAGATTGTTCTGTGTTTCAGATGCAACGAGACGTGTGAAAAAGGATTTTGGGGGTTGAATTGTGAAAACATAAGTGAATGCGTGAATAACGGAACTTGTAATCCCATGAATGGATCGTGCCAGTGTATGCCCGGTAAGTTAAAATAAGTATATATATATATATATATATATATAAATATATATATATATATATATATATATATATATATATATATATATATATATATATATATATAATGAAATCCTTTAATCGAAAACTATACATAAACTACGGTAAGTAATATATATATATATATACATATACAATGTGTGTGTGTTTATATAAAGCGAATTCCACCGTCATACAGAAAACGCGCTTTTTTAACTTCAAAATCAACGTTGTTACAGTTGAGTTTTGAGGAATATTATTTAATAAACAATATTTTATAAAGTATTCTTCTAATCAAGGTTAAATTTAATCTTCTAAACATAATAGTGAATGTATACATTTAATTGATGAGATCGTTGATTTATTCTTAAACAATTTACTTATTTTTACTTTATGTACTGAAGAAAGGTATCAATTGGTTTCTGAAACATCCTTCTTATGGATAGCTAGTAAAAGCAAAAAACGTTTTTTTAAACTTGGCTCGTTATTATTTGATTGAATCTTAAATGAATGAAAAATGTATTTATTTAAATATATGGAACTTAAATGTATGAAAGACAGCGGCATACCAAATTTAAACTTTCTAGCTACTCTGGTTCTCGAGTTATTCCCCAAAAACGGATACATTCTTGAGACTGGTCCAGCACGGCCTGGGATGCTAAGGTTCAAATACCGAAAAAATAAATTTTACCATGAAAAACAGCGATAGGCTTAATATGATCTTTCAAACTACTCCAGATCACGATTTATTCCCGAAAAATGAGTACATTCCAATGATCAGTTCATGACGGACAAATCGGATAAGGCTGAATATAAAAAGAATTAAAATGTGCCACAAAAGACAACATAAAACATTTCCTCAAAGATTGGAATCCCACTGACAAACAGAAAAGTACCAGATCAAATTAAACAAGAAAGATCAATCATGCTTAAAGCATTGATTATGAAACACTTTCCAACTTCAACGCAATTTTATTTAAACAAGTCTAAAATGCAATACATTCCTTTGTAATATTTAGAAACTTATCACAATACTGCATTAATTTATTATATTTGAAAACTTAAACCTTCATCGAAAAAAATGAACTTCATTCAAATGACGGCATTGAAAAATAAATTGCCTGGTTTAAACATCTCTAAAATGTTATACATTCCTCGGTAATAGTTTTAGAATTATCATAATACTACCATAATTTATTATATTTGAAAACTTCATCGAAAACAACTGAAATTAATTCAAATGACGTCATAGAAAAAATAACACGCCTGGATCTCTCTATAAAAACAGGATTTCATTCATAACTTTCTCTCATTCATTTCATTCATCACAATACTATAATAATTTATTTTATTTAAACATCTTGTTTAAGACCATGGAGCTACAAAAATTAAACTCTATGCTTGAAACTTCATCGAAAAAAATCGTCCTTCTCTTTATGAAATCAATTAATATTTCATTCATATCAGCCATGCCGACTCCATGGACTAAATTATTTTGTGTTAAAAAAATACAGGAATTCTAGTACAACGCATTCTACATATTTTGCTGTTTACATTTTACATAGGTGAAAAATAGGCTTAGTTGTAGAAATAATCATATTTAGATGATCATTTAAACTCAAATATATTGTCATTGCGTTGTTTCAGTATGTAGATGCACAGAATTTAAGCAAAAATAAAGTAGTTTTAGGACGGATACAACACTCAATATGAATTAAAAAGAACTTTAAAAAATCACGATTTTGAAACAAGATGGATGCCATATATCATTTTGAAGTGGCTCATGTGATCGTTTCATATCTTGGTCACGTGATCGCTTCATATAAGAGGTGTAATTATTATTTTAATTTTTATTTAAAAAATTACTGAATATATTTCGCTGAATTTTTTTTATATATTTTATGGAACAATTTGAATATTACCTAAAATTTTCGAAGCAATTTGAGAATTTTAAATCCGCTTAAAAAATGTTTGAAAAATTAGGTCCCATAGGGCTCAATGTATTTCATTTTTTCGACCCGGGTTCAATCCAAAATTAATTGGGTGATATTATTCATTTATATTCCCTTAGGTTCTACAGACCGTCTGAACAACATACTGAAATTTCATTTTGATTAAGTCATTTTTACGGCAGTTATCGTGCTAACGGACAGACAGACAGACAGACAGACAGACAGACAGAATGAACAAAGTCATAAACACTTTTCACCTTGTTGTAAAGTGTTAATAAAATGTTATAAAAGGAGTAAACGGCCACTTAAGTGAAAACAAGAAAGGTATTTGTAGTCAGAGATTTTCACATAAGACTCTGATAGTATGAAAACAAAACCCAACTGTAAAAAATAACCGCAACTAGTAAAAAAAAGTCCTATGTGTGCAACACATGACTTTCCTTATATAATGCGATGAATTTACTACTTTTAAAGTACAAAAATAGGTTTTTCTTATAGTAGATACTTATATTCTTTCCAAGATATTTAATTTTCGTCAATTAGTCGTCATTTTCATTGATTTAGCGTCTTTTTTATCCATTTGGCGAGGTTTTCGTTAATTTGGCAACATTTCAAAATGTCACCATGTTGGCGACATTCCGCCAAATTCGTCGCCAAAATCTCGCCAAGCGTTACGGACGGAGAAATAAGTTATTCGTATAGCAGATAAATGACTATTGGCGTTCAAATACAAAAATATTACCCAAAGTATATTTTCTCATGAATGGAACGAGCTAGATCCACCAAATGATATCACCAAATTTATCGCATGATATTATATATGAAAAGTGAACATGATTCTCAGCAGTTAATATATATTTTTAATTTAGGGGATTTTTTGGATAAATTTATTTGAAAATTGTGCAGTATCTCGAGAACGGTTCATGCTAACGTTCTAAAGTTTATGTCAATCGTTTTTTAAGGAAAAATTACATAAGAAATGCTTATTTGCGTAACTTTATTAGAGGTTTTGATTTTTTGATGATTTTTTCAAAATTTCACATGAAAATTTAGGGGGTTCGGAACATTCGATTACATTTAAAAACAATAAGCTTCCAGTATTCATGGATTGTGATTTTAGTACCAAATTTCATTCGAATCGCTCCATTCGTTCGTGAGATATCGTTTCCACAGGCTCACTGGCACACACACACACACACACACACACACACACACACACACACACACACACGCACACACATACGCACACGCAGACACGCACACACACAAACATCACCTCAAAAATGTTCGATTCGTGATCAGAGATGCTTGAAACGTGCTCTCCAGTCGAAAACTCGAATTCGAATTTTCGACCCCGTCACAATAATTTCCTTATACATTATGTATATAAAGAAGGTAATAAAATTACAGGGAAACAAATCATGGAGTTCCATTAGCAAGCTAAAGTCAGTTACCGCCAAAGTCGAAATGAACGAGTACACTTGTAAAGAAATTTGCTGCCTCAAAAGGCCTCATTGCTGCCTCATTGAACCATGGGAATTCGTACTTAGCATGGTTAGCTGACGCTGTATCGTTGAGCTACTGAGATCGAACTGCAAGTTGTTATCGTATAAGTGGACTCCACTCTCTACTATCAGATTGACTCTATTACAATATGACATATCACCTTCTGCCGTTTTGACCTCAGGCATGCCTCCTGCTGCTCCTTCATGTTAGCTTTCACTTAGCTCTATCCTCCATGTTAGCTCCCTGTGTGGTCGTTTATCTCCCGATTTAAAATTGGCGCTAAATACATCTTGAATTGATCGATTTCAAGACATTTTAATAGACCATTTAATATATTTATGTGCATAATAATATAATTTGCAATTAATGAAAGAGATCTTTAAATAATCAAACAGATCACGTGCCACACGTAGGAAAGCTTATTATTTGCTTACATCGTTGAGGTGCAAATACTTCGATTACGAAGCTATGTTCAACTATTCTATTTAGCCGACGTGGTTGTCGAGTGGTCAAAGGCAAGCGTTTCCGTAGCAATCGCTCGACCGCCACGTTGTGGGTTCGAACCCCACGTAAGGCATGGATGTTTGTGTTGTGGGCGCAATGTCATTCGCCCCCCTCTGGGGCAACGTCAATGGTCGGCTAAATGGTTCACACTCTGGCCGTTGTAATAAAAGGCGAATGACGAAGATCAAAAGTGTCTGGCCATTTGATAAAAAAAAAACTATTCTATTTATTAAAGGATACCCATGTAATAAACTAATGGATCTTGTTCAATTTCATAATGACGCTTTTTATGAGACGATTTTTGTAAAATTTTAAAATGTATAATGCGATACGTTTTCCTTAATATTAGAATTAGTGTCATTTTACAACAATAGGGTGGAGAGGGTCCATTTGCAATGAAACGTGTATCAGTGGTACATACGGACAGGATTGTCAAGAGATTTGCAACTGCGAAAATGGCGCCATTTGCAATAGTCCAGATGGATTATGCATCTGCACCCCTGGATATTGGGGAGAAAGGTAAGTTACAAATGATGTTAAATGTCTTAAGATACCCATTATGTCTTAACCCATTAAAGGCCGCTATTAAATTTACGTGACGCAAAAACGTTTTTGTGACTTAAAACACGGGATTATACACTAATTAACATAAAACAGTTGAAAAATTAAATATTTTTACAAAACTGAGATTTTTATGGTATGTTCCCACAATGGGAGCAATGGCGTTTTACCGCATCATTACATGCGTTCTCAAAATGGCAGCAATGGCCCTTTACGATATCATATCGAGTGTTCGTAAAATGGGAGAAATGAAGTTTTGACCATTGCTCTCATTTAGTGAAATTAGTAATGGTCATAATTAAATGTAATATATGTGTTCAGTAACGTAGCCAGAAAAAATATGGTGTGTGTGTGTGGGGGGGGGGGGGGGGCATAATGTTAATTTTTTTTTTTACGATCAGGTTTTTTTTTTGTTATTGATGCCTATTCAATAACATACAGGACCAAAATTTTGGTCTACCCCCTGCCTACGTCCCTGTATGTGGTATTTGTTTTGTAAATAAAATGAACAATTTGATAAACATAATAAGTAGCAGATGAACGCTTTAATTACTGAAATACAGTAACCGTATGTTACATATAATTAGTACATTTGATGTATCGAAAGATATCCCAGAATATCCAGCAGCTGAACATGCTTTATGAAGCATAACAAAGTTTGTCCGGTCAGTTCTCTATGGATCTTCCATGCTGCGATAACTGCCATATTCAAAACATTACTGAAAAATGGCCACCACCATTTTTTTCTTCTTATTCTCGGACAATAGTTACTCAAACACCTGTCCAGGAGATCTACGCCTTCCATATTGTTATATGAACCAATTACATGAGGCTGTTCAATATCGACTTTTTCTTTTCTGTTCGGCTCCACTTTTTTGCTTTAGAAGCCAGATTTACAGTTTCAAAATTGGATGCTATGTTTAAAATATTAATGTCTCTCCACTTTACAACCACTAAATTATTCACACATCGTGACTTTCACGAGATTCTTTCGATATTTGCTTTACGTTCTTGATTGGACAGTTTGTAAACAGTTTTCCCCTAGTGTTCCTGTAGCTTTGAATCCTTTGTTCCGTAACTCTTCTAAAAGCGATAAAGAACTGAAAAAATTATCGAAGTATAATTCATGGCAGTAGGGATTTTCAACACATTTTATCAGATCTAATACTACACGAGTTCCAAGGTACTGCTATAATTTCAGAATCAACATCTTCATCTTCTAATTCTTCTAAATACTACACTGATTCCAATATAGTAAGAAATTTTTTTCTCATATTTGATTGTTAAATAATTCAATCACAGTTCAAAAAGTGACTGTAGCCAACAAAAAGACTGGGAGTTGAATGGGAGATTCTAGACCTCTTGCATTTGCTAATAATGCTTGATTAGTGCTGCATCTATTTTTGGTAGTATAAAGCGCCAATGCTCCCATTTTGGGAACACATAATAAAATCGCCAGAAAATCATAAAGCAAAAATTTCAAAAATTTGATTCCTAACTGTGAAATATAGAACCATATCTCGGCTTTCGGAATATAACACTTATAAAGTTTCAGGTTTCTTTTTCTGTGTATTTTCTTAGGAAATTTATAATATTGTGGAAATCTGAATTTCATAAATATTTGAATTTAAATTTCGAAAAGAAATATTAAAATTTAAGAAATACAAAAATTATCAGAGATTTGGACTAGACTATGTATAATATTTGTTGAGAAAATTTTCATATTCGTAATTTTGAGGTTGCCAGAAAAAATATTTTATGGATGTTCCCAATATGGGAGCAATGGCGCTTAATATGGGTTAAGAATACCAACATAGCATCTTTATTACAGGATAAATTTTGGTGTAAACAGTTAAGTTGTAAATGATTGTAAGATTATTATTTCAAGCGAGACACTTAAAGACTATTGTTTTTCTGACAACTGATATAAAGAGACAAATTATATAAAGATGATTATGTTAAAATCTATGGGAAAAATAGCCATTTTGTATTAACGTACTACTTAAAAGCGCATGGCATTATTTTCAGAGCAATAATATGAGTGGCTTTTGTGATATTGCAATAGAGCTAATATATATATATATATATATATATATATATATATATATATATATATATATATATATATATATATATATATATATATATATATATATATGTATATATATATGTATAAATATATATATATATTAGTCGTTTGTTGTTTTGAGATATTAAAAATTTTCAACATAGAGCGCAATATTTCTCTATAAAATCACACGAATTAACTGTATGGAATTTGTTATATTTTTTATTGAGTAATTGTTTACCAAAAATTTTAAAACATGTTTATGCGGGAAAGTCACATAATGAGCAAATTAGTTTTTCAAACGAAGTACATTTTATTTCTTTTTAATGACCGGGCATTTAATTACCTAATCATCGAAGTGGTACAATAGATGGAAACTCAGTACATAGTGATGCAATATAATTTTTTTGCATCACATTTCATAACATAAAATACAGGGTTTCTGGGAATGTCCTTAGGCCTTCTAATAACTTTTCAAGGAAAACCCATCACGGTATACACTTTCAACCCATCACGGTATGCATTAGATCTATCTGAAGCAGAGTTTCTATGCCCGACCGAATTGCAGAGGTCTAAGCGTATAGCTTTAAAAGTTGGAATAACGTACTCGGCAAAAAAGCGGGGTAAACGATAAAGCCAGACGCAATATGGATATTGGTGAATTGCTGCCACATTTAGGATTGCTGAAATAAACTACATCTACATACACAAGAAGCGAATGTATAGTCTCTTCAAAATGTTATACGGCGTACCGTTTACAATCGCTATAAATTAATATTATCTGTCGATACTTATCTCTAGAGTAGCACGGCTTCAGGATGTGTGAAATGTATATGATAAGTCGCTGTCAGTAAAGTTCTTTAATTTACGGGTGAGCAGTTAGCCAGGCAACGAATCAAAAAGTTGCCAGGTTAACGTCATGAGGTTAGAATTTTGTCATTTGTGACGCCACGGACCAGATAGATCATTAAGAGGTAAGCTTTGACAAAACAAAGCAAGCGTTCGCACTGTTACAGTTAAAATAATGTTTGTTAATTTTAAAGTAGCAATGTCCAAACGTAAACAACTTCTGCAGAATTTTAAAGTGTGTGTACGCACACGGGATATAGTGAAGTCTGAAGAGATTTAGTGACGTCGGTGGGCTAGGATGAGAGTCACGGTTAGCAAGTCAGGTGCCTCCTATTGAGAGCCTGAGAACAAAATGCGCGCGTTTCCTATCCCTATGATATCATATGCCCAGAACGAGGTAAAAATAAAGAAAAGGCAATTATGCCCGGGAGAGCATCCCTTGTCTGTCAGTTGCCACATCCCAGTATGTACGTGCTGTCTGTTATACCACAGATGGATGCTACTTCGCTCCCATTATTTTCTTACACTCTTGAATCGTTCGACAACGGTTAACAATACTTTAATATCAGGGTATGTCTATCCTCGGCATGACCGCATCAGTTTTACTTGGCACTGCGCATATGATCACATGGCAATTAAGAACGCGAACATTTTGTTCTCGGGCTCCCAAGAGAGAATGAACTTGCCAAATGCAACTATCATCTTACTCCACCAACTTCATTAAATTTCTTTGGAGGTCACTGAATTATGTGTGCGCAGCCCAATTAACATTCTTTTTGAAAGTTGTTTACACCTGGATATTGCCATTTCAAAATTAATAATCAATTTTTAATTGTAATAATGTAGAAACTTTCTTTTAGCCACTCCTCTCAAAGTTCACTCTGGACCGTGACATCACGGATGACAAAACTTATTCCCATATCGTCAAGCTGACAACTTTTTGATTGGTTGCCAGCCTAAGCGCCAACCCAATTAAAGAACCTTGTGTGGCCTTCCTTACAAGCGTTTTGTTCGTCTCTGGTGTTGATTTTAAGTAATCAGACAAGACAATGCTCTACATCGTTGTGATTTACTATTTTCTTTTACCTCGCCTTGTCTGGGAATTCCTTATCTTCACTTCTTAAATTATCCGCTTGTCGCTACAATTATATTTTTTAATCGGGCATGGATACTATAGATGAACCTAACGTGTGAACTCATAGATCTTTCTTTACGAATTTATTACGGTACTTATAGACTTTCCTATAAATCCTTTATATCGAACGATATATATATATGAATAAATTAAAATATACTGTACATTTACAGAAAGTTGAGTTGAATGCCAAATTAATATGTTTCACAAAATTGGCGTTAAAATATTGTTAGTTTTGTAAATTATTTGTATCTCAAAAGATCAGGTTATTTTTATAAAACGATATAACAATACTAAATTCCCCCTATCATTGATCGTTGACGTCCATACACGGTAAAAAATTTACAACCATGTTACTGAAAGTTTCAGAGAATCATCTGCCAGTAATGGGGAGTAAAGTTCCTGATGGTTATGATAATATGCATTTAAAAATACAGAAAAAACGCTGCTGCAGACGATAATTAGCTAAATATTTCATAAATGAAGCTGGAATTTTCATGAACGCCTGTAATTGTGGCTTTGCTTATCAGTTTTCAGTAATTATCGAAGTACCTGAAAAAGATCAGCAAAGGTTTCAAAATGTATTACTGTGTACATATGGATGTTTCATAAATCCAAAACTGAAATAATTGAAATAGATTGTATACATTTATTTTCAAATAATTTGATGTAATAATTACATCTTCTTTATAGTTGCAACTTTACTTGTTTAAATGGAACATGGGGGGACAACTGTTCCATCAACTGTTCCTGCATAAATGGCGACTGCAATCACAGTGATGGAAGTTGCAATTGTTCAGAAGGTTAGTAGTACATAATTTTTTGCATACTGGTCAGTAACTCGTATATGACATACTAGTTGTATTCGCTTTGCTTTCCATTCTCTTCCAGGCTCGTTTCTTTTCCGTTCATTCGTAATTTCCTGCTATTAATTTGTCCTCCGTGACTTTACCTATCATTTGCAGTACCCTGCCTCTTTTAACTATCTCATTTTAACTATCTCATTTCTGTTCCCGGTGATGACAGCTTTCTTTTCCCTTCAAACATGTGTGTTATTTTACCTCAGATGCCAAACTTGCTTGAATAAGTGAAGTTGCGGTTGTCGTTTGTCGCGATGAAGGAGACTGTTTTGAAGCCGTTTGATTTCAAACTAGTTGACCCATAAAATGCAATGTATTCCGCAATTTGATCAGTTTATTGTATTATTGATTTTTATTACAGCAATTTTGGAGCGTTTATCTATAATAGCCAGTATTCAAATGATCCTATCTCCACATTCTCTTACTATAAATTCGGACATTGTACCTCCGTGCAGGCCGGGGTTCCATCTTCTTTAAATGTGGAACAAGCTGCAGTAGTATGGTTGACCATTGTGGTCACCACAGAGGCTTGCAAATTTGTAATACTTTCAATTGTTTGAGATTTTTGGCTGTCAAGGCAGATATTATCTACCCGGTTGCAAAAAAAAATAAATAAATAAAAATAAATGCTGTACCCCACTTACGACAGCTTCTCTGACTATGCAATTGGCAATTGAACCTTGTTCAATCCAAGCTAATTTGTTTTTAATTTGGATCCGCCTTTGTGATATTAGTTATGGTATAAAACCATAAAAAGGAGAAGAACCCGAGATAAATTGTAGCAATTTCACAAGATGTATCAAGATTGATCAATTTCACAAGATTGTAGCAATTTCACAAGTTTATCTGTTTCTGTTTGATCTCATACTACACGTCTATATGGCTTTTGTTGGTACATTTCTTGTTTTGTAGCTTCGATAATTGATTTATAACATATTAAATATACATTTATAACATAAATTTATAACATATTAAATTTAAAAAAATAATCTACAGTATTTCTCAATGATTGGATTAAAAGTCACTAGTGCAATGAACTTGTCTAAATGTTTTCCAGACATAGACTGTCCCAGGTCACATAAAGTACAATACGGGGGAAGCAATAAGTCTATTTCGATGGAGATGAGCCCTGAGATAGTCATGACCAAACAGAAGTCTGAACCTGGCAACTGGTTCTCGTCGAGGAGCCTATCTGGAATGACCGACATATTCTTTCTGAGGACGCTCCATGAGTGATTCCTCTTAGATGCCTCCAGAGGTCCTACCTCAAATTCTTTCTTGTGTAGCATTTTAATATACAGTTGTTCTGAATGGAAAGTCATAGGCTTTGAGAATCTCAGCTACACCATAGCACCATTTTTCGTTCAAAAGTTCGTTTTAACATTTTTTGGTACTCCGTAATGTGCAACACCCAATGTAAATTGATCCTGTGAGTTAGATCTTTTAAAAATGCCATGATCTCTTGAATCTGGGTATCATTGTTTCTTTGGTTGCCGGACAATGCCTGGAGAGCCGAACTAGTAATATATTGATTGCTGTTTATACTGTATCTTATGCAATAATTTCTCTATTCCTAAAGCTATGTCACTTAAATATACACAGCAATTGTAGTTATTTTCCCGTTCGTTTATCAATTTTTACATTTTTATCAATTGTGTAATGAGGAACGTTGTATAATATACTCTATAGTGATATATATATATATATATATATATATATATGCATCCTCAAAAAATTGAGATGCAGCGGCGAAACTTGGCATGTATGTTTCGTTTGAAGAGATATACAAATGATTAGAATGTGGGAGCAAAAAAAATGTTTTATTGAGAAATGGTAGCAAAAAGGTGAAATTTTATTAAGCGATAAATCCACCCCTGGTAACTCCATAAGCTGATTTTTGGTGCGACATAAAGTCAATTAAGTTGCTTATGTCTTTCTGCGGAAATTTTTGTTTCAAATGTTGTAAGTGGTCAACTAATTCATTGTTATTATATTTGTTACAATTGCCATCCCATCATGTCTCAAACGTGTTCTGTTGGTGATAGGTCTGAGCGAGCCTTCAGGTTAGCTTACAGCACAACTAGCTACTAATGGTTGTCCCACGAGATGGCTCCCCGACTGTCACACCACGTAGAATGATCATGTGCCGTTTTGCAACAAATGCGGAATCTGAACTCTGGTCAGTATTCCTCCATACATGTATCCGTAGAATATCAACACAGATAAAGAAGCGGGATTCGTCGCTAAAGACCACGTGCCTCCAGTTGATGTTGTCCAGGTTGAGCGAGCTCCGTATCCATCCAGACAGCTCAGACTATATTAAGGGGTTAGCGGTAAGCGCATTAATTGATATCGATACCTAATTTCACGTTCTGCCAGTCGTCTCCAAATAGTATCCCTTCATATAGGATGTATGGAAGATGGCAAATGTCTTCGAATGGTTAATAGCAACGTCATTTATATGGACGTGGCTCCTTCTTCTAACTGCACGATCCTTTCGAACAGTTAGTTGTCTGTCTTGGCCGTCCTAAGCCTCTGCCACGGTACGACCAAGATGGCGATTGATATGTCTTTTGGCCTAGCCAGCTCCCTTATTCTTATGATGCAACCTGTCTTTTAATCCGAGAATTGTTCATAGCACTGTAGGGTACATATCAACTTCATTTTTGTACATAACTGGCAGTTTCAAAGCAGAAGATAATATAGTTCAATTACCCGTGAGTTAGTCGTTTTAAATGGCGTACCTTGCCTCGTCTTCATGTGTAAGCCCTGCAACATTATAGGCCCTGGCAGTTTGATCATTTGCATAGCTCTTAAAATGATATTTGCATCCCGAGTTACGCTTCTGCAACTCAACTTCTTATGAGTCCATATATTTTCTTACAACATAGTGTATTTTACACATACCTTTAATAATTCATTATATTTTGTTGAAATTTTAATATCAGGGGGACTTGGTAAGAGAACAGTACAAAATTATAACCCCAATAACTATGTGACCTATATATACTATGTTTTTTAAGCTTTGTATCGTATGTTTTATTTTAATTCAATTACTTAATATAATTAATGTAAGTATCAGTTATGATATGTGTATATCAAAAGTGTTAATATTTTCCTGAGCTGGATGTAGAGGTATTTATTTGCGCAGGTTGGCAAGGTTTGGAATGTGAACTTCCATGTGGAAATGGTACATATGGGAAAAACTGCCTTAATATCTGCGAATGTGAAAATGCAGCAGAGTGTAATCACATTCATGGCAATTGCATTTGCAAACCCGGCTATCATGGATTGAAGTGAGTGACTTCTTCATTATTGTAAAAAACATTTGCTGAGTTTCCAAATTATTTTTTAAATATGATTAATTTTATAAATATTTAAACCTGATTATACAAGAGTAGCCCAGACAGTATCGACCGTTTGCTTGTAAACAATTAAACAAATGCTTGTTTAAAACTTTTTGATTCACACTGACTATGTACGTGGATACTTATCTTACTTATCTTCAAAATTACCATCAATACCTTAGAACACAATGTTGCGATCCATAATTTAATATTTTTCCTTTATCATGCTCTCTTTCTGCCAGTTTATTTCACGGCTGTTTTTCGAGCTCATCAGCACTGCGAAACCTTCACCCATCAAAAAGTAATTAAAACTCCATTGTTAATCTTTGTACATTAAGTTAGGACATTGCGGGTGATCAAACACTTCCAAAATTAACGTCACAAGTACAGTATGAATCACAACTGCGAACTGTGATCGAGCATTATCATGAAGAGAGACGGTGCTTGTTGACAATGATGTCGATGACAATGGACAATGGATATTGAATAGCCTCACATTTTATATGTTTTAAAATATTTGTATCGATCTCAGTTTATAGCAATCGGTCGTTACTTTTCAAATAAACCCCAACAAAAATTTTATATGCTCAACACGTATAATGCTCAAGTTAACTAATTAGTATATAATCTATAACAAAAAAATCGACGCACCAAGAAGGAGTTGTTCGACTGTAATGAAATTTCGTATGCAAAGACATTTTGAGCGAACAAGCAAATGAATAAAATTTGGTGTCCAATGAATAAATAGTGGGAGATCCAGCGCAACGGAACTGCGCATTCAGCAGGTGTGTATCAGGGCTGGTGTATATCTGCAGATGGGTATGGTCTGGGGTGCCATCTCCTTTGATAGCCGGGCCCCTTTGGTAGTCATTTCTGGCACACTGACAGCACAGTGGTACGTAGACAACATTGTACGACCGGTTGTGTTACTGTTCCTTTTGCGACACCCCGGGCTTACCTTTCAACAAGATAATGCCCTATCGCAAACGACACGTGTTGCTATGAATTGTCTTCAAGCTTGCCCAACACTTCCTTGGTCAGCTAGGTCTCCTGATCTCTCTCCCATAGAGCACATTTGGGACGTTATGGGAAGGCGATTGCAACCATCCAGGAATGTTGACGATTTAGCCCGACAGTTGGAGACAATTTGGCAAGACCTTTCGCAGGATACCATCTGTGAACTTTATCAGTCTATGCCACACCTGGTGACATCTTGCACCCTGGCCAGAGCTGGACCAACGCATTATTGACTTCCTCCCTCTGTATACGGTCAAACTCTAAATCATTATATTGTTCTGAAATTTTAATCGTTTCTTTTTCTATGTACGTTCTTCACATCCACCAATTTTTATCATAATCGGACAACTGCTTCTTGGTGCGTCGATTTTTTTTGTTATAGAGTGTATTATGATAAAATAATTATACAAAATTAGAACTTTCATATGGATAGATCAGGTTGTGAATCATCAGGCGTGGTACTTTTACAGATTTGAATAAACAGGCCAAATTCTTTGAAAATCACTTGTTTTGATTTTTGAGACATATCACAGCTCGTGTTTAACATGAGTTGATAAGTTCGGCTTGCGATAGACAACTCATAAGCGATGGAGAAAATTCAGTTCTATATGGAAGTATTTGAATAAAAATGTGCTTTCAAAAATGTTGTTCGAACGTTCAGGGTATTCTCCTGTCCAATCAATAGCCTACTTCTTCATTTATTCACCATTATAATTATACACTCTATAACAAAAAAATCGACGCGCCAAGAAAGAGTTGCTCGATTGTGATTAAAAATGGTGGATGTGAAGAACATACATAGAAAAAGAAACGATTAAAATTTCAGAACAATTTAATGATTTAGAGTTTGACCGTATACATAGGGAGGAAGTTATTAAGGCGTTGGTCCAGCTCTGGCCTGGGTGCAAGACGTTACCCGACGTGGCATAAACTGACAAAGTTCACAAATGATATCCTGCGGAAGGTCCTGCCAAATTATCTCCAACTGTCTGGTTAAATCGTCAACTTTCCTGGATAGTTGCAATCGTCTTCCCATAACGTCCCAAATGTGCTCTATGGGAGAGAGATCAGGAGACCTAGCTAGCCAAGGAAGTGTTGGGCAAGCTTGAAGACAATTCATAGCAACACGTGCCGTTTGCGATCGGGCATTATATTGTTGAAAAGTAAGTCCGGGGTGTCGCAAAAGGAACGGTAACACAACCGGTCGTAGAATGTTGTCTACGTACCGCTGTGTTGTCAGTGTGAAAGAAAAGACTACGAAAGGGGTCTGGCTATCAAAGGGGATGGCACCCCAGCTCATATCCACCTGCAGATATACACCTGTCCCGATATACACCTTCTGAATGCGCAGTTCCGATGCGCTGGAACTCCCACTATTTATTCATTGGACACCAAATTTCATTCATTTGCATGTTCGCTCAAAATGTCTTTGCATACGAAATTTCATTACAATGGGACAACAACTTCTTGGTGCGTCGATTTTTTTATTATAGAGCATATTTTAAAATTAATTATAAATTAAACTTCCATTTCTTTGAGAGATGTATTCATAGGTTTACTGATAGAACTACAGGAACAATTTACAAAATTAGTGATTTATACTCGTATATGCTCAAAACGGATAAATCTGTAAATATTCAACCGTATCAAAATACTTTATTTTAAAGTAACCTGTAAATTGTAAGGAAAGTAAAAGTGTAGTGTGAGTAACACAGTAAAAGTCTAGTGTGACCAACACAGAAATTCGAGTTGTTCAGCTCGATTTTCTGTTACATTTTAGTAGCTCTTTTACTTCAAATTTTGCATGAAATAATTTGAAAAATCGGTATCGTGGGTGATTGAATTATATTTGTAATCATTGAGTGGTATCAGCTGATTCCAATTATAGAGTGTAATCATTTACTTTAAAGGGCTTGAAAAAATATTTCGATTGATACCATACTTAACAATGTATTCCACAGCAGGCTAATGAAATCACAAACAAAAAAATCTGATGTGGGCAACACATGGCTTTCCTTATATAATGTAATGATTTTACTACTTTTACAGTAAAATAAATAGGTTTTTCTTATAGTAGATACTAATATTCTTTCCAAGATATTGAATTTTCCACAATTAGTCGTCATTTTCATTGATTTAGCGTCATTTTTATCCATTTGGTGAGGTTTTTGTTAATTTAGCAACATTTCAAAAAGTCGCCAAGTTGGCGACATTCCGCCAAATTCGTCGCCAAAATTTCGCCAAGCGTTATGGACAAAGAAATAAGTTATTCTTACAGCAGATAAATGACTATTGGCGTTCAAATACAAAAGTATTACTCAAAATATATTTTTTCATGAATGGAACGAACTAAATCCACGAGAATGATGTCATCCAATTTATCGCATGGTATTACAAATGAAAAGTGAACATGTTTCTCAATAGGAAATATTTTTTTTTATTTCATAAGAGTTTTTTTATAATTTTTTTGAAAAATGTACAATATATCGAGAACGGTTCATGCTAGCGTTCTAAAATTTATGTCAATCGTTTTCTAATGAAAAATTACACAAAAAATGTCTATTTGAGTAACTTTATTTGTGGTTTTGATTTTTTGACGATTCTTTCAAAATTTCATTCGAAAATTTAGCGGGGTTCTGAACATTCGATTGCGTATAAAAACAATAGGCTTCCAGTGTTTACGGATTGTGATTTTTGTACTGAATTTGGTTCGAATCGGTCCATTCGTTCGTCAGTTATCGTCTCCACAGACTCACTGACACACAATCACACACACACAGACATCACTTCAAAAATGTTTGATTCGTGATCAGGGATGCGTGAAACGTGCTCTCCCGTCGAAAACTCGAATTCGAATTTTCGACCCCGTCACAATACTTTCCTTATACATTATGTATATAAGGAAAGTAAAAATTGTATTGTGGCTATATTTCACGATAATGATTGAAACTTTAAATCTGGTGATCCTTGATAAAAATATAAAATTTTGAAGTTTTGGATCGAATAAAAATCTATTAATATTTATTGCCGCTATCGTGTTCACAAAAAAAAATCGATCACACTCGGACATCCTTCCAAAAATAGTTAAAACGTGTTCAGGAGCTCTTAAAACATTGTATTCGCGTCAAAATCTAGAATTCGAAAATTTTCGTTGAAACAAAACTTTATCTGTACTATATTACATAGTATGGATAGAAAGAAAAAAAATGGCGGTTTAAGTAACTTGCAAGTTTAAACAAATAGCTTATTCACACTCACGTGCAATTGGGGCGCGGTAGCCCATTGGTTAGCGCGCTGGAGTTGCACTCGGTAGGCCCGGGTTCGATTCCAGCCGCTGCCAAAACTGCCGCCGTGTTCATGCGGAGTACGATCACGTTAAACATGTGGGTCCGAAAGTCCTTCCGAGAGGTTGGTGGTAGGGGAAGGAGGGTACGGTCCCTGTGGATGCCTCCCCCACTGGGTTCCGGTCTAAATTGGGTGGCACTTCCCGACCGTCCAAACTGTTACCTTACACCTTTCTGGTAGGTCGGACGGTCTGGGTGTCAACAACAACACTCACGTGCAAATCCCTCCTTAAATTGTAATTAACACTTCAATAATATCAATTGAATAAAATAAATGACTAGACATGAAATAAATGACTATCGGCGAATTCCTGGGCTTCGAATTTCAAAACTCTTACAAAAAGAATCTTCTTTTGCAAATGGAAATATCTAGATTGATGAAACGATGTTGCATAATATTGCACATGAAAAGTGAACATAATTGGCGAAACCTAAAAGTTTTTATAATTTTATATAACTATTTTGATAACAAAATCGTTTAAATAATAGTAAAAATTGCATGCAAACTGTCGACCAATGGGGTCTGTCCATATCATTTTCCTGACACAAATAAATGAAAATACATCATACAATCCTTCGTATACAATCCGTGACAACAGGTGCAGAGATCGCATTTCCAAAAAGTTACCCTTTTTAAAATGGGCCCAATCCGCGGAAAACGTTTTTCGCAAAATAAATAAATAAATGAAACACAACTTAATAGGAAATCAGCTTAACCATCAACAGCAGGATTGTTAAAAGTGTTTGCTAATGGATGACGCTAATGGTCTAGGGAGGCCATTAATGCTGACAGCTACGATAATTAAAAAATTGTAAGACATTGGCTTAAATTTATAATGTGAATCAAAGGGTGGATAGCCAGAGGAAATTATATTTTTTTCTGGTGCAGTCTGCGATATTTTAATGAGCTGCTGTTAAATAATAAACGTCGGCAGGCAAGTCAATTTTTTATATCATAATATAAACATCGTGAAGGTTATAAAACGCACGAAAAGTATACGTTTTTTTAAACTTCACTGAAATTCATCTTTTAATCGTATGTATTCCGTTAATCGTTAATAGTTTGTTTGAAAGCTAATTTTCTATCTTTCCGATTGTGTAACATATAATATCTGAAAAGCATACTTGAAATTAAAAAATAAATAAATAAATAAATAACACCGAGGTGCACATATTCGGGTAATATAATATATGTGAATCAAATTTCATGGCCGTACGAAACTTGGATTTCCCACTGCAGATTGCACACACACTCTGATTGAAAAAAAGCGCACATACATTTTCCTAGATTATGTCATATCTATCACCATTGTTACTAAAAGAAATGTAGTGATAATTCGAAGCATTTTAGCTCAATGATTTCATTTCCCATAAGATATCCTTATAAGACTCAAAAGTTTCATTTTCCTAATCCAGCAGTTCAAAATTACATAATGTTTTTTAAGACGTCTGCCATCTTTTCTGATTTGAACTTTTTTTTATACAGTCAACCATCATATAACGCGGTTTTCATATAATGCGGAGCAAAAATTGCGACAGCCCTCCCATTACGCGGTACTCGTAACATGCGGTTTCCATATAAAGCGGTTGTCTCTATAATACACTTAATTAGCTTTAGCAATCTCCCTATAACATGAAATTTTTCTATTACACTTTTACGGTTGAAGTTAATGGGTTATTCCCCTGTATTTTTTTAACCATGTACAACACCATTTTTCAATTTCAGTTATCAGGGACATTACCTGTAAATGCATTTAATGTAAATGTATTGCGATTTCCAAATAACGAGGTACGGATTGTTCTGTTTTATACTTATTTTGAGTTTCTGATAGCGCGATTTCCACACAACACGATATGTGATTTTCATATATGTAGCACAGTACGAATTTATCTGAGTTTCTCATAACGCAGTATGGTACGAATTAATCGCGTTATAGGAGGGTCGACTATAAAGTGCTTTAGCTTTTTCTATTTACCTTTAACAGCGGATATCAGGAAACGATGAATAAATGATGCAGGTTGAATATTTGCTTCTAATTTTCATTTAAAATATTTTAATCATAATAAACAAAATTTACAAAACAGAAAATGTCTTGTCAAAAATAATGGCTCAGCAAAAAACCACCGAGAGCCAGCAGATTTTCCATCTGCCATGTCCTTATAAGGTTTTCCGCCTTCAATAACTTAAAACCATCAGATTCAGCGGGAAACCACTGACGTTTGCAAAACTATTATGTAAATGACATTATATAGAACAGTAGCTTCCATCGTAAAATGACATATGTAGAACTACTGCTGCCATCTATTGACGCTTCGTGTATATTAAATAGTTATAGGTAGTAGCAAAATTGGCCAGACGTAACAAGAAGCCAAAGGGTTGGAAAACTAAGTTTAAGGGTATGGTATTAATGAAGATGTTTATCAAACGGTATTCGAAATTAATTAATGAAGATAGCCAATATAAATTCCGGAATCGGTTAATTTTTCAATTTTTGTTATATATTACTTCTTAGTAGTTTCATTTACTGGCATTTTTAGAGTTATTCCTTTGGATCAAAGACGCCGCCAAGGTCAGGGTTTTGGGGGTCATAACCCCTCCCAGGTATCCTTGGAAAAGCCATTGAAGTTCGTAGAAAGGATATTTGGAGAAATAGGTAATAAGATATTTGGTAATTAAAACAACACCCACATTTCTTTTCTGGGGACGCTACTGGATTAAATGCTAATTAAATTTTAAATTTAATGATGACGCCTCCAAAGCTCATATAGCTTTTAAAAATGTTTGTTGTACTTTATTTTTTTATTTTTCTTATCTCTGTCATCTTTTATTACATAATATTTAAAATGTAGTTTGTCCGTTTGTTATTTGGATTTTAGTTAATAAAATAAGTACCTAATTTAGCATTCTGACACCGGTTGCTCTATTTTTTATTTTCATTTTTTAACTAATATTTTTATAGAAATCTGATCTAATATTTTATTTATTTATGTATTTTTTTTATCAATGTAGCATGCTCAATTATCTCCCATAACGACTTATTTCCGTCATTTTGTTATATACTACACATTTTTGTATTAAAATTCCCAAGTATATTTGCGATAATTTTTCCCGTGCTTTTTAAAAGTAATTAATAATGGTGCTCCTGTATTTTTTGAAATCGATTGTTTTCCTATTTATTTTATTACCAGTAACATAAGTTTGAAGTCATTTAGAGAACATAAGTTTGTAGTCATGTCTTTCCTTACAGATGTATGTCAAAATTCTCGTTTAGCATCTATTTCCTTCTTAGGATAAATGCAAGTATTTATTGACGGCAACGTTTTTCCCTCTGCTGGTACACTTGCTCTGTCTTTCTATACTGAAATAAAGAGCTAATTTCTGTCTTTTAAATTAATAAATATATTTAACAATAATAATTAATATATTTGTTTTCAAATTAGTCAATATATTTAACAATAATAATTAATATATTTGTTTTTTAAATTAATAAATATATTTAACAATAATAATTAATATATTTGTTTCTGTACATTAATAAAAATATTTAACATTAATAATTAATATATTGGTTTTTCAAATTAATAAATATATTTAATAAATACAAACATATTAACAGAGTAACGTTTTAGGTTTACCAATGTTCTGTAGAGTAGAGCGTAGCTTGGTGAAGAATTCATGTCTTTATGAATTAAAATTCTTGTCTACGTGAGAGCCGGGAGCATTAGCTAAAGGGTTAAGAGCATTTAAATTACGTAATTTATTCTTAATGAACTATATGTAGGGTGATTCGGAAATCTGTACAAAATTTAATGGGGGGTCGGGAATACTAAAGCAACATTTTTCTTTAATGAATTCATAGACACCACATTTGGTGCTAAAAGGAGATTTAGTCAGCCACGAAATTAGCAATTTCCGATCCCTCTAACTTGCCCATCCAACATTTGCTAGGCTAGGACAGGGGTCTCCAAACTACGATCCGTGAGCCAAATTTGGTAGGCAAGTTGTTCCAATCCGGCCCGCGGCCCGATACGTGATTGAGGTAAAAATGGAAATATAATTAATATAAAATTTATTATAATTAAAGATCATTCAATTTCGTATATACTATGCTGATTTTATCATTTCCATCATATAACATATACTATTTCTCTATGAAATCTTAAAGCAGAAGAATGATTATTGTATTATTGCAGTACTACAAGTGCAGTACATTTATTTTTACTTTTTTAATTTTAATTATCCCCCACCCTCAAGGGGGGTGTCCGAAATATTGTCCTCTGCGGCATGTGGGAGCATATTGCTAACACACTTTTATAACTAGCTTCCAAAAATTGAATTACAACAAACTGAAAAGTTTGCTCAAGGATTTTCAACTGGATTAGGTACAACAAATTTATGTGAAATTTGTTTCATTAATGATATGTTTAAAATCAGTGTATATAAATCATCACTTACTGATGAATGCGTGCAAACCATTTTAATGATTCAAATTTCATATTTTTAAAACCAATCTAAATGTTCGAAAAAAAAAAAACACCAGTTTCATACCTCCCATTAGTGTTGTTCAAATGTAATTTATTTTAAGTAATTTGTTCCGTTGCATTTTTTATTCTAAATATTTATATATATTTTACTGCTCAAATTGCTCTTTATTTTACATGCAAATTTCAGGTTGAAAAGTTTAGAGACTTCTGGATTAGGAGAAGGATAGTACAGTCCCTGCTGTTACCACCTATTGGATTCCGAACGTAATTGTGTGGATATCTCCCGGCCATCCAGACAGATACCTTACACCTTCTTGTGGCGGTCGTCCAAATAGTTGCTCAAGTCCTCTGGATGAGTCGGACGGCCTGGGGTTTCCACACCTTCTTGTGGGTGGAACGGTCTGAATAGCACGGCTGTACTCTGCCAATAGGAACGAAAGAGTTGATGTTATATTTACCGTTATTTTTCAATATTTACTGTAATCCGCATACGCTACATGCATATCGGTCACTTTAGATTTCATGCAATGTCCCATGATACTCAAAGTCCACATTAGGAATGATGATAAAAGCAAAAAATAACCTATCGCCGCCCCGCCCAGTAGCACACTCTAGCGGAAAAGAGTGATGTCTTTGGATATGCATTCATTAACACATAATGTTTGTTTTAGTGTTCTCTATCTCTAACGAAAATTTCGAATCACCCTCTGGATAACTCGCGAATACCTCAAATTATTTATGCATGATTACGATGTGTGTTTCTTACATATATTTTGCAAACTTATATGTTTATCCTCCTTATGTTGACAAATATTTATAACTAAAAATTGATTTTGTCCATATTTCAAATTCAGATGCAACGACACGTGTGGATTTGATTTCTGGGGTCTTAACTGTTCTAATTCATGCGGCTGCCAAAATGGTGCGAACTGCGATCCAATATCTGGAGCCTGTTCCTGCACTGCAGGTTATACAATTTTAATGTCTTTTATTTTATAAAACTATACTGATTTGAGTTATTGAAATTTTATTATATTAATGTTTAAACATTTGATGTGTAAGTCTATACCCAACAATTTTTATTAATTTTCCATATTGTTTGGTAGAAAAATGTAACATTTCATGAGCTGTTATTCATTTAAAATGTTTCCTGAAACATGTTCTTTATGTTATTTTTACTAACTAAGAAAAAGTCAGTGGCATCAAGAAATTGATTTCAGTTGAAAGGTGTGTATTAATATGTCTGAGCTATTAAAACGCTTGCGACTATATTAGTATGTATTTTAGATAAAAAAAAAATAGCTACAGCGCTGTTTAACACTTTCCAATATAGTTGTAAAGAGCTTATGACTTTGTTTATTCTGTCTGTCTGTCAGTTCGCAGGATAACTGCCGTAAAAGTGACTTTATCGAAATGAAATTATAGTATATTGCTGAGACGGTCTGTGGGACATATGGGAATGATAATGAATAATATCACCCAATTAATTTCGGATTTAACCTGGGTTGGAAAAATGAGATACACTCTAAGACAAAAAAAAAATCGACGCACCAAGAACGAAATATCCAAATGAGACAAAATTTGGTACGTGTAATGTGGGTGCACAGAAAAAGAAATGATTAGAATTTCAGAACAATTGAATGATTTATTGCACAGAAAGATCTACACAAAGTGAGCACGTCAATATGGCTTTGGTCCCCCTCTGGCCTTGATACAAGCTATTACCCAACATGGCATTGATGCATAAATATGCCGGATGGTGTTATGAGGTATGTCGTTCCAAATGTCCTCCAACTGATGAGCTACTTCTTCTACATTCTAGGATGGTCGCAGGTGACACCTCATCTCAGCCCAAATGTGCTCAATAGATGAGAGATATGGGGATCTGGCTGGCCAAGGAAGTATGTCGTAAGTACGTAGACAATCAATAAAGAGACCTGCCGCGTGTGGCCTGGCATTATCTTGATGAAAAGTTAGCCCATTATGTCGCATTAGAAATGACAATACAACGGGTAGTAGAATGTCGCAACGTACCGCTATGCTGGCTGTGATGGTGTCACGGAGGACTACCAAAGGTGTCCGGTTATCAAACGAAATGGCACCCCCAGACAACTGTTGTCGGGCCGTGTGGCGTGTGACAGTAAAAGCAGGATCCTGACGATCTCCGGGCTGTTTCCAGACACGTATGAGCTAGTTGTCGGAACTCAGTTCGAAACGGGACTTATCACTGAAGACAATTCGTTCCCAAACCGAACAATTCCATGTTGATTGGGCCCAGCACCATTGCAATCGCTGTTGACGGTGCATACTGTACTGGTACGTGGTAAGCGGCGTAATGAGCGCCGCGAGTATAGATTCCGCTCCCGTAGCCTTTTATTAATGGTCTGGTGGTCACTTCCGTGCTTGTCATACGTTGGATGGTTGATAATGACGAATCTCGTGCTGTCACAACTGCACTGACAATCGGTCTATTTTCCCATTCTCCTGTCACTCTAGGCATTCATTTTCATCGTAAATCGGGCAGTTCATTTAAAAATATTTAAAATATGATATATTCAGAGGTGATATCTTTTACATTATCACAGTACTACAGTAATTTATTATACTTAAATATTTAAAACTGTAGCGAAATATAAACCATATGATTCTCTATGCAAAATCAATGAATATTTCATTCATATAACTTGTATTCCAGACTCCAGAGCTAAATAATTTTGTGTGAAAAAAATTCAGCAATTCTTATGTAACTCACCTTATAATCGCTTCAGATATTTGCATTCTGCATAAGTTAAAATTAGGCTTTGTTGAAGAAATAATAAAAGTTTAGGGATCATTTAAAATCACAACTATTGTAATTGCGTAGGCACGGAATTTAGATACACAGATAATACACAGATAATATATATGTGTATGTGTATGTATTCAAAGTATTGGAATCGTGCCGAAGATCGGAACTCGAATTTTCGAAGGATCTACACGTTTTGGGACTTCAAGAACACGAAAAAACTATTTTTAGGAAGACGTCAGTCTGTGTAAGGGTGTATCAGTGTATGTTTCTGTGTGTCTGTGAGGATATTACATCCACTTTAATTGAAAAACTAATGGACCGAATTTCATAAAATTTGGTAGGTATGTTTTTTGTGGGAAACCCTGATGTTCATTAGATTATAGTACGATTCGTAATAAAAGAATTTGCCTCCTTTGCGAAATGGTCGGCAGAAATGTCCTTTATCTACTCTAGCTAAAAACTAATGGAACAAATTTAACAAAATTTAGCGAATAATGTTTCAATAACCTACAAGTGATTTATATACCAAATTTAACAAAATTTTGTATATACATCATTTGTAGGTTACTGTAGTACGATTCGGGAAAAAGGAACGGGCTATTTTTGCGAAATGACCCGCAAAAATCGTTAAATATAAAAATAATAGACTACGTGTGCTCAATTATATCAATTAAATTCCTATTTTATACGTGATTTTTAACAACGAAAAGAATAAGACTAACTCCATTACTCTAGGACTAGCCGTTCTTAAGATATTCTAGTTTTTTCGCGTTTCCGCTACGCCACCTTTGACAATAATTTCAGCTATCAAATGAGAACCAAATTTAAGTTTAACGTGCAAATTCAATGTCATTTTTATGTCAATTCAATGTCATACTTATGGCTGTTATTTTGTGCTGATAAACTCAAATTATTATTGAAGAAATAAAGGGAACGTGAATATGAGTCTGCTGGGAAAGACATGTGCTGCCCACATCTGAATTTTTAACAATATTACAACGATGATTTATAGAAGTGAACGGGGCTCATTTGCAAGCCATTTCAAAAAAAATGTTGGATCTATATTCAGACCCGGATTAAGCATATCTGTGGCCCCGGGCCAGAACTTAGAGTGGGGGCCCCTGTTCACTGTAAATTTTGCAAATTTCTTTCTTCGCAATAATATACGTACCGTAATAGTACTAACTTGTAGAACGTATACTTAAATATGTACAAATGGCTAAAATTGTTTCAATAATCACCAGTTGGATGATTCCAACAAATATTACATTTGTTTTTAACATCAAATGTTTACATTGTTTACAACATATAGAGGGGATATCAAAATATGAAAATGGGACTGTGACATAACGATTTGTTGAAAAACAAGTTACAAGAAGACTCAAGACACATTCTGGCTTACACAATCTTTTTTCTTGACTTTTTAGTAGCAAAATCATCAATTATATCGTTAAAGTCCATTACTTTAAGTAACTCGTTTTCAATGCTTAGAATGCTTAGGTCGTTTAATTTCTCCTGCTTCATCACACTGCGTTTTTCGGATTTTATAATTTTTAACTTCGAAAATGAACGTTCACCACTTGCATTGGAAACCATCATGCAACTATATATTTGCAACCCTTTTTCTATGTTAGGGAAAGCAGATGAAATTCCACTTTCATGCATATAGCTATAAAAGTTTTGTAGGTTCAGCCTCTTTCTTTTCTCCTATATGTATCTCATCAGGGACTCGATGGATCTGGAACCTGTTTCTCCATCATCGTCTTCATCACTCTCCTCTTCTTCGTCATCAGCAGAGATGTCCATAAAAAGCACTGCTGACTCAGGATAATTGGCATTAATGTATACTTTGATATGGATGCATTCTTCTGCAAGTTCTCTTCCATCAACATCATCTTTGTATATTTTTGCAAAGCATTCACTATGCTTTCTTACTGATTCTTCCTCTAAGAAAAGCAGATCCTCAAAGAATCCAAAAATCTCAAAGATGTTTTGGTAAGCTTTAGATCGAGCATCCAAGTTTTTGATTAAACTGTCTACCAAGGAAGGAAAGTTTCAATCTTCATCTTTTCTGTACCAGATAAAACAACATCTGGGGAACCTTCGTTATCATAAAATGTCAATCTAGAACTTTGCTTTTTTATTTGGATTATGGAATCCTGGTAATTAGGCTCTTTTTTTGATCTGGCCAAGGCTTCATACCAATCATAGCTTTCCCTCTTCTCCTGAATACACAATGTGAGAGATTCCAGGAGTTGCACGGCGACATGCAATGTTACAGTTGATTTTTGCAGAAAAGTATTGACTTTATTAATTCTTCTCAATAAATCACACCAAAAGTATCTGAGGAAGTGTGTTTCAAATCTCTCCATATACTGTTTTAGGCCTTCAGCTTTCAATCTCGTTTCAGATGATTCAAACAAGTCTGATGACATAGAATTTAATGTTGCCTCAATAGACGGGTAGCTCTCTTTCAAGGCTGTGACTGCATCTGCTCTAGCAAACCACCGGGTATCAGATAAATTTTTCAGAATTTTCTTTTTTGAACCTAACATGGATGAGAGAATTCCCCATCGATGCGTTGAGGAATTAAAAAAGGTGTACATATTCTGTATGATGTAAAAAATGCAGCAACTTATCTGCAGCTTTCAGCTGTTCTGACACCCACAAGATTCAAGGTGTGAGCTGCACATGGTATGAATAATGCCAAAGGATTTTCCACCTTGATTCTGGCCTGAAGTCTATTGTACCTGCCGCTCATGTTAGACGCGTTATCGTAAGATTGACCTCTGCAGTTAGACAGGAAAATTTGGTTTTCCTTCAGAAGTCCAGTAACCTCATTGAAAAGATTTTCAGCACTATGTCCATAAATTGGTATGAACTTTAAAAACCTTTCTACAGAGACATCACTTCTTACATATCTAATTATGAAAGTCAGTTGACCTATGCAAGATACATCAGGCGTAGAGTCCACAGATATCGAATAGTACTTTTCGTGTTTCACTTCATCCACAATTGCTGCAAACAACTTCTGACCTATGACGTTAATGAACTCATCACAAATTGTTGACGAAAGATAAGACACGTTACCCTTTCCTTTCATGCGGAGTACGATCATGTTAAACATGTGGGTCCGTAAGTCCTTCCGAGAGGTTGGTGGTAGGGGAAGAAGGGCACGGTCCCTGTGGGTGCCTCCCCCACTGGATTCCAGTCTAAATTGGGTGACACTTCCCGGCCGTCCAAACGGTTACCTTACACTTTTCTGGTAGGTCGGACGGTCTGGGTCTCAACAACAACAACGTTACCTTTCCTGCCACTCCATATGTTTTAATATGCTCATGTAAGAACGGGTCAAATTTGCTAACTATTTCCAAGGTTCCCATGAAATTCCCATTTTTTGCTGACCCAAATATTTCCTCATCACCTCTAAATGGTAGACCCCTCTGTGGTAAAAATTTTATGACTTCGACCATTCTTCGCAATATTTCTCTCCAATAATCTCTTTCTTTGTTCATATGGATTTTAAGTTCTGTGTCTATTCGTCCTTGTTCTCTGCATCGCCTCATGTACGTAAACAGATTTTTTCTATGTTCGATGCTCGTTTCATGGCCTGAGAGGGATCGTGAAGCATGTTTCACTTTATTAACTGTAAATTGTGTTTCGAAAGTTAATTCAGAAAAATGTATAAGATAAATTTTTATTTTGGAAGAAAAGTTAGACGTTTATAGAGTCGAAATTTAATTCATTATTTATATTATATTTTTAATTTATATATAATATAAATTTCATGCCACTTGGGGGCCCCCCAGAGTCGGGGGCCCCGGGCCATGGCCCGGTTGGCCCCGTGGTTAATCCGGCCCTGTCTATATTTAAAGATCCACCAAATTTTTGTAGAATAAAATGTTCTACAAATTTAAGCTGTGTACCAAATTTTAACTCTGTAGGACGTAGGAAAGTGCATTAAAAATGCCATCAAGTAAGTGTATCATGAAGAGTTATATAAAATTTTAAAAAAATTTAAAAAATTGTTATCTGCCAAATCTATTTTAAAATGCCTCTCTCATATACAAAATAATTAAACTCTTGGAAAGATATTTATTATATAATATATATCTTTTTCCTTTTTGGAGGATATCCCAAAAGTCAGAATTTAATTGAATTTGTTTTTCTCCCTATATTAAATAATTTGTAATTAAAAAAACTACCTAACATATTTTACTGAATTTTTTTTTATATATTTTATGGTATAATGTGAATATGTCCTAAAAATTTCGAAGCAATTTGTGAATTTCAAATTTGCCTAAAAAATGTTTGAAAAATTAGGTCCCCTAGGGTTCAATGTATTACATTTTTTCAACCCGGGTTCATTAAAAAACTAATAGGGTGATATTATTTATTTATATTTCCATAGGTCCCACAGACCGTCTGAAAAACATACTAAAATTTCTATTTGATAAAGTAATTTTTACGGCAGTTATCGTGCTAACGGACAGACAGACAGTCAGAATGAACAAAGTCATAAATAATTTTCAACTATGTTGTAAAGTGTTAAAAATATCGGTGCTGAACGTATCGCATTTCAGAGCTGTTTAAATAAAATTGCATTTCAGTTGGAAAGTGTTTCATAAACAATCATTATACATGATTGATCTTTCTCGTTTTTAACACTTTACAACAAAGTTGAAAAGTGTTTATGACTTTGTTCATTCTGTCTGTCTGTCTGTCTGTTTGTCTGTCCGTTAGCACGATAACTGCCGTAAAAATGACTTAATCAAAACGAAATTTTAGTATGTTGTTTCAGACGGTCTGTAGGACCTATGGGAATATAAATGTATAATATCACCCAATTAGTTTTGGATTGAACCCGGGTTGAAAAATTGAAACACATTGAGCCCTATGGGACCTAATTTTTCAAACATTTTTTAAGCGGATTTAAAATTCACAAATTGCTTCGAAATTTTTAGGTAATATTCAAATTGTTCCTTAAAATATATAAAAAAAAAAATTCAGCGAAATATATTCAGTAGTTTCTGAAATAAAAATTAAAATAATAATAACACCTCTCATATGAAACGATCACGTGACCATGATATGAAAGTATCACGTGATCCACTTCAAAATGATATATGGCATCCATCTTATCTCAAAATCGTGATTTTAAAAGTTCTTTTTATTTCATATTGAATGTTGTATCCGCCCTAAAACCACTTTATTTTGGTTTAAATTCTGTGCATCTACATACTAAATCAACGCAATTACAATATATATGAGTTTAAATGCTCATCCAAATTTGATTATTTCTGCAACGAAGCCTATTTTTTACTTATGTAAAATGTAAACAGCAAAATATGTAGGATGAGTTGCATAGAAATTCCTTAATTTTTTTGACGCAAAAGAATTTAGCTCATGGAGTCTGCATAGCTGATATGAAAGAAATATTTATTGACTTTACAGAGAGAAGGACGATTTTTTGCGATGCAGTTTTAAGCATAGAGTTAAATTACTTGTAGCTCCATGGTCTTAATTTTTAAATAAAATAAATTATTATAGTATTGTGATGAATGACATGAATGGGAAATAATTTATGAATGAAATGCTGCTTTTTTAGAGAGAGCCAGGCGTGTTATTTTCTCTATGACGTCATTTGAATGAATTTCAGTTGTTTTCGATGAAGTTTTGAAATATAATAAATTTTTAGTATTATGATAATTCTAAAATTATTATCGATTAATATATCACATTTTAGAGATGTTTAAACCAGGCAATATATATTTCAATGCCGTCATTTAAATGAAGTTCATTTTTTACGATGAAGGTTTATGTTTTCAAATATAATAAATCAATGTAGTATTGGGAGAAGTTTTAAAATATTACCGAGGAATGTATTGCATTTTAGACATGTTTAAATAAAATTGCATTGCTGTTGGAAAGTGTTTCATAATCAGTGCTTTAAGCATGATTGATCTTTCTTGTTAAATTGTTCCATTTGCAAGTATAATTTAAATAATGTAGGAAGATATAACATTGAAATTCAAATATGTGCAACATTACTGTAACAATTATTAAAAAAAAAAATGTTTTTATACAGTTTTCCTAGTGCTAAAAAATTACAAAAATTTTAAATAACCGTATACAGTAATACTGAAAACAAGAATGAGTCCAACTTCCTGGATAATTAACACCTCTATTCACAAGCACAGCATAAACAGGAACAATATACAGCGAAACAGCACTTAAATTGTTCACTGATTTCACAAAATAACCAATACTATTATCAAAACATTGAGGATAGACATTCCACAAAACAGCCTCTACTATTCTCAAAACATTAACGAAAGTCATTCCACAAAACAGCCACTACTATTGGCGAAAGTTATTCCACAAAACACTCGTACTATTCTCAAAACATTTACGAAAGTCTTTCCACAAAACACCCGATACTATTCTTAAAACATTGACTTAAGTGATGACTCCTTTTCATAGCTTCTTCATATAAACGTCTGGAAATCTCTCATACCACACAGAATACCACACACGAGGTGTTTTTCGAACTTTCGAGAAGTCGCCAAATGTCGCCACATTGGAGATAAATAGCCAAATCTGGCAAACTTTTTCGAACTTCAATATGTGGCAACTATAGACTCTGGATGTTTCTTCCGTCTGGTCTTCGAAAGATACTAAAGTGTGAGAGTTTGGGGGGGGGGGGAGAGTATCATTCATATCATTCATAGCATTTAAATCTCGCGATGTAAATGCTATCTATGAAACTCATCTTCTCTATTCCTTTTTCTGATTCGCTCGAAGTTCAAAGGGGGACATCTTCCCCTTCCTGGGCAATTCGCTAAACTCCTTCCTTGAGACGTTGACACAAGTTCATAACAATATGATTTTATCCTGTACCATGCTCTAAATTATTTAATTTTAAATGGTTGTTTGCTATTTTGTATTTCACAAATTGTGCAATATCGGTTATGGCGTGTTCAAAAAGAACCTACAATCTTCATTTTTTCACATAGATTAATTCATTAATCTTGTAAATGCTTAGGGCATATGTACAAATTAAAATATTGTTTTCTATCTATAGGATGGAAAGGAATAATCTGCGATGAATCATGTTCCAATGGTACCTTTGGGTATGACTGTAAAGAAGAATGTGTTTGTGAAAATCAATCTGTCTGTAACCCCGTTGACGGAACATGCACTTGCCAAGCCGGATATCAAGGACCTCTGTAACTTTTTTACATATTCTTATTAGTTGTAATGAGAATTTTCGATTTATATATAACACGTGTATGTGTTATATGTTCATGTTTTTTGGTGCTTTTTGAAGGCTTTTGATTACCAGTTAGTCGTCAATCCTTGTGATCGATAGGGGACTGAATCAATGGAGGAGCCTAGTATAATATGCTGCCCACATCAGATCCCCACTAGAGGTAAAGCCGTATATCAGAAGGGCACTGGCTTCTATAGCCTCAGATTCACCCCACTAGTGGTACACTAATCTCTGGATTGATCCGGGAGAGTCTCGGTAATCATGAAGAAGGCTCATCCATGTGGCCGAGATTAACTGTATATTTGTGGTCTGTTTTAAGACCCGTCGGCGACTGGGGCCAAGTCTCGGCTGGACCAACTTATGAATCGTTCCGGTGAATGTTGCCGCCGACCTCGCTCCCCTCGTCATGTGACGATCGGTGATTAATAGATCCCCTTGCTTTCTTCCCTCGTAGCTGGCGTAAACAACTCAAGTTCAACACGGGGGCCAGAGGGGGTTGCATCTTCTCACATCAGACTTTTTCTATTGTATATAAATATATGGTTTTGATTTTACATATCATTATACAGTCGTATAGTTATCTGAGCAACACGAAACTTGTTTAGTGGATGGGCTATTACAGCAGAATTACTCGCATATTGCTATATCTGGGAAATGTGCTAACAGAAAATATTAATGGATTTTCTTAACCTGCTCGAGCACTGAATTTATATTAGAATTTAATACCGTTTTACATACTCTAGATTCAAAATATATAAATTCATGCAATAAATATTCAGTTTAAAATTATCTAAGAGGTATCGAATTTATTTTAAAACAATCATCAATGAAGCAATTATCCGAACACATCTTAGATATATTCTTAATGGAGTTATATTCAAAGAACATGTATCAAAGAGACAAATATGTATGATCGTCCTAATATTAGAAAAATATTTATTTGTATACTCAAAAGTTTATTTCTATTTCATTAAGGATACCAGTATTTTACTATTCAATCTTGAAATACTGCCTCTGGCTTTCCTGCTACACTGTTTCTTCCTCTTCTGTTTTTCCTAGCGGCAATAGTAATTTTTTCTCTAATGTTTATCCACGCGTGCTATTATACCTCAGTTGACGAATTTACTTGAATAAGTGAAGGCGAGCTTCTTATTGATCCTGATGAAGAAAACTGTGTTCTGCCTTCAAAATTGGTAAAATAGTATATGTATGTATTTTTGCTGTATTTGCGAATTATAATACTGAGTCTTAATTACAGCATTTTTTGAGCATTTTTTATTATCACTAATATCAAGTTGGGAAATAATTAAATATTTTAAAACAAAAAATATATATATATACCACAATTTAAAGATTTCCAAGGTATATATAAACTTTTTTACTTTACGTAATGCATCGTAACAGCATTTGTGAGTGATAATCGAAACATGATAAAAGTTAGGGGTATTTTTTTTTGTTATCATAGTGAAACTCTTCTGTTACACATCAAATTGTTTTATCTTCTTCTAGATGCAGCAAGGCCTGTGAGAAAGGGAAATGGGGTGATAACTGTTCAAATGTGTGCTCCTGTGAAAATGAAGCAAAATGCAATCATGTCGATGGAAACTGTGACTGTGTTCCAGGTCAGTTTTTAAAAGCTTTTATTTAAGTCTTTATGATCGATGTGTGGGTGTCTGTCTGTTTAGGAAACTCTAGATTCACGCTATAGGAAAGTTTACCTGTACGGGTGTTTCCTCCGTCAGGTTTTCAAAAGAAACTCCAGTGAGAGTGTTTTACACGTTCATAGAAATAGTAATCATTTTCTCCCGACTATTATTTTTAGATCCAGTCTAATTGCATTAAAGGAATACGCGCCATAGTTATGTATTATTTTAATCTCGGATATATGTGCTAATTATCGCCAAAACTTTGGCCATGGAGCGAATGTCGGAAAAATTCCTATTGCATAAAATACTCATTTCCTTTAAGTCATCATTCGGGGGGGGGAGATTAGAATCTGCACTTCAATATTTACTATTGATGATTTCAAAAGTTTTTGATATTTCATACATCTTTTTAAAATGAGAAAAAACTGTATTTTTATTGTGAATTATTACTATGCATAGTGCATTGTATGTTACAAGATAAGATTGGGACAGACTTTAATAAATTATTTTATTTCACTGTAGTTGATGATTGAGTACTAGGAAACTCATATGCAATGTAAATTCTTACAGTTAAGGATAAATTCAACTTACATATTTTATTTCTGCTTTTACGATTTAGGTTAGGATACTATCAAGATTAGTTATTATTATCACTGAATCAACTAATTAAATGACAAATCTTAAAAACCAGATTTAAACGTCACTTTATTAAAAGCCATCCTACAGACTTACAATAAACAATTTTAAGCCAGAGCGCTTTCGAACATCTTCATGCCCTTCCTCAATGGCGATAGAATCAGAACAGATGCTAACATACCTAAATACATTCCAATGCCGTCAAACAAAATTTGCATATTACGAAAATTACCATCCATTCAAAATTGTGATTCCATAAAATAGATTTAAAATTTTAAAATTACAAATCTCAAAGATAAACATTTTAAAAAACTTTTTTAAAAACATCAAATACTTTAGAACATTAATATAAATTAAGGTAACTGTGTAAAGGTTTAACACGCACGGTATCGAGAACAAGCCGCCAGGCATAACTTAAGATCTATCTGAACGGGGCCAAAATTATAAATAGAAGTACGATATGAATAAATAAAAAGGGATTCGTAAAGTAAAATATAGCGGGGGTTATTACAGTTGATCAAACGAAAATAATTTTCGAAAAGGCGGGTGAAAATTATCTTTAGTCACTAATTGGGCAAGGGCGGTCGTTTTTTACCATTTTTTACGTCTCTAGCATGTTCAGCCAAACGAATGCCAATTGTACGTTTAGCACTACCGATATAAAATTTTTAAACATTCTCCGGAGAAAGAAGGGGTACAACAAATATCCCAGCAAGACTTTTAAAGTTAACATTATCCCTAAATTTAACAGTACGAATACGATTGAACATAGGAGTAACAGTTGAATGAACGGGTTTTAAATTAAATTCGGTAGAAAAATTGATAAGAAGACGAAAATTTTAGGATGGTAAGGACAACTAGCTTTAAAAGGTAAACGTTCATTGATAGGGATAGGACTAGAATTGGATTGTAAAAACTTATGGCGAATATTAGCAAAGACTTTATAAACAAACTGATAAGAGTAACCGGCATCCTGACCGAGTTTAAAAATTAAATCAATTTCACTGTTTAAAGATGTAATAATGTAATAGTGGAACTAACATTAAAGACGCGATTAAAATATGCATTGAAGCAAGCCTTTTTAGACGAATATTTAGAATTCCCATAATTCCTTTAATTTTCATACTTCAATTTTTCTCAAACCCACTTTTACTGACACGTGCATTCCGGCTAATTCTTTTCACCCCATTTTGTCTAAAAAATTTTCCTTCAATGCATATTTTAATAGCGCCTTAATGTTAGTTCCACTATTACATCTTTAAGCAGTGAAATCGATTTAATTTTTAAACTCGGTCAAGAATGCCGGTGACTCTTATGAGTTTGTTCATAAAGCATTTGCTAATATTTGCCATTATATTGTTAATATAATAAGTTTTTACAACTTAAATCTAGTCTCATTCCCATCAATAAACGTTTGCCGTTTAAAGTAAGTCGTCCTTACCATCCTAAAATGTTTCGTCCTCTTATCAAATTTTGTTCCAAATTTCATTTTAAACCCTCTCATTAAACTGTTACTACTATGTTTAATCGTATTCGTACTGATAAATTTAAGGGTAATGTTAACTTTAAAAGTCTTGCTGGGGTATATGTTGCATCCCGTCTTTCTCCGGATAATGTTTATAAATTTTATATCGGTAGTACTAAACGTACGATTGGTATTCGCTGAACATGCTAGAAACTTACAAAATGGTAAACAAATGACCGCCCTTGCTCAATTAGTGACTAAAGAAAATTTTCGCACCCTTTTTGAAAATTATTTTCTTTTGACCAGCTGTAATAATTCCCGCTCTATTTTACTTTACAAATCCCTTTTAATTTATTCATATCGTACTTCTATTTGTAACTTTGACCCTGCGTCAGATCTTAAGTTATGCCCGGCGACTCGTTCTCGATGTTAAACCTTTATACAGTTATCTTAATTTATAATAATGTTCTAAAGTATTTGATGTTTTTTTTTAATCTAAATGTTTATCTTTGAGATTTGTAATTTTATAATTTTAAATATGTTTTATGTATTCACAATTTTATATGGATGGCGATTTTCGTAATATGCAAATTTTGCTTGACGGCATTGGAATGTATTTAGGGGTGCTGGCATCTGTTCTGATTCTATCGCCACTGAGGAAGAGCATGAAGTTGTTCAAAAGCTCTCGGGCTTAAAATTATTTGTTGTACGTCTGTAGGATTGTTTTTAATAAAGTGACGTTTAAATCTGGTTTTTAAGATTTGTCACTTAATTAGTTGAATCAGTGATTTGAAGTTTAATTTATCGCTACTAATGATATAGTCATTATTAATATTAATAAGTAACTAGTAATATAAATTTAGTGTTATTTCCATTTTCAATGAATAAAGCTCAAGTTCTGAGATTGTTAGCTGCCGATTACTGTTATAGATTTTTATATCTTGACAATTAAAGTTTCAGTCGTTAGTAATAATATCATTATCCATTGTAGAAAAAAATTATGAACCAGCATTTTTACAATGAAGCAGTATTTTTACACGTAACATTTATGTTGCAAAATCTCGATTTTTTTTAACTTTTAGAACGCATTAATTTGGAGAATTTATAAATTGAATAAATATTTCATTCCTGAGAATAAAATTACTAAAGAAAGGAATAGATATGTTGACTGTGGAATACAATTATTTTAACGACAAATTACACGCTGAAATTGAAATAGGCTTTTTGTTTTCCGACGTAGTCAATTTTCGTATCTAAGAAAGTTAGAACATAACTTTTTTATGTAGTAATGGAATGATTATTGTTTATATTCCATATCATGCTATGACTTCTATATTCCACATGTTACTTCACTTAAATAAAGACAGCCACTGTGACTGCGTTTCTAGTTCGTGTATTAATTTTTATATTTTTACCAATGATGAAATGACAATTGTTGTACAACATCTATTATTTTACACACAATCTTCCTAATTCCATATATTTTGTTGATATTTTAATATTAAGGCTAGATGAGGACACTAAAAAATCCCACGATCTAAAACTATGTGACCGCTATTTGTACTATGTATCCTAAGCTCTGTCTCGTATGTTTTCTTTTAATTTTAATTACTTAAAATATAACAAAAATATGTATCAGTTATGGTTGGTGTCGTGTCCCTAACATTTATTAAGGAAGAATGTGTGCACTGCTTCAAGTATCAGTTGTGATATGTATATATCAAAAGTGATAGTATTGTCTTAAACTAAAGATACAGGTTCTTTCTTTACATAGGTTGGCAAGGGTTAGAATGTGAACTTCCATGTGGAAATGGTACATATGGAAAGAACTGCCTTAATATTTGCGAGTGTGAAAATGGAGCAGAGTGTAATCCCATTCATGGTAGTTGCATTTGTAAACCCGGCTATCAAGGATTGAAGTGAGTGACTCCCTTATATCTGTATGTTTTTCTAATTTCCCTTTAAATTTGATGAAATTTTCAAGCATTTGCAACACAGATTTATTTAAAGTTTTTATCTTAGTAACTACATATATCGATACTTCTCTTCAAAATTGTCATCAATACCTCAGAAATTAGTGTCACAATCCATAATTTTCTTTTATCCCTTGTCATAGTCTTCTTCCGCCAGTTTATTTAACCACGCCGATCCTTTATTGAGCTCTTCACTACTGCAAAATTTTCCCTCAATCAAAAATGTTAGAATTGTATTGTGAGCTCATCACCACTGCAAAAACCTTCACCGGCCCAAAACTAATTAAAACTTTGTTGGTAATCCTTGGCCATCAAGTTAGGACTTCAGAACAGTTGATCAAACACTTTCCTACTAAACGGCACAAGGAAATACTGAGTTACGACTGATGAATGTGATCGAGCATTGTCATGAAAAAATACAGTACTCCATGACAATGGACGATGGATACTGAATAATCTCACATTTTGCGACTAAATAAATATATATTTGATATACAGGAAATGAAAATATATAGGTCATATCTGACTAAAGTGTCGTGTGACTAAAAATATATATAATCTACAAAGTGTCTACAAATAAAAATATAATATGTGACTAAAATTAAAATATAATGACGGATTTTTAAATCAAAATTGTTAAAGTGAAATTTAAATCAGTTGAATGTAAGCATTGTTATATAAATAATTTCTATGTTATCACTTCTAATGTTCTTTAATATTCCGTTAATGTCCAAATACAGTTTTTATAATGAACCCCCGCAATTTTATTTTTAGTCGCATACGACCAAAAATTTTGTTATAGCTAAATATTACTTTTTACTTATTAGTGCATTTCACAAAAACCGTGAAATTTAAAAAGTTGTTTATATATTTTATTAATTTTATGTAATTACTTTGATAAGCTGGTTAGGAAAATTTGCCATGTCAAGAATGGTATATGTTAGCGTTTTAAAGTTTGTGTCAACCGTTTAATAATTAAAATTTCTTGTTAAATAACTATTTATTTCATAGTACACAATGACGTCCTTATATTTTAATGATTTAGAAAAATATATTAAAAAAGCATGCAATATCTCGTGAACAGTTAATGCAAGCGTTCTAAAGTTTGTATCATTCGTTTTCTAATGTCAGATATAATTTTATGTTATCCTTATTAAAAGTGTTGATTTTTTAATGATTTTTACAAAAATGAATTTGAAAACTGAGGGACTGGGGTCTTTTAAACATTCGATTGTATTTAATATCAAAAGGGTTTCACTATTTACCTATAGTAATAAAAAGATAATAGGAGTGATAAAAACTATTTCAAGCTAGAGTACGAAATGTTTATCGGGGAATGGGGAGGAAATAGTTCCTTGAATAATTGCCGCCCACAGTATTTACTAACTTTGCGAAATAATGACAACGACATTGTTCAGTTCTTTTGAAAAAACACCAGATAAAAAGTCCTCTAAAAATCACCGATAGATTAAAAATTACACTAATAAAACCACTGTTGTTTGCTCGAATCCAAATTTATATCACCACAAATAAACTAATATGAACATATTTACATATCTAACACCCTTAATACTAGAAGAAATGTGATTACTCTAAGCATTTTAGCCCATTGTTTTTATTTTCCGTGAAATAACCTTATATGATTCCAAAGTTTCACTTTCTTAAATTCAGCAGTTTACAAACTACAGAATGTTTTGTAAGAAGTCTGTCATCCCCTGTGTTCTGAACTTTTGTTTATACAGTTCATTTTCCTTTTACTATCACTTTACAACATAGTTGAAAGTGTTTATGACTTTGTTCATTCTGTCTGTCTGTCTGTCTGCCCGTTAGCACGATAACTGCCGTAAAAATGGCTTTATCAATATGAAATTTTAGTATGTTTTTCGGACGGTCTGTCGGAATATAAATGAATAATATCACCCAATTAGTTTTTTATTGAACCCGGGTTGAAAAATGAAATACATTGAACCCTATGGGACCTAATGTATCAAACATTTTTTAAGCGAATTTAAAATTCACAAATTGCTTCGAAAGTTTTAGAAAATATTCAAATTATCCCATAAAATATATAAAAAAAATTTCAGTAAAGTATGTTAGGTAGTTTTTTAAATAAAAATTATTTAATACAGGGAGAAAAACAAATTCAATTAAATTCTGACTCTCGGTATATCCTCCAGAAAGAAAAAAAAGATATATTATATAATAAATATATTTCCATGAGTTTAATTACTGTATATATGAGAAAGGTTTTACATTTTCCGGTAAAATAAATATGGTAGATAACAATTTTTCAAATTTTTAAATAAAATAAGTTATTATAATATTGTGATGAATGAAACAATTAGAAAAATGTTTATGAATGAAATGCTGCTTTTATATAGAGGCGATTTATATTTCGAAGACGTCATTTGAATAAAGCTCATTTTCTTCGATGAAGATTTCAAATATAATAAATTAATGTAAAATTGTGAAAATTATAACAATATTTCCGAAGAATGTGCGACATTTTAGAGATATTTGTATAAAATTGCATTAAAGTTGGAAAGTGTTTCATAATCAATGCTTTATGCATGATTGATCTTTCTTGTTCTATTTTCCTTTAATAACGGATAGCTCATAAATGATGCAGGTTGAATGTTTGCTTCTCAGGAATAAATTTTGTAGATAACAATTTTTCAAATTTTTAAATAAAATAAATTATTATAGTATTGCGATGAATGAAACAATTAGAAAAATGTTTATGAATGGAATGTTGCTTTTATATAGAGGCGATTTATATTTCCATGACGTCATTTGAATAAAGTTCATTTGTTTTCGATGAAGTTTTCATAATAAATTATTGTAGTGTTATGATAATTTTTAAAATATTACAGAGGAATGTATCGCATTTTAGAGATGTTTAAGCAAGGCAATTTAGATTTCAATGCCGTCATTTGAATGAAGTTCATTTTCTTCGATGAAATTTTCAAATATAATAAATTAATGTAATATTGTGATAATTATAACAATATTCCCGCAGAATGTATCACATTTTACAGATGCTAGTATAAAATTGCATTAAAGTTGGAAAGTGTTTCATAATCAATGCTTTATGCATGATTGATCTTTCTTGTTCTATTTTCCTTTAATAACGGATATCAGCTCATAAATAATGCAGGTTGAATGTTTGCTTCTCAGGAATAAATTTAAAATAATTTAATCGCTCAAATCTAAATTTAAAAAATCTGATGTGGGCAACCCATAACATTCCTTATATGATGCAATGAAGTTACTACTTTTACAGTAAAATAAAAAATAGGTTTTTCTTATAGTAGATACTTATATTCTTTCCAAGATATTGACTTTTCGACTATTAGTCGTCATTTTCATTGATTTATCGTCATTTTTATTCATTTGACGAGATTTTCGTTAATTTGGCAACATTTCAAAAGTCGCCAAGTTAGCGAAATTCCGCCAAATTCGTCGTCAAAATCTCGCCAAACATTATGTACGGAGAAATAAGTTATTCTTATAGCAGATAAATGACTATTGGCTTTCAAATACGAAAGTATTACACAAAGTATATTTTCTCATGAATGGAATGAGCTAGATCCACGAGGATGATGTCACTAAATTTATCGCATGATATTACAGATGAAAAGTGGACATGTTTCTCAACAGTTAATATACACACACCTCAAAAACGTTCGATTCGTGATCAGGGATGCTTGAAACGTGCTCTCCCGTCGAAAACCCGAATTCGAATTTTCGACCCAGTCACAATACTTTCCTTATACATTATGTATATAAGGAAAGTAATAATAAAAAATCTGATGTGGGCAACACATGACTTTCCATATATAATGTAATGAATTTACTACTTTTACAGTAAAAAAATAGGTTTTTCTTATAGTAGATACTAATATTCTTTCCAAGATATTGAATTCTCGACAATTAGTCGTCATTTTCATTGATTTAGCGTCATTTTTATCCATTCGGCGAGATTTTCGTTAATTAGGCAACATTTCAAAAAGTCGCCAAGTTGGCGACATTCCACCAAATTCGTCGCCAAAATCCCGCCAAGCGTTATGCACTAAGAAATAAGTTATTCTTACAGCAGATAAATGACTATTGGCGTTCAAATACAAAAGTATTACTCAAATTATATTTTTTCATGAATGGAACGAGCTAGATCCACGAGAATGATGTCACCCAATGTATCGCATGGTATTACATATGAAAAGTGAACATGTTTCTCAATAGGAAATATATTTTTTATTTTAAATGACTTTTTGATAATTTTTTTTAAAAATGTACAATATCTCGAGAACGTTCATGTTAGCGTTCTAAAATTTATGTCAATCGTTTTCTAATGAAAAATTACATAAGAAATGCATATTTGCGTAACTTTATTAGTGGTTTTGATTTTTTGACGATTTTTTCAAAATTTCATTCGAAAATTTAGGGGTGTTCTGAACATTCGATTGCGAATGAAAACAATAGGCTTCCAGTATTTACGAATTGTGAGTTTTGTACCGAATTTGGTTCGAATCTGTCCATCCGTTCGTCAGTTATCGTCTCCACAGACTCACTGACACACTCACACACACAGACATCATTTCAAAAATGTTTGATTCGTGATCAGGGATGCTTGAAACGTGCTCTCCAGTCGAAAACTCGAATTCGAATTTTCGACTCCGTCGCAATACTTTCCTTATACATTATGTATATAAGGAAAGTAAAAATAGACAATGTCTTGCCAATGTCTCAAATAGACGATGTCTTGCCAAAATAAAAGTTATTTAAACAAGAAAGATCATTAATGCTTAAAGCATTGATTATGAAACACTTTCCAACTTCAATGCAATTTTATTTAAACATGTCTAAAATGCATTACATTCCTCGGTAATATTTTAAAACTTATCACAGAAATACATTAATTTATTATATTTGAAAATTTAAACCTTCATCGGAAAAAATGAACTTCATTCAAATGACGCCATTGAAATATAAATTGCCTGGTTTAATCATCCCTAAAATGTGATAAATTTCTCGGTAATAATTTTAGAATTATCATAATACTACGATAATTTATTATATTTGAAAACTTCATCGAAAACAATTGAAATTCATTCAAATGACGTCATAGAAAAAATAACAAGCCTGGCTCTCTGTATAAAAGCAGCATTTCATTCATAAATAATTTCCCATTCATGTCGTTCATCACAATACTATAATAATTTATTTTATTTAAAAATTAGGACAATGGAGCTACAAGTAATTAAACTCTATGCGTAAAACTTCATCGAAACTCCATGAACTAAACTCCATGAACTAAACTCCAACGCAGACTCCATGAACTAAATGATTTTGTGTTAAAGAAATACAGCAATTCTAATACAACTCATTCTACATATTTTGCTGTTTACATTTTACATAGGTGAATAATAGGCTTCGTTGTAGAAATAATCAAATTTGGATGAGCATTTAAACTCAAATATATTGCAATTGCGTTGTTTCAGTATGTAGATGCACAGAATTTAATCAAAAATAAAGTGGTTTTAGGACGGATACAACACTCAATATGAATTAAAAAGAACTTTAAAAATCACGATTTTGAGACAAGATGGATGCCATGTATCATTTTGAAGTGAGTCACGTGATCTTTTCACATCGTGGTCACGTGATCGCTTCATATAAGAGGTGTTATTATTATTTTAATTTTTATTTAAAAAAACTACTGATTATATTTTGCTGAATTTTTTTTCTTACATATTTTATTGAACAATTTGAATATTACCTAAAATATTTGAAGCAATTTGTGAATTTATGTTTGAAAAATTAGGTCCCATAGGGCTCAATGTATTTCATTTTTTCAACCCGGGTTCAATCAAAAACTAATTCGGTGATATTATTCATTTATATTCCCATAGGTCCTACAGACAGTCTGAACAACATACTGAAATTTCATTTTGATTAAATCATTTTTACGGCAGTTATCGTGCTAACGGACAGACAGACAGACAGAATGAACAAAGTCATAAACACTTTTCAGCTTTGTTGTAAAGTGTTAAAAATGATGATTAGGAAAAGGTTTCTTATTGCAAATTGCATTCTAATGAATGCAGTTTTCAGCCTGAGACATCAGGAATAAATTTTGCAACTGAATGGATTTACTGAAATTTAATACAAATAATTAAACTCTATGCGCAAAACTTTATCGAAAGAAATCGTTCTTCTGCTTGTAAAATCTACGATAATTTCATCATATCAGCTAGGCAGACTCCATGAACTAAACGATTTTGTGTTAAAGAAATACAGCAATGCTAATACAACTCATTCTACATATTTTGTTGTTTACATTTTACATAGGTGAAAAATAGGCTTCGTTGTAGAAATAATCAAATTTGGATGAACATTTAAACTCAAATATATTTTAATTGCGTTGTTTCAGTATGTAGATGCACAGAATTTAAGCAAAAATAAAGGGGTTTTAGAACGGATTCAACATCCAATATGAATTAAAAACAACTTTAAAAATCACGGTTTTGAGACAAGATGGATGCCATATATCATTTTGAAGTGGGTCACGTGATTTTTTCATATCATAGTCACGTGATCGCTTCATATAAGAGGTGTTATTATTATTTTAATTTTTATCTAAGAAACTACTGAAATATATTTCGCTGAATTTTTTTTTTTTATATTTCATGGAACAATTTGTATATTACCTAAAATTTTCGAAGGTATTTGTGAATTTTAAATCCGCTTAAAAAATGTTTGAAAAATTAGGTCCCATAGGGCTCAATGCATTTCTTTTTTTCAACCCGGGTTCAATCCAAAACTGATTGGGTGATATTTTTCATTTATATTCCCATAGGTCCTACAGACCGTCTGAACAACATACTAAAATTTATTAAGTCATTTTTACGGCAGTTATCGTACTAACGGACAGACAGACAGAATGAACAAAGTCATAAACACTTTTCAATTTCGTTGTAAAGTGTTAAAAACCACTGAAACCACCGAGTCTCCAGATATTCCAATTACCACTGTCTCATAATTTCCCACGCCGTGAACAACAGAAAACGCCATATTTAGCGGAAAACCACTGATGTTGGCCAAACTGTTACGAGCAATTGACATATGTTTAACAACTGCCGCCATCTATTGACGCTTCGTGCAATTTAAATAGTTATAGATTTTAGCAAAATGTGTCATAGGTAACATTAAGTAAAAAGTAGTTTGCGGTATTAATGCAGATATTTGATCAAATGTGATTTGAATCCAATTAATGAAGCTAGTTCATGCAGATTTTGAAACTGGATACTTCCTTCAATTTTAATTAAACGTTACTTCATTGCAGTTTCATTCACTGGCATTTTGAAATTTATTTGTATGAATCAGTATCGTCGCCAAGGGTAGGGATTCCGGAGTCACAACCCCTCCCAGGAACCCATCAAAACAAATTGAAGTTCGTAGAAAGGATATTTGTAGAAATGGGAAACAATATATTTAGTTATCAAAGCCGCACAAAAAATATTTTTCTGACAACGTCACTGGATTGAATGTTAAATCAATTTAATGATGATGAAGCCTCTAACAGCTCTTAAAAATATTTGTAGTACTTTCTCTTTTTTTATTGTTTTTTTTTTCTCTGCAGTATTTTATTCGATTATATTTTCAATGCCGTTTAGCCGTTTGTTATTTGGATTTTAGTTAATAAAATAAATAACTAATTTAGCGTTCAGACACCGGTTGTTCACTCCAAAAATATTTTTTATTTTCTTAATAATTTTGTCTTTTTTGAAATGATTTTTTTATAGTAATTTGATCGTTTATTTTATTTTATTTTATCAATTAGCTCTCAATACGACTTGTTTCAGTCATCTTGCTACGTACAAAATGTTTCTTTAATCTCATTCACAAGTATTTTTAAACACTGCAATGTTTCTCATATTTTTTTAAAGTAATTCATGATGGTGTTAGTGTATCTTTCAAAACCGATTGTTTCCCTATTTATTTTGTCACAGGAAACATAAGTTCATTGTCACATAGTTATATTAACTGACTAAGTTTAATCTTTCTAGAGTCTTCTTCCCTTTAGATATTTTTTTTAATTTTTTTTTGGTATAGATTTCGTTCCTGGGATAAATGCTGCAAGTATTTATTGACAGTTGCGTTTTTCCTTCGGTTGGTACGGTTGCTCTGTCTCTCTATACTGAAGTAGGGGGATATATTTTGCCTTTCAGATTAATGGATATATTTAATCAGCTTTTAATAACGAAGTATTGCTATTGCAGTGTGACATTATAAGTTTACGAAATCTCTGTAGAATAGAGCGTTGCTTGAAAAACAAGCCAGAGCGACAAAATCTGATCAAAATTCATACCCATATGAGAGACGGGGGCAACAGTTAAGAAGTTAAGTGCATTAAAACTACGGAAGGGCATTGAAACTTAGAACTACGGAACTAGCTCCGAATGAACAAAACACAGGATTATTTGAGATGGAGAATATTAAAAAAAAAGCTTTGCCTTAATGGATGTGCTTTTGCAGACGTCATATTTAGTGCTAGAGAGCGATGTTGGGTAACCCAGAAACTGGTAAAATTTTGCGGTCGTCATTTTACACGGACTTAATGCGTTGTTGTTGAGACCCAGACCGTCCGACCTACCAGAAAGGTGTAAGGTAACTGTTTGAACGGCCGGGAAGTGCCACCCAATTTAGACCGGAACCCAGTGGGGGAGGCATCCACAGGGACCGTACCCTCCTTCCCCTACCACCAACCTCTCGGAAGGACTTACGGACCCACATGTTTAACGTGATCGTACTCCGCATGAACACGGCGGCAGTTGTGGCAGCGTGCAAATCCAGCGCGCAAACCACCGAGCTACCGCGCCCGAAATGTGCCAACAGAACGCGGTGTTCCTAGGTGGTCACCCACTCAAGTACTATCTGCCCCCGATGCTGCTTAACTTCGGTGATCTAACGAGAACCGGTGTTTTCAGCACGGTACGGCCGTTGGCATGGACTTAATGCGTGTAAAATGAAGCATTACACACATGCTGAGTTGGCTGATATGCCTCGGGAGGATCACAGGCGGTAGTCCCATGTTCGACTCCACACAAAACTTTCCCCGTGTCAACGAGGAGTATGGACACTATAAATCTATGAATGTACATCCGATATGTAATGGGTTAAGGGAAGGATGGTATGGTCCCTTTCATTATCGCCCATTGGGTTCTGGACATGATTGGATGGTTTGCTCCCGGCCATCTTATGAAATTCTGCACATATTCTGGTAGTTGATGGTCTGAAAAGTACGGCGGACATGAATATAACATATGGGGCTATCAATCGAAAGGGAAAAACTTCTGTGATATTAACTAATAATCTTTCAGCCGCTCTTTTTAATGGTATCTCATACGTTATTTGCATGTGAATCATCTTAGATTTCTTGCAATGCTGCATATATATGCAAGAAGTCCACATTACGAATAATGCTGGTGAAAATAGCCAATTGCCGCGTTCCCTAACATCTCCATCATCCGCCATAGAGTGATGTCTGCGGTCATACATTTCTTAAGGAAAAATATCTGTTTACTGTTCGCTATCTCCAATAAAAGTTTGTACAAGGAGTTTCGAATCACCCTGTAGATAAACTTTTTTTCATTTCAAGTTATTTAATTTAATTTATGCTTGATTATGATGTGCATTACTTACTTATTTTTTCTTCAAAGTGTCATTACTTATATGTTTTTCCTTCTTATGCTGACAAATGCATTTTTAACAAACAAATAATTTTGACTAAATTTCAAATTTAGATGCAACGGCATGTGTGGATTTGATTTCTGGGGTGTTAACTGCTCTAATCCATGTGTCTGTCAAAATGGAGCAGGCTGCGATCCAATATCTGGAGCCTGTTACTGCACCCCAGGTTGTAAAATTAAAGTATTTTATTTCACAAAACTATGCTAATTTGAGTTGACGAAATTATTTTATACAAATAGTAAAATATTTAATGTGTACCCGACTTTTTAATTCATTTTCATTATCATTTGTTCCATTTGCAAATTAACACATATTAGAGCTAAACATTTACCGTTTCGTAAGCTATCACTACGATGGTATTTTTTAAAGTGTATCCTGAAGAATGTTCTTAGATTTCAAGCTGGCGACAAATCAGTCACGTTAAGAAATGTTTTGCATCTGGATGATATGTGGTAATATATCTACGCTATTAAAGTGCGCGTGGCGATATTAGTATGTAAATTACTATATACATCATACAGATTAATTAAATTCTCTATGTAGAATGTAGCAGTTTGGTTTAGATAGGAGAGGTACAGATCTTGCAATATTCATGCAACTTATGAAAGTTTAAAAAACAATAAAAGTTTAATTTTTTTGTACTGAAGCATTGTTTGAACTTTTTGTGTAATTTTCATAACTGTAGCAGAGATCGAAACATTCATCACAGTGTTTCAATCTTAACATCATCTTTAAGTACACATACTTTTCTGTACACTTCGAAAGGGATTCCTAATGTTTTCAAGATTTTGCAAGACCATTAGAAACCAAGAAGTTTGTCTGGAAAAACGTAGTTTTAATAACGCAAACGAAACTGAGACATTATATAAAATATAAATATTACGATCATGAACATTTTCTACTATTAATCATCGAGATTAAGTACGTTTTAAAAGACCATTGTTCATCTGGCATGAATTGTCGATACTTAGGAATACTATATGCATTTCGCAACATTTTCATCTCGTAAATTTCAACAGGAACTTCGATCGGAAAATTTTTTCTCAGAAATACAACAATTGTTATTCCAACCGAATGGGTCACAATGGTGTGGATGATTTTCACTGAATGAAACTGCTATTGCATTCAGTTTATTAATGCATTTGTTGCAAGGAAGGTTTGTTTGGTCTGCGTAAATACTTTTTTTAGCAGACAGGATTGAACTGAGAGTTTAAAGTTTTATATCGATCGTTATTTTTGTATTGGCTTATTATTTTTTGGACATCTGGACATAACTATGGACGACTCATCCAGCGAGTACTGGATAATTACTGCAGCGTAACGGTACAAAGGGGCACTACTAGGAGAAGTCAGTGCGGTCCATGTCATTGCTACTACATAAAGTAAAATAACTGCTAAAACTAACTTCTAGATGCAGAAACTACAGAGATAACTCTTTAAATAGCATTCGCATCCCTAAACCTTTTTTAATGATCTAAAATATTGCAAGAATTGTTCTGGAAATTACGTTTATTTATTGAGCACTCTCCTAAACTTTATTTGTCATAGCGCATCTGGCTCGATATGTTTTCTAATTGTAACATCTGTTTCAACAGTTACAAATTGCTTAGAAAATGTTGGAAGATAAAACTCTGCTGTTCTCCAGAGTCCATTGTGAGTACTATTCATCGAGTACGGTAATTATTTAAACAACTGACAATGCAGCAAACTTTAACAAATATCGTATAGACACAAATTTTTGTAGATTCGTCAATATGAGCTAAGTGAAATCAGAAATTTCTAGAAATGCTGCTTTTATTCAATGATGAGGTAATTCATATTAAATTTTCTTTTTTTAGTCAGCTGTCAAAATGGCAGAAATAAATCGGACATAAAATGCATATTATTCGATTTCGGGTTTACAATTGTTAAAAAATTGTTTCGGGTAAAAATTGTCGAACATCTACATAAACCCTAATTTCCTTTCGATATTTTTTCATAATATCAATATTGTACAATGATAAGATTTGTATAGTATTGTTTTGAATTGAATATACCCACACACTTAATTTTGATGTGATTAATATTAATTTTCCACTTCTCCGTTTGTCGCTGTACTGTGTATAAGAACATTGAAAAATTTTCTTTTCCTCAAAATTCATTCCTTATTGAATAGCGTTTCCCAACTCGGAGTACACAAAAAGATTAAAATCATTTTATATACCCCGAGTAGGAAAACGCAGTTCCATAAGGAATGAATTCTGAGGAAAAGAAAGTTTTTCAATGTTTTTCAGGAGAAAATCTGATGTGGGCAACAAATGACTTTCCTTATATAATGCAATGAATTTACTACTTTTGCAGTAAAAAACCAGGTTTTTCTTATAGTTGATACTTATATTTTTTCCAAGATATTGAATTTTCGTCAATTAGTCGTTATTTTCATTGATTTAGCGTTATTTTAATCCATTTGGCGAGATTTTCGTTAATTTGACAACATTTCAAAAAAATCGCCAAGTTGGCGGCATTCCGCCAAATTCGTCGCCAAAATCTCGCCAAGCTTTACTGATGGAGGAATAAGTTATTCTTATAGCAGATAAATGACTATTGGCGTTCAAATACAAAAGTATTACTCGAAGTATCTTTTCTCATGAATGGAACGAACTAGATCCACGAGAATGATGTCACCAAATTTATCGCATGGTATTACATATGAAAAGTGAACATGTTTCTCAATAGGAAATATATTTTTTTTTTATTTTATAAGACTCTTTGATAATTTTTTTGAAAAATGTGCAATATCTCAAGAACGGATCATGTTAGCGTTCTAAAATTTATGTTATCATTTTCTAATGAAAAATTACATAAGAAATGTCTATGTGCGTAACTTTATTAGCGGTTTTGATTTGTTGACGATTTTTTCAAAATTTCACTCGAAAATTCAGGGATGTTCTGAAGATTCGATTACGTTTAAAAACAATAGGCTTCCAGTGTTTATAGACTCTGATTTTTGTAAAAAATTTCGTTCGAATCGGTCCATTCGTTCGTCAGTTATCGTCTCCAAAGGCTCACTGACACACACACACACACACACACACACACACAGACACACACACACACACACACACACACACACACACACACACACGCACACACACACACACACACACACACACATCACTTCAAAAATGTTCGATTCGTGATCAGGGATGCTTGAAACGTGCTTTAGCGTCGAAAACTCGAATTCGAATTTTCGACCCCGTCACAATACTTTCCTTATACATTATGTATATAAGGAAAGTAAAAATATTAAAGACAAAAGATTAAAATCTTTTTGCGTGTCCCGAGTTGGGAAACGCTGTTCTATAAGGAATGAATTCTGAGGTAAAGAAAGTTTTTCAATGTTCATATCCACAATACAGCGGCGAACGGAGAAGTAGAAAATTAATTTTAATTTCACGCAAAATTAAGAGTGTATATTTAATTCAAAACAATATAAATCTTATCATTGTACAACATTGATATTCTGCAAAAATATTGAAAGGAAATGAGGGTTTAGGTAGATGAACCTGTTTCGACAATTTTGCATATATCAAATTTAGATAATGATGAAATTTATATATTATTGTTACTTTCCTTATACACAATAATGTATAAGGAAAGTATTGTGACGGGGTCGAAAATTCGAATTGGAATTTTCGACGGGAGATCACGTTTCAAGCATCCCTGATCACGAATCGAACATTTTTGAGGTGATGTCTGTGTGTGTGTGTGCGTGTGTGTGTGTGTGTGTGTGTGTGTAAGTGTGTGTCAGTGAGTCTGTGGAGACGATAATTGACGAACGAATGGAACGAAATTTGGTACAAAAATTACAATCCGTGAATACTGGAAGCCTATTTTTTTATACGGAGTCGAATGCTCAGAACCCCCCTAAATTTTCGTGTGAAATTTTGAAAAAAAAATCAAAAAATTAAAACCCCTAATAAAGTTACGCAGATAGATATTTCTTATGTAATTTTTCATTAGAAAATGATTAACATAAATTTTAGAACACTAGCATGAACCGTTCTCGAGACACTGCACACTTAAAAAAAAATATCAAAAAATTACATAAAAAAAAAATTCCTAGTGAGACACATATTCATTTTTTCATATATAATATCATGCGCTAAATTTAGAGACATCGTTCTCGTGGATCTCTCTCTCTCTCTCTCTCTCTCTCTCTCTCTCTAGCTCGTTCTCTTCATCAAAAGAGATACTTTGAGTAATATTTTTGAGTAATATATTTGCACTCCAATAGTCATGTATCTGCTATAAGAATACATTATTTCTCCGTCCATAACGCTTGGCGAGATTTTGGCGACGAATTTGGCGGAATGTTGCCAACTTGGCACTTTTTTTAATGTTACCAAATCAAAGAAAATCTCGCCAAATGGATAAAAATGACGCTAAATCAATGAAAATAACGACTATTTGACGAAAATTCAATATCTTGGAAAAAATATAAGTATATACTATAAGAATAACCTATTTTAATTTTATTGTAAAAGCAGTAAATACATTGCATTACATAAGGAAAGTCATTTGCTGGCCACATCAGATTTTTTTACTGTAAAAGTAGTAAATTTATTGCATTATATAAGGAAAGTCATGTGTTGCCCACATCAAATTTTTTAGAGTGTGTGCAAAAATAATTTTTTTTTTTTTAATTTCAATCACTGTCAGTGGTTTAACATTTTACTGTAACACATCGATAATTTAATTTATCTTACTTGAATTAAAATAGTACTTTCATTTCAGTTGCTGGTAATGATTAGTTGCATGTTTTAATGTCAGATCTCATTTTAAAACCAACCTCAAATGTGCTACACTTGCATGTGTTTTTAATATAAAATATTTTGAGCTCAAAAGTTAGCAGAGTAAGAATTAGATCATACAACTATTTTTGTGCTACTTTCTTTAAATTAACATGTGAGGTCTAAATAACCCTTTAATTATTATTTCCCTCAGTTTCATTATAATTTGTCATTTATTCTAACGATCCTAACTGGTTCAGTTATTCAGACGAATCACTGGCCTAATCCAAGGTCCGTAGAATATCTTATATATATTATCTTATATATATTAATATAATTATCTTATATATATTAATTATATTAACCTTGGGCCTAATCAGCATTTTGTGGGTTCTTACTTTTAGAGTAGGATACGTTTCTAAATAGGTGTTATTGAAGAGAGTCCTAATGTCTTGACGAGTGCCTGGTCCTGTCGGGATTTAAAAGAGTTGGCTTGGATTGAGCGGTGCTTGTATGGCGTGAGTTCGTTCTAGTTGTGTGCTGATCGTTGCTTTAAGTGTATTGTCGTGAAAGAGGCCAATGGTAAGAATAATTGCTTTAGGATTATTTCCATTAAAGTGTGAGCACCAGGCTAGTTAAGTGTAGAACCATGTATAATGTGTGATTTAGTGTGGACGTGTACAATAAGATTTAGTCTAGATTATCCATTGCTTAAAACAGCCAAATGCTGTTCTTATATGAAATTCATAATAAAGATTAGTTTGATTAAATCCATTACATTCCTGTGTTATTGCCCTTGGGCCGAAAGGTCGAAATCTCAAGGTTTGGTTAAGTCACTACTTGTTAAGTGACCTATAACATATCCAGATAAAAAGTATCTGACATATATAAAGTAGAATATTGTAGTAAAAAGATATATGTTAAGAAATAACTTTACAAACACTGTAATATAATGTTTCAATTATGATTGCAGTCAACGTTTAGCGTTTATGTTTCCATGAACTCTAAAATCGAGATCTGCTTCTGGCTACCAAACAAGTATAAATACAAATTGAATTTACACATTTACTATTTTATTGAAAAATTATTACTCTACCACGTTTCTTCTGTAATGTAATACGTTATTCCAATTCAAATGACTGACATTTACGCTAGCTTCCATACGCGAACAAACAGGGTGAATATTTGGACATAATTTCTTTTGTGGAAGCACAGACATGTTTTCGCTTCCTAAGAATGATCAATGCTAGAATGTTTAGGTAAGGTCCTGCATCCTATGTCGAGTCTTATGTGTGCAAAATAGAGTATACATTTACCTTACAAGGTGATAATGCTCATCTGCAGCCAACGAAACTGGTATAATAAAATATTTAAAAGAGAATAATCATACAAAAGGAATTTAAATCTTCTGACCTTTATCTAACAGAGTATGTCTAGAATGCTTTAGGAAACCGTTATGCTACCCTCAATTCCCATTTTCCAAAATATTCAAGATATTTGAAGATCTTTAAATGATCAGTGACAAATGAGCTCCTGTATACCATAATAAACATTATGAAATAACGTTGTAAGTCCTGCATTGCTATGAGAGATGATAGATAGCACTCCATATTGAGGCACTTTGACTATTCCATCTTGAATATTTTGAATATCGTTCTTTATGCATCAATATTTATAGTAAATAAATGACTCATGTATTTTAGTGTCTTTCTTTAGCACCATTGTAATGGAAGTAGTATAATGTAAGTTTTCATTGCATTAGCTTCAAATTGCTTATATATTTCTTGAGTTATTGCTATATTTCTGTTTATTCATTTATTATGTGTCCATCATCAGTGTATCTTATATCACATGTGTGATTTATACGTGTTCATCAAATCTCTAAAACCGTCACTCACTCACAAAAAATAAATCTCTGATCTAGTAGTAGGGTATAAATTATTCCACATGACATTATATAAAAAATTTCTACTATACATATGGAAATATTGATTATGTATTCATATATTCTCAAAAAATCTTTAAACGATATATTTGCTTTCAATAAATCATTCTCTTATCTTGTGCTACTTTATAGCTTATTGTACATGAATCAACTACTTCGTTCCATATTTAAAATTGAAAATATCAATGTGCTATATTCTCACATGCTGAGAAAATATTTATATCTTCATTTGCTTACGTAGAATATGTGATAATTTTCTCTTAAGATGGTTGTTAGCTATTATGTGTCCCATACATTGTACCATATAGTTTATGGATTGTTCAGGAAATGCCTACAAACTTAATCTTCTTACATAGAATAATGCTCCTATCTTGTAAAATTTTAAGTGAAAATATAAAAATTAAAACTTTGTTTTTGATCTATAGGATGGAAAGGAATAATCTGCGATGAAACGTGTTCTAATGGCACATTTGGGCATAATTGTAAAGAAGAATGTGTTTGTGAAAATCAATCTGTGTGTAACCCCGTGGATGGAACATGTATTTGCAAGGCTGGATATCAAGGATCTCTGTAAGTCATTTACATATCCTTATCAATTGCAACAAATCCCTTCGATTGATATATTAAAATATCATGTACATTGCTTTCATATATCTTGATGATTTTTGAAGTTTCTTTAGTACTCGTAGATCTTGTACTCATCAGTCATTGAGATCTAATAGGAACTGGATCAATAGTTGCTGTGTGCATAACTTAACTTCATAGTGTTATCCTCGCGCAGTTATTGATGCCGATAAACAAAATAATAATGATTTGTGCATTAAACTCTTCTTGCGGAATATAAAACATTGATTAATATAACTGAGTTGTTAACAAGTGTAGTCTAAGCGTTTGGTACTAGATCATAGATTTAGATAATGTGTTATATACAGTTTTAGATAATGTACTATGAAAAACAGCAGTCTTTTGGTATTTGATCACAGTTTTAGATATAGCATCGAGATATAGATTTATATTTTTGATGTAATGCTTAATTAGTGTTTTAATTTTTGGCACATTTTCTACTCGTAAATTAATTTAATTTTTGGTTTCCTCTAATACGTATTATACGTAAGGGACAAGTGATGTGTAAAAACCTGGCTCTCAGATATTGACGGATTTATGCACTTTGGACATCCGTAGATAATTTCAGTAATTTCTACTTGTAAGTGTGTGTCAATATCTTTGTTTGTATCTCTGTGTGTGTCAATATCTCTGGTTATCGAGGTGTATGTGGATCTGTATGTATGTATGTTGGTTGAATTGATTTTAACAAATTTCGTGATGCAATGGATATTTGATATAAATATATTTAGTTAATGTAAATACCGTGGATTATTTTAATCGGCTCGTTTTAAAGACGGATCGTTCTTAATTTTTAATTTTTCATTGCATTATTTTAAAGTTATATTTGAAATGTTAAAGAAATAAATATTTTTAATGCCTTTTGTAATGTAAAAGCAAATGAAAGCAATCCTCAGATGGCAATACGAGCCGTTCTGGCGATGTAGCAAATTTTAGATTTGAAACGAAAATATCCTTAATATTCTCACTAATTCAACAATATAGAAACTTATAATAAATTTAAATATTATAAACTTAAATATAGGAAAAACACAAATATATTCTGTTCAACTGGTTTCGAAAGATTTTCTGGTGTAATATTATATTTCCATCTCAGTCTTCATCCTTAATATTTAGGATTTTAGTTATTTTGCACAAATTTATTCGACAAAGCTATAAATCATAATGACTGCAAAAGCAATTGGTTTATTCATATTTGAATTTCGTATTTACTTTTTGTTTTAATTGTTTTACTGTCATCTTTAAATATTTTCTCCGTAATTTCTTGTTTGTATTTTTTTACAGCTGGTTTAAACGTTTCATGCTCTTCCATACCATTATAGTTGCATTCATTTGCTTTTTTATCTGTTTTATTGTGCTCTTTTATTTTCCGCTCATTGTTTATATTCCGATATCTCTTTTTTTTCTGTGAGTATTATACTTCTCATTAGTGGTATCCTGCTTCTCAATTTCCTGTATAATTGTTTTTTCCTCTTTCGTTTCTCCACGTTTCAACAGAAACTTTTGCTCTTACCTTTTACCAGCAACGTATTCCTTTTTACCTCAGCTGCCGAACTTACTTGAATAAGTGAGGTCCAGATACTTATTAGTCAAAATAAAGAAAACTGTCTTCTGCCTACAAAATCGGTTCAGCAGTATATGTTTGTGTTTTTACTGTACTTACCAAAATGTTATATTACTGAGTTTTTAGTGCAGCATATTTTTAGCATTTTGTGATTATCACTATGAGATTGATAAATATTAAACAAACATTTTAACACATAAAAAATATGTACCACTATTTAGATATTTTAACGATATATATGAAATATTTTGATTATCGCTATGAAATTGATAAATATTAAATAAATATTTTAAAACATAAAAAATATGTACCACTATTTAGATATTTTACTTTTCTAAGGCAAACAGTTATATATCTTACAAGAATCAAGCTATGTCATAAAATTTAGTGTGTCTATCTTAATTGGTAACTCTGCAAAGTCTCTCGACTCTCCGCAAGATGATTATAAGAGGGTTCTCAATATACGTTATTGGTTTTTTCCCATATTGAACTTTGTTTACTAGTAACGAAACTCATCTGCTACACATCAAATGATTTATTCTTACTTCTCCTAGATGCAGCAAGACATGTGAAAACGGAAAATGGGGTGGTAACTGTTCAAATGTCTGCTCCTGTCAAAATAAGGCAAGATGTAATCATGTCAATGGTCATTGTGACTGTGCCCCAGGTAAGTTTTTAAAAGTTTTTACTTAACTCGTCATGACTAATACGTTCGTGTCTGTCTGATTCAGCTTCTTCTGTCGCACTTTTAGCATGCTTTTTTATGAACAGAGAGAATATTTTAAACAATTAATATTTGGTGCATCCTCGAAAAATAGAACCACCATTTTTTGCTTCAAAATCCTATTACTTTATGTTAAAATGTAGTCCAATATTAAGCTTCGCTTCAACATATATATATATATATATATATATATATATATAATAAAAATATTATATGAAATTCCAATGACAGATTAGAGGTACGTTGTATCACATATAATCATAACTTAAACTATAATATAGCTACGTATAAAGATATAAAAAAGTAGAGATTCATCAATAAAAGGGAGAATAAAAATCAAATATCCAGTCATCAAGCTATATATAATCTGCAATTCTCAATCAATAGTGAGATTTCAAAATTTAAAAAAAAAAAATGACCAAGCATTGAAGCCAAACTTATGGAAAAGCACTAGGCCTAAAATGAATCCATATTGAACAGATGCGTTTTCAAGGCCTAGTATATATTTAAAATGACCCAAAACAGCTTGTTTCTGAAGACTAAGATAGTTAATATGTATAAACTTAGCCTTCGGGGCCTACAAGCTTAAAGATTGAAAAATAAAATAGGAATCAAAGATATTTTACCTGAAAAAATGATGCACATGTTGTCCCTAAAAGCAATAAAGAACGATACTATTGCTGCAATTAGATAAAAGTTATTATCAACTGTTGCCAATCGTGAAATATAAATAACAGAATTGCAAATAAAATGTTCTAGATACACCAATAAAAGCTGCGTAATAAAGGACGGTTAGTGCATAATATAAATAATATGAAATTTATAAAGATGAAATGAATTCGAATATTGGAAGAAGAATAGTGATGCATCCATAACAAACAGCAAACAGTAGAATTCAAATACTAACCAGAATTAACTCAAAATAATGTCAATCATATAAG